>CM055406.1:94426596-94504760 GCA_029228625.1 Pseudolycoriella hygida
GTTGCTATGAAAGTGCACATTTTGTATGGAAAATGACGATTTTCTAAAGGTCATATCTCCGTATCCACTGGACCGATTTTAATGAGTGAAAAGACATTTCGCCTTAGAATTTGCCGTAGAATCCAGGAAAAATATTTTCCGGGAGGTACGTTGCAAGGGGGGAAGTCAAAACTTAGCTGTATATATGGTTCCGAAGTCTACGAAAAAAAAAATTCTGAATTTTTTGCTCGTGGGGACTTGCGTCACGGGCGCATTGCTACCGCGCGCCCATGATTTATAGAGATCGAAAGCGACGCCCAATCACCACCGATATTAACCAACAATCAATCATTATTATTTACAAAATATGGTAGAGGTCAAGTGTTATTTTTTTTTTTTTGTTTCTAAAATTTTATTTTTGTGAATTTTCAATCAAGATTGAATCTTAACTTTTTTTTAAAGGGAGAGATTATGTAGTGGCTTACCCCTACTCAATTAAAATACACACACACACGTAGACATTCGTTCGTCACAACTCATATTTAACAGTCATTCCATTACCGACACTTTACCAGATAACACGTTCAATAAATAGTTTATACAAAGTGTAAAATTCAGTGTTTCATTTATGAGATAGAAACTTAGGTTTCTGCAGCTACTTCCAGAATTGGGCAGGATGACCCATTATTTCTAGAACTATGAGAGTTAGAAAGTTGCTTTTCAAGGTGAAGTTGTGGAGAATTAAATTTAAGCGAACACGTGCTTCAGAATTTTAGGGAAATATGGCACAATCCTGGAATATGGCCACTTCCATAGTTGGGCAGGATGACCCAAATCTCCATAACTATGAGAGTTAGAAAGTTGGTTCCAAAGGCGAAGTTGTAGAGAATTAAATTTAAGCGAACACGTGTTTCAGGGTTTTAGGAGAAAATATTCCAATCCTTGGATATATGCTTTTCTAGATTTGAATGGTCTCAAACGTACTTCGGTAGAGCCTTTGACATTACCTTGGGTAATTTCTATGGATCTTCGAAACTCTTACAGTTATAAAAGAACATAAAACGTTGGATTGTTTGCTTATTTGTATCTTTAGATACGTTCAAGTCTTTTTGTAACATCTATTCTGTTTGCCATATCTATTCTCTTTGTCACGTCTATTCTGATACGTACGGGTATTTGGTTATGTTCAATTAGTGTGATCAATGAATTTAAATCGACTGTAACGCGGAGTGAAAATAGGACGACTTTTAAGAAGATGATTATGAAGGAGTTTGGACTGTCGCGTTTCTTCTTTTGATTTATTTATTCCTTTTCTTTTTCTCGTTTAATTCTAAGTAATGACGATCTGTCAGCAAGTTAAGCATTTATAACTTTAATCATACCGCAATTTTAAAGAAAAGAATACAAAAGAATTCTGATGAAAATGATGAAAGTTATAAATCCATGGCTGTAAAATCAAATCAAAAACAATAATTTAAAGGCAATTTTGTTTTTCAGTCCTATTGCAATATAAAGAGGCAAAAGTAAAGCTTTTATTAAATTTTGTAAAATCTGTAAAACTTGTATTGAAAACCAGTTTCGAAAAACGGGTTCGGAATTACTTTATTCATAATGCATAAATGACGTATGATTTTAATAAAGAAATAGCGACATGGTGGTAATAAATAACTTTTACAATATTTTAATGGACATGGGAGCAATATGGTAACTGAATATTGAATGTTATTACGTTAGTTCGACTAGCACGAAAAACTGCTTAGGTTCGTTGCTCAATTCAACGGAGCATAAACTATCGTAAAATACATACTTCGGACTTACCGAAGAAACGAAAGCATTGGTCGCAATAACAAATAAACTTGAGATTGTAGAACAGAATATCGAAAGCACTTAAATAACCGAATAAAATACAATTTATGATCACATTTTATCTTCAATTGTAATGGTTTCTGATGAGCCAAACAATAAAACGTAGTTCTCACATCTTATCAATGAAATTTAATATTGTAATACACATTAGGGTAGACGTAGTAGTGCTCGGGCGAATGTTTGGATTTGTATACGGTCCTATAGGTAAGTATACTACAGATGACGAATCAACAAAACCGTTCACTCTAAATTTTTTTCCGTGAAAGGTATGTACATGCATCCCATGATTACAGTTCAAAGATGAGCAAAATCAGTCAACTGGTTCCGAAGAATTATCAAATAACGTAGATTTGTCAGTCAAACTTTTTCACAAATATCTCGACAAGTACAAGTACAGTACAAGAGTAACACGATAACTCGAGTAAAACTCAACCGATTTTAAAAAAAAATTCCCTTAAAAGGTACTTCCGAAAGTGGGTTTGGAATTTCAGATGGGGATCTGGCTTTTGTTCGACAGGTCTTTTGGTGGTGTTTTGAAGGTCAGTGAAAGTTTTTGACTTATAGGTCATTCTCAACGAAAAGTGCGACATCTATTATCCTTGTAACGTCGATATTATGAACTAAAGATAGTCTACCCAAATGTCAAAATTGTCAAATAAGTTAGTGTGTTTTAAATGTCAAGTGTGTAGAATGTGCTGCCATCTCTTTTCATTAAGAAATGCCTATATCTCTGCGACAAAATTTAGCAAGCAATCGCCGAGAATCCTTTGTTTGATTTTATCGCTAATTTGACTTTTTTTGCGGTGTGTTGTTGCGGGTTTTATTTTGAAAGCATTCGATTTTTTTTGGCACAATTTTTCGTATTCGTATATTTCGTTCATTGAGCAAAGCACACGAAATTAATCGAACCGATAAAGAAGCAACAGTTCGCAGCTCATCCCAACACATTCTGCAATTAGATGAAAAGTTTAACCTTCCTACGGAACATAATAAATTACCAGTTGAGGACATTGTGGGCAGCAATTGAAGAGTTGGAACCAGAAGAAAGGATGTCAGCTAGAAACAAATTATGTAATATTCTTACAAATTTCAAAAATGGTCCGCGAAGATTTACAACATATGAGAAAATCATTCGCAAAAAATTTATAGAAACCAAGGATTTCTTAAGGAAAAATCAAGATATTTTTATTCACATCAGCAGACAAAAGTAGAACCACAGCTTTAATGTCGAATTTGGATTATGACGCTAAGATGAAAGTTTTGTTGGACGATAAATCTACGTACAAGATATTAGAAGACGACCCAACAAAAAGAATCGAAGAACGCTGCAACAGGTTAATTTTAAAGTGGAAACGAATGTTATGGATCTCGGAAGAAGATTCAGCCAGACTAACTCGATACAACTCAATTTGCTCGAGAATATACGGAAAACCGAAAATTCACAAGGAAAATTCACCGCTTCGTCCAATAGTTTCCATGGTGGATTCAACAACATACAACTTGTCCAAGATGTTCGCTAATATTACAAAAAACGTGACTGGAAAAACTGAAAGATCAATCAAAAATTCATATGAATTGAAAAAAGCTGTGACAAATCTAAAAATTCCAAAAGGCTTTATTCTGGTATCCTTGACGTAATCTTATTGTTCACAAAAATACCGAAAGAATTTGTTTATCAATGCATCAAAGATAGATGGTCTTCCGTTAAACCATTTACAAAAATTCCACTAGATGAGTTGAAAATGGCTTGAAATTAGTTATGGAAAATTGTGTATCCCAATACAAAGAGATAATTTACCAACAAATTTTTGGTTCACCAATGGGATCACCAGGCTCACCATGCTTTGCAGACCTAGTTATGGAGACTCTAGAAGATGTGGTATTTAAAAAGCTCCCATTTAAGTTGCCATTTTATTTTAGATACAAAGTCAATGAAACCAAAGAAATATTTAATAGCTTCAACCAAAACATACAATTTACCATAGAAATAGAAAACAACAACCGAATAGCTTTCCTAGATGTCTGGTTGATTAGAGCAGAAAACGGAACAATAAAGACGGATTGGTATCACAAAAATACGTGGTCAGGAAGATATCTTAATCTTGACTCTCATTTACCTTATCCTTTATAAACGCAACACGATTAAGATTTTAGCAGACAAAGTAATTCATCTGGCAGAGCCTGAATTTCATAAAAAGAACTTCAAACTGATAGAGGAAGTTCTAATGGAGAATCGATACCCTAAGCTGTTGATTTGGAACACTATTAGGAACTCTTTGGAAAGTAGTACTGAAACTAGACCTATAAATGAAAAAACGGAGACGAAATATATACCAATACCGTACGTAAAAAGATTATTTGAAAAAATCGAATAAGAAAAAAAATAGGGAAAGGAAGCAATAATTTACATCCGTCGATTTTCACCCATGTCGAAAACAAGGTTCCGATTATGCAACAATCACACGTCGTCTACAATATTCCATGCTCCTGTGTACATTGCTATGTTGAAGAGACGCATAACAGAGTTGAGACAAGGGAAGAAGGTCACAAATATAATATCGCTGTTAAAAACAAGTCCCATAGTGCCTTTTGTAAACATGTGTTGGAATCCTGCCCAAAACATGAGCCAAAATGGAATGATGAAAAGATAATTTTCAGAGATCGAAATCGAAAATCTAGACAGATTAATGAAATGATAGCCATTAAACGTACAGAAAACAACGTCAACAAGAAAACAGATACACTATTTTTGTCCACTATTTACAATAAAGTTCTTGGGCTATATACAGACAAACGTCGAAGAAGAGAATCCGACTCCGATGTCATAAAACGATCTCCATAGCTTGATGAGTCATCATTTTTGTCTATAAAAGGTTTGTCACTGTTTGTGATATATATGTTAAAATAATTTTGTGATAATTTTATTTAGTGACACAGGTAAACCCTAAAGAATTAATTGTAATTAATAAAATATTTAAAGAAGGCTAACTTGTTACTAAAAATTTTTTAAAGTTTTTTTGTCAAAATTGGAATGATCGGATTCCATGCATTGCTTAGTTTGTAACCGCTATCTGTATTCATTGTTGGTGTTTTCGATTGTTGAATGAACAATCTTCTTCGATTTTTCGTAAATTATAATTTCTTTCGTTCATGATTGTTTTTGAACCTTCCTAGTTTATACTGTGAGTCTTATTTCTGGTGATATGTTTAACGATTGCAGATTGTTTGTATTCTTTTCTTCGAACGTAACCTTCATGTTCTTCTTATCTGGTGTGGAAGGGGCGTTCTGTTTCTCCAATATATGTGGCAGTACAGCAGTACAGCATCACATATCACTCCAGTCTTTTACAACATCATAAAAAGCAATTCCAAAAGTCCGACACCCTCCACAGGCAACGTCATGTGGAACGAATCAAACGAAGGCAACAGATCGCACTTTGAACCACAGGTACATTTTGAGAAGCAGGAATTGAATACAATTTATATTTTTCAGTGTGATATTAGATTAAAAAATTAACGTAAGTAGAATGAAAAGAACCTTCCTAAAAATACGAGCACATTGTTCATTAAGTTTTATTGTTTAACCTTGATAATGGCCAGTCAAATGACCGAATGCACGGGACGATAAAACATAAACATTGAATTATTTATGTGTTTATTAAATATTAAACATAACCAAAGACCCGTACATATCAGAATAGATGTGCCAAACAGAATATATGTGGCAAATAGAACAAATCTTGCAAAAAGACTCGAAGGTATCTTAATATGGTAATAAGCAAACAATCCAACGTTTTATGTTCTTTTATAACTATAAGAATTTCAAAGATCCATAGAAATTACCCAAGGTAATGTCAAAGGCCCTACCGAAGTACATCTCAGACCATTCAAATCTAGAAATGGTTATATATATATATTGAGCCATTTTCCCCTAAAACCCTGAAACACGTGTTCTCTAAAATTTTGTTCCATACAACTTTGCCTTTGGAAGCAACCTTCTACCTCTTACAGTTCTAGAGATATGGGTCATCCCTTCCAATTCAAGAAGTGGTCATATCACAGGATTGTGGCATTTTTACACAAAACCCTGAAACACCTGTACCCTAAAATTCATTCTCTACAACTTTGCCTTTGACAGTGAATCTCTATATTGCATAGTTAAGGAAATAAACACGAAAAAGTGTTCTGACATCACATCCTTTCATTTGACACCAACATGAGCAATTTCCGTACTATACTTGCTGCTATATTTGCGAAAAAGCTTCACCGGTCCTCGAAAAACCATGTTTTTGGTCACTTCCTCGACCATATCTCCGGAACCACTTGATCGATTTTGCTCATATTCGAACTTGAATCATGGGAGGCATGTATCTTCCAAAAAAAGTTTAGGGTTGAGCCGTTTGGAAAAAAAAGTGGAGACGGACGGATGGACATTTTTTTTATTGTTGATTCGTCATATTTAGACGATAATTAATGCATCGCCCCAACTGCCACCTCGATGTACCCCCATGTTACATTAAAATTGTTTGTAGTAAACGTATAGGACCTTCGTACTTCGTACGGGTCCAAAAATTAATTGCTAAAAATAGTGGAGTTTGCACTAAAAAGTTGGAAAAAAGTGAGTTTTTGGTGACAATATTAAGGAACTTTAATAAGAATAGATTGAGTAAAATGCTCACAACTTGATTTCTTCGAATATTAAGACATCGTTTCGATCTAATCATTATATATAGTTTTCCGATTTTTTTTGTCAACTGTCTTTTATAGTTTGGTTAATTTTTTTGCTAATTCAATCCTTCCAAACTAAGGTTCGGAACAGGTCAGCTTCACGTTTAAAATAGAATGGTTCTAGTGGCTTTATACCAAAAACAAAGCGAGTGGCGGATATTTGTATTTTGACAAAGAATTTTCAAAGGATTTTCCATGAAATTAAGGATTTTCTCAAAGTCCGAGTATTTTCCAAAAACTTTGAAGACTTTAAAAAATTTAGAGGAATTTCTAAAATTTTATAAAAATTTTCTGAAAAATTCGTGTATTTTCTAAGAATACAGAGGATTTTATAAAAAATATGAGGATTTTCTCTGTCCATGAAAAGATAATATTTGACCATAAGTGACTCAAGCTCACTGAACGTGTGCACAGGTACCAACTTGAATATGCAAGGTCATGGTCTAGATCCACGAAAAGATAATATTTGACGACTCTTAAGTAATTTCTATGTTCATTAACTATTCGTGTACAAATAAAATTAAACAAAGGAAAAAGGGCAATTTTATTTTAAAACATTAGAGAAAGTTGATGGTATTATAGGATGTGATAGTGCTAATTGAGATAAGACAGTCATAGAGGATCGTTTTCTGGGAAGTGTCTTATTATGGCTGCTGGGACTTAAATTCCAAAACGCAACACGTAATTTTTAAAATTGATATAACTTTTTATGCACCAAACCGATTAAATTTACTATAGTTTACTTTGGTGGACGGCACTTTGAAACGTATTTTAATTAAAACGAATTTGCTTGTCTCCGTTTCGGCTAAAGTGAATATTTCGGATTTTTAGGTGAAGACCGTGAAGACCTTCTTTTATTTTTGAATTTATCGTTTAAAAAAAGCTTACTTGATGAAAAAACATACGACCATTGTGGATAGTAAAGTCAACAGCTTAATCGAACAAAGTGAATGTTGTTATAGTCAGTCTTCTTAATGGGCGGTTTGAAATTCGTTTAGCCTCGTACTGTCGGAGATGTATTGGCACGACCGCCCATTAAGAAATGTAAAAACTGAGGACCTGCTGGAGCATTTTTGACATTCGATCTCGTAAAGCAACTTTAAACAAATAGAATGCAAGAAATTGTTAGGAACCGTTGCAAAAGTCCCTAGCAATAGCCTCAATGCCCTTTAGGGTCTTTGCAGACGGTTTCGCAGAGCCTAGACGCGTCTGAAACAACAAAAGTGTTTCAGACAATGAACAGTATTCTATTACAGTACTACTATTCTAGTACTACCACCTCACACAATACGATCAACTCTCTAAAATGAATTACTGCATTTTCCCCGATTTACAGTACAGTTGAAATATATTATGTATGCGCAAGCCTTTGTCTCAACTTTCAAAATACTTAGTATTGTTGATATGAAGCTTGTAGCGTGAAAATGCAAAAACTGTAATTCGTGAAATATTCTCGTAAAAAAATTGAGTAGATGCTTCCGAATCGAAAACTCGAAAATTTGAGGTCAGAAAGAATGTTTATCATAATCAGAAAAAAATTTAGTAAAAAAAATGGTTCAACATTACTCTGAGAACCTTTCGTCCAAATTTCTGTGAGTATGAAAAGATAAAAATGAACGCTAAGTTTTTTCCAGCTCTTACACGAGTGACTAGAGTAATCTGCCATTTCTGACTCAATTTTTAAAGTTTTTTTGTGAAGTAAGTTTTTGTAAGGTAATGTACTGGATTTACACGACTGTCATGAGACCAATTATTACATACGGTTCGTTCCTATGGAATCATTGTCAAACTAAAACATATTCAACAGAAGCTGTCGAAATTTCAAAGAATAGCCTGCGTTGCGATAACAAGCTCATGGAAGTCTACTCCTACAGCAGCACTTGAAGCACTACTGCACTTACCCCCACTTCACATATTCATTGAAACGGAAGCAATCGCCACAATAGACAGATTAATTCAAAGTCAGAATAAAACTCCAAGAATTACGGCGCACATGCGCATTTGGCAAAAATCTATCCAACTAGATCCTACTCTTACTATGCCCACAGACAGGATAGCGTCGACCTTTAAATTCAACAAATCTTTCAACATAATTATTGCTGATAAACAGGACTGGACATTACCACCAAAACAGGGTAATGTACTATACACAGATGGTTATGTCATAAATGAAATGGCTGGAGCGGGCTTGTATGGTATGCATCCTAAAATGGAGAGTCATATCTCTATGGGTGCCCACTCCAGGGCCGGACTGGCTACCAAAAGGCGCATCGGGCGATGAGACTAAAAGGCGCCGAAATTGAGATTAAAGGCGCAAGTATCGGGCACACACCCGAAGTGCGTATTAAAAGGTGCATGTGATCACCCAAAAAAATAGTCATGTCGAGCTTTCATAATTTTAAGAATGTAAATCATTCGAGTACTTCATTTAAATTTTCTTTAAATTTGACGTTGTGACAGTCTTTTATCATAACTCCGTTTTAGTTAGACATTACACAGTTACATTTTTTAAGCGCCATAGATTTGATTATTAGGCTGAATACAATTTCTGCAAAGACGCGAGCGGAGCGAGCGAAATTTTTTTGAACGTTCTTCATAAATTTTTAGTTTTTGGTCTCCTTACATTCCATTTTCGTATTTCACTTCGCATATATTAACGTCTAATTTCAGCGAAATTTTTAAGCTGAAAATCTCTGTATGTAAGATTATTAATACAATAATTGAATGACTATAGCGCCGCAGGCGAAAATTTTTAAAATTAGAGCATAGACATTGGTTTTTTCTTCATTTGCGGGGTGTAATGAAATGTATCGGCAAGGAAGAAATTTATCAAGTTTATCAACGAACATCTCATGTAATATTTGAATATTCGTCAAAATTCAAGAATTGACGTCGGTTGCGAATTTATAACACATTTTTTTAGAAGGGCGCTTGACCGTGTGAGGGGTGCCAAGACCGTGGGGCGCTTGGGGCATCGCCCGATCGCCCAGTATGGCCAGTCCGGGCCTGGCCCACTCGTCTATCTTTCTTGCTGAAACTAGAGCGATTTTGGAAAGCGCTTACCACTTCAAAGATCAGAATGTAAATAACAAAAGTTATGTCATCTGCACGGACAGCCAAGCCGTCTTAAAAGCACTGTCTTCCAACGTTTTCACATCCGCACTAGTACTTGAAGCGTAGAATATCCTATATGAACTCGCTCGAGCAAATAAAGTAGACCCCATATGGGTTCCGAGTCACTCTAACATTATAGGTTACGAAAGAGCAGACGAATTGGCCAGAAAAGGCGCAGCAGATACTTTTATTGGGCCTGAGCCGTCACCCTGCTCTCATAAGAGGAAAAGAATAAATAAGATCAGAGATACCGCGTTTGAAAAATATTGGTTAAACCTACATGTCGCCAGGCGAAAAACTGCATTCGCATCAGCAAAAAGAACTCTAAGTATCTAATTAACATTAGCAGAACTAGACTAAAACTATGTACAGGAGTAGTAACCGGTCACTTTGGCTTCAATAAACATCTAACGATCATCGGTAGACTCTCGGATTCAAGCTGTGATCTGTGTGGACACCACCCGGACACAGCTGAACACTACCTTTGTCACTGTCCAGCTTTTATTATAAAAAGACGGCAGTACCTTGGTAACTACACAATCAGGTACAGCCTGATAAAAAATATGCAACCACAGAACATCCTGAACTACATCACAACCTCCCTGTTCGGCTAAACAGCAAATAATCCACACAACATAGTGAGCACAATAGTCCCAAAAGGTGGCATCCGTGCGCGTTCGAATATCCTATATTCGAACAACTATCCCTTAATAAAAAAAAGTCTTTCTTTTCTAAACTTAGTCATAGCAAGACTGATAATTACAATGAAGGAACATTGGGATTGTTCCTGTGGCTTTACTTTCTTTTCATAATTAACTCCATCACCTAAACATTTCCAACACCCCCTCCCCTTCTCTACTTGCACCCTTTTGAAATGCTCCCCGCCCCATAAGTACACACGAAATCCTAGATTTTTTTATTTAAAAAATTGCTTAAAGGACGGAAAGCATTATCAAACAAATTTTACCTGAACAAATGTTGCGAGCCATTGGAACTACTAGAACAGAATGCTAAACTTGAATAATTTCGAGTTGAATTACTTCGTTTAAAAGTAGTGCGTACACTTTAAGCTAATCTACCCTACCTCCTACACGCCTTTGCACTGTTTATTATACCCCCATACCTTCTAGGTTTGTACTTACTACTTGAATGGCCCTTAGTAGTCTACATCAAAAATGTTTACAAAAATAGATTGATTTTCACACTTCACACCAGTTTTCATCAAGCGATGAAGTGAGACACTTCACTCCATTTCGCCTTCTTTTCTTCAATGCGAGTTTTAAAATCACGGAAAAATAAAAATATAAGGATTTTCGAGGATTTTTTTTTTTCAAAGATTTTGTAGTTTTTAAGCAATTTCAAATGATTTTCTAAGGATTTTTTTCGACTGACAAAGGATTTTCATGAATATCTGCCCCTCGAAACTAAGCGCTATTTGAGTAGCTGAATTTCAACTGAAACCTTTACCTAAAGTTTAATTTGTGCTACTATGTGATTGGAGTTGGCATTCCGATCGTCTGAAGCTGGGAAAAATCTCCGAAAGGAGAGGCGTTTTTTTCCGGAGATTCTTCTTGGGGATCTTTGATTTAGAATGGGTGTTGGAAGTAATACGGAAAAATGTCATCAAATACGCTCTCACAAACGTAGAAGCTATTCAATTACTCGACTTTATGTATGAAGTGAAAAGGCTGAAACAAACTAAACCACACGAATTGACATGAAGATCGCTTACTCGCACACGTCTTATGAACTCCTTCCTTGTCATCTCAACACTAGTAAATTAACAAATTAGTTAAGATTGTACTATTCCTACCAATAAAGGTGTTTCGTAAAGAAAAATTTTTGCCATGGGATTGTCATTGTCCGCAGTAAACTCCTTCGACGTCCATAATCTATACAATTAGGTTAAGCTTTTACGGTTAACTTGTCTGTAAAGAATGTAATTTCCACTGACAAGAAAATCAATAAAATTTTGAGATTTTATTCAATAACAACACAAACGAACAAGAATTGAAGGTTGTACTGTCCTTCTTCCCTATCCTCCTCGAATAGTCATCATGTTAAATGAAATTATTTCAATCGAAAACAGACGCTGTTTCGGCCCAATGTTACTACCGTGCCCCTAGGACAACACAATATAGGATTTTCGATTATCGTTCAGTAGTACTTCTTTAGAAGACAGCAAAAGAAGAACTCATCCAAACAAGTCATGAGTCTCGTAATGCAAAAACTCTTTTTGCACGGGAGTGAGTGAGCGGCCTAATAATTGAAAAACTTAGTCACAGACATCCATTAAACTTTTCAATTTACAAAAACGGAATAGAAAAACATTCCAAAAATCTTTTAAAAAACGATAAACGCACAAAGCTTTCCACAACGCAATGTAATACTGGAGCCGTAAACCGTTTTGAATCATATAGACCTGACTTGTTTGAACTTTTCAGCCCTGATTTCCCATTTTAAACACACATGTTGCATCATCAAAATTTAGCTAAATGGCCCAGTTGAAGACTGAGTTACTTTTCTCGGGTCAAGTTGCTGGTATAAAGCAGCGCCTATTTTCGGCCTGAAAATTGACCTGTTCCGAACATTATTCAAAACGCTAACTGACGTCTTTCAACAATGTGGTGGCATTTTTAGGGTTTTCTTTTTCGCTCTCTTTCAAGTCAGTTTCAGCCCTTTCTTTTTCTCGCTTTTTGGACCCGTACGAAGTACAAAGGTCCTATACGTTTACTACAAACAATTTTATTGCAACATGGGGTAGGTCGAGGTGGGAGTTGGGGGGATACATCTATTATCGTCTAAATATGACGAATCAGCAATAAAAAAAATGTCCGCCCGTCTGTCCGTCTCCACTTTTTTTTCCAAACGGCTCAACCGATCAGCCTAAACTTTTTTTCCCTGAAAGGTACATGCCTCCCATGATTCAAGTTCGAAGATGAGCAAAATCGATGAAGTGGTTCCGGAGATATGGTCGAGGAAGTGACCAGAAACATGGTTTTTCGAAGGTCGGTGAAGCTTTTTCGCAAATATCTCAGCAAGTAAAGCACGGAAATTCCTCATTTTGGTGTCAAATGAAAGCATTTGATGTCACAAAACTTGGAAAAAAATTTTGTGGGAATCGGTACAGGAGTCTGGGCACTGGGACCAATGGAATGGACGAAATTGAGATTCTTGGCCATATATGAAAACAGTTTTTCGTGGCAATATGGAGATTTACTGTCGAAGGCAAAGTTGTAGAGAATTAAATTTAAGCGAACACGTGTTTCAGGGTTTTGGGGAAATATGGCCCAATCCTGGTATATGGCCACTTCCATAATTGGGCAGGATGACCCAGATCTCCAGAACTATGAGAGGTAGAAAGTTGCTTCCAAGGGCAAAGTTGTAGACAATAAAATTTTAGATAACACGTGTTTCTGGGTTTTAGGGAAAAAGACTTAGTCCTTGGATATAAGCTTTTCTAGATTTGAATGATCTGAGACGTACTTCGGTAGAGCCTTTGACATTACCTTGGGTGATTTCTATGGATTTTTGAAATTCTTGCAGTTGTAAGAGAACAGAAAACGTTGAATTGTTTGCTTATTTGTTTATTTAGATACGTTCGAGTCTCTTTGCCACATCTATTCTGTTTGTCACATCTATTCTGATACGTACGGGTCTTTGGTTATGTTTTGATTCTAATTTCTCCTTTTCCATTTCCGTTTCCTTTTGATTGATTTCATCTAAATATAACCTATAGATTTGACCCGCGCTCGGCGCGCTGCTACGATGAATTTCTTGTCGGTGAAACCAAGTTCTGGTTGTCGTTGCAAAATAATTGGACCCGCACGAAGCACAAAGGTCCTATGCGTTTACTAGAAACAACTTTATTGTAACTTGGGGTAGATCGAAATGGGAGGTGGGGGATACATTTATTATCGTCTAGAGATGACGAATCAGCAAAACGACTCACCCTAGACTTTTTCCCTTGAAAGTTACATGCCTTCCATGATTCAAATTCAAAGATGAGGAAAATTGGCCAAATAGTTCCGGAGATATGGTCGAAGAAGTGTCCAAAAATGTGGATTTTCGAAGTTCGGTGAAACTTTTTCGGAAATATCTCGGCAAGTACAGCATTTCTAGAATCAGGAAGATGATTCATATCTCTAGAACTATGGCAGTTAGAAAGTTGCTTTCGAAGACAAAGTTGTAGATAGTTAAATTTTATAGAACACTTGTTTAAGTGTTTAGGCACTCTTCTCTGCATTTTTCACAAGATTACGGGTAGACACAGAATTCACAAGTTTTTGCATTTTTCACAAGATAACAGGTGGACACATAATTCCCAAGTTTCTGCATTTTTCACAAGGTAACGGGTAGACATAGAACTTACAAGTTTTTGCATTTTTCACAAGATTACGGGTAGACGCAAAATTCCCAAGTTTCTGAATTTTTCACAAGATAACGGGTGGACCCAGAATTCCCAAGTTTCTGCATTTTTCACAAGGTAGCGGGTAGACATGGAACTCACAAGTTTTTGTATTTTTCACAAGATTACGGGTAGACGCAGAATTCCCAAGTTTCTGCATTTTTCACAAATTCACGCAGAATTCATAAGTTTTTGCATTTTTCACAAGATAACGGGTGGATACAGAGTTCCCAAGTTTATGCATTTTTCACAAGATAATGAATAGACACAGAATTCCCAAGTTTCTGCACTTTTCACAAGATAACGGATAGATACAGGAACAGGTTAGCTCAAGGGTAACGTACTGGCTTTCCACCAAAAATATCCGGGTTCAATCCTGGTGAGGACAAATTCTGCATAGGATTTTTCTTCAATGTATGTATGTATGTATGTATGTTTATTATAATAACTCACAGCATGAAAGTAACGTTCCTAGGCACACCCAGGCTTCATAATTTGGGTAGTTGTGAATTTGGTGCCGCAACGAGTCGTACAAAGAAGAATGACAAAATATATGACGTCACCCATATTCGATGAATTCTGTGTACAAATATCTGAGTCTGACTTTGGACGGAAAAAATAACGCAAATACCATGCGCTAAAATCTTGTGAAATGTTCAGTGTAATATTCAACTGAACATTTCACAAGATTTTAGCGCATGGTGTCGGCGTTATTTTACGTTGCTAGCCGCAAGAGCAAAAGTTAGCGGGAAGGACGAATCTTGTGAAAAAATCTTGGGTTATCTTAACCTTCATGTAAAAAGTGAGACTTAAGGCGAAATGTGCGTCACTCGTTCAAACCATCGAAAAGTCGAAAGTTGGGAAAAGTGAATAAAGTAAGTTAGTGAAACAATTGTAACTTAACTGTCGAACAGCTATAGTGCGATTATTGTAGAAGTAAAATTTTGAAGCAAAACGACAATACCGTCCGGTTCTTAGCGCACCTACCTTACGTTAATACATACAATCCTTTGAGTGTGCACTTTTTAGATATGCTACACAAACTATGGCAATGCAAATACAACAAATAAACCGCGATATTGTAATGACTTGCAACAAACGGAGTGAAAACGGTTCGATAGTTGTAGCCACTTCTTAGAAATGTTAGATGCAACAAATTGGTCAATTTTTTTACCAACAGTTTGTGAACGTTACGCTTGTACTAAATGTTAAGTGATCGTTTAGTCTTCCGTAGGTTCCAAATTGAGAAATAACAAGAACAAATTGTAGTGCCATAATGCTTCAACCATTCGACAATTTGTGAATCATTTATTAGAAAGCTATTAGCTCTAGCCAAGACACGCAAAGAAACATAACATTGAAACCTTTAATTTGTGTGTGAAAAACTACTGTTCAATGATTAATGCAAATAGCAAGTTCATTATCAACCAAAATAACATAAACAATAAATTAATTACATCTCATCATGTCGGTAACTATTCACTAGGCTATCAATTGGATTAATCAACACTTTTTCATTAATTACACATTGAATGCTTTACATCTGATGGAAAATTTCCGGAGATATTTGAAACTGTTTTCCTTATTTGATTCGTCACAACACCACAAAGGAAATGTGTTTTATGGAATCCGGCTTAATGCCTTAATAGTTTCCGAATAATTATGACCGACTTATGTTCAATTACTTACTTAATCTACATGAATCAACTAGTTTTCGTGTGTTTTCTATTTATTTACGTGTTTCACCGCTATTGACAAACGAAAACTATGTTTTTTTTTGACATAATGACATCAAATCAAATAAAACGTCATCCAGTCAATCAAAAAAATACGTCAAAAACTTAAAAGCCGGCGCATTTTGTGTAAACTTCGTAAACTGCATAACGCAATTTGGCGCCAAATTTGAAAGTAATTAACTGTAATACCATTCTGTGATATTCATAGAGCACGTTGCTTCCAACCTCTTCCTTTCCCCTTTATATAGAAATAAATATTTTTTAAGAACATCTATTGCTGATTTTTACACCTCGTATGGCCACATTCAATAAATAAATAACTAGAGCCGAATTTTTAAAAACCATCAGCTATGGATTGCGCCGTATAGATTTTTAAACGCCGTTGGCTCAGGCGATAGGATGAATTCGACAAAACCAAGGCTTTACGAGGTTGCGCACAGTTAACATGTAAGTACATACATACAAAGATCTCACACGGAAGGAAAACTATATTTTTGTTGAGTTTGTCATTGGGCTCTATCTGCTCCGAAGGGAAAAGTTTTGAATTAAACAATAAATGCTTTCGTCCGATAACTATGAAAACGTTGTTCACACATGAGCCAACTGTGGCGTAGAACGCGACAAATTTGTAAGCAATAAGAGGAATGTCGAGTCAATAAAATACATCTCCTTTGAGAGTCACCAAAACTACAACGCTAGCCGCATTTTGGGAACAATAGCAGAGTCGATTGGCTTCGAGGAATGATTTTTGTTATAATTTGTTAGTTGTTCTTAAGTTGGAATAAAATTTTCATTATACTGTTAGTTTTATTCGAAAGATGGCAATTGTATAGATTTTTGCGTTGCCGTCGCAACAAAATATCAAGGATCTGCTACCCTTGAGCCTTGGACAAATCAATGCTCTGGGGGTTTGTCAACAGCGAACGTAAAGTTTTGGCATCGTCTTGTCTTAACTGTGGGACCTTTGAAACTGGTTTTTTGTATGGAGCTTGAGTTTTTTTTACAGTTTATTGTCAAACGGTTTCAAAAGAACAAATTCTACAAAAATTTCAATAAACCATGGTGACAAGCGATATACTCCAGGAGTAATGAAATGGTGTGGGTAAAACAAGCAACGCGGAAGTGGCAACAACCCAGTCGACCCGTCGAAGAAACCCCTTCTGTTTCATATGACTACTGACCATGGACTGAAGTGAGTGACGACTGGAATGGAACTGCGAAACAACCAATCGTACGGCTAGTACAACCAACTTCAGTGACATTTCGATGACTTTACCCTGGAACGAAAGTTTAGGCGAGTAAGACTGTTCTCATAGATATTTCTAAAACTTTCAAAGTCTCCACAAATAGCGACTAAAACCATAATCTCTCCTATGAGGAGGAATTCGGAACATGCTCACCGCGAGGAAAGAAACGTTATGCGTTTATAATTAGAAAAAAATTGGATTATCCTCACTTCTCCGCTTGAATCCGACTTCAGTCACGAATCACTCACCCTATCCGATATACACTACATCCATTAGTCGAAATTTTCGATAATATTACGAAATCCTTTAGAAAACATATGGAGCATCTTAAAATCCGGTAGCGTAAAAATACGGAATCCTCCAAATCCGGGGTGAAGGTAAGATTCCTGATTTTTTCCTTACCTTTTCCTGATTTAGAAAAAATGCGGAAAAGTCAAAAAAAGAAAGAATCAAAATACAGACTCTGAAAATCAGGAAAAAAATTTCATAAAAGTTATACAAAAGACTGTTGAAATGTTTTTATCAAACATCGGAAGGTATGCGCCGCAAGCCGTGACCCTAAAACCATCAAAGAAAGGGGAGTCCAGAGATTGCAAGGTCCAAGTGCAGAGCCCCTAGCGGGGAGCCCTTAAGGCCTCATGGTGTAACAAAGCTTCAGAGATATCGCCATTACTAGCTATTTACTTTTCTAAAGATTAACAGTAAAAATTGAAATCTCTAGAAATCTGATTCTGCTATCAGATTTTTTCGATAAACTAACTTCGTTCACTTTCTCAACCAGTAGAAATAAAGCTATCAATTTTTGAACACAGATGTCAGCGTCGCTGTATTTTATTCATTCCGGATTCATCGCATTCATCGATACGCTTGTGACATTTAATGAACGTCCTATTTCAACAGTAATGAACGTACGTCAAAAAAAAGAAAGAAAAAAAAACGCAGCGCAAAAAGATATAATAATTCATTGATAATTCACCACTAAATTTGATCAAATCATAATGTCCTAAATGTCGATAAAATATTCATTAATGTGCCGATCATTCGAAAAATTTGGTTAAAGAATTGAGAGAAAAATTTTATTGGAAAACCCTCCGACTTTAATACACATAGGCTAACGAGTACTTGTCAACTATTTTTCAATGATTTTGCATTTTACCTTTGTTTTAATTCGTAAGAAATTTAATTTAATTATTTCCTAATAGTTTTTTGATACAAATTCGAATGTAAAGTGTGTTCTGTGAATTGTGTAGTATGAGTTAAGATCCCTTGTGCAAAGTGGTTTGTACCGTTTTCCGTTTGTTACTTGCTGAAAAAAGGATAAAAAATGGCAAACATGTTGGTCGATGAAGAACGTCGACGAAGGTAAATAGTTTTCGAGTATTTTTTTTAGTTATCACGGGTGGTGGTAGCACTTTATGCACTTAAATAACGCAAAATTGGCTAGTGGTTTTGTCAAATTGATGAAAAAGTACGTGTTCAATAATCTCAACATCATCAAAATAAGAGAAGACCGCAATTCAGCTCAAGTAAATAAAAAGACAAATTAAAAAAACGGTTTTTAGAAGTTACGTGGATCCGAAGCGATTTGAAAGCGGATCCAAAAAGTTTAAACATCGTGTACTAAAAAAGTAACGAAGTTACACCCTTGTTTATGTTTTTTTTTCAAAATTATCAAATATGGTTGTAACGGATGGTGGTAGCAATGAGTAATTAACAACTTTTCGATGATATAATCCAAACTACCTGTAACTTATACATCGATGTTTTGTTTGTATACTTTTCATTAACTTCTTTCTGTAATTTCACTGACATTTTTTTCGGTCGAAATGCTCTTCGCCCAACCTCTTCGAAATAAGTTGTAATGTTTTTTTTGCAAGTACAACATATTGCGTGATGGACAATAGCTTAAAAAAACAAGTCTTTTTACATCCTTTTCATTGTTCGATTCGGCTTTTCCATGTTGAATAAATGCCAGGTGTACCTAGCGTGTGATTCACTACTAACGAAAATGAAAATGTTGCCATTGGCTGAAATTTCTTATTGAAAGTCACGTGCACAAATATTTATCAGCGAGAGTTAAAGTCCTACATGTCGAAAATACAGGAAGAGAAAACATTCTTTAGAAAAGAATGGAAGTTTCTAGCAAAATCGTTTTCTCTTTGAACTACCGAAGAAACTATTGAAAGGATTTATTACACGAAATGCTTTACCGGTAGCTTCCCTTAGAGCGGGTCATTTCATTCGATTTCCAGTTATGCTGACCGGTCTACCAATAAACTCAAAGGTGAATGGACGTTAATATCAACAAACATTTAATATTTATTATTTTGATTCTTGCGCATGTTTCGGCTTAAACAATACTCGAAGTTCATTCTTTCGACTAAGAATTTGTCAATTTTAAGACGAAATATTACAAATGTTTTTTACCCATGCAGCCACCATCTTTCATTCCCTTCAGTTTTGCACGTATTAGGTGGATTTTTTTAAATGGCTAAAATATTCTCTTGCGATGTAAATTACACTCGCCGTAGGTATTTTTTACCATTTACGTGGTGAGTCGTACATATCTGCCTGTAAGTCTGTAACGAAGACATTGCTAAAGTGCTAACATCATCACCGTTATTTACCTCCTCTATCACTCGCTCTAAATCGTTTCCGTAAATAACAAAACAAAACCTTAATCTCTATCTCTTTGCTATCTAAGCGAAACTCTTTACTTTTTCTCACGCACGTACACTTGATAACCGTAATCGTGCACTGATTTTGTTTAATTTTTTTTTTCTGTTCCATTCAATTTGAGTAAATAACTTTCGGCTATTGCATGTGAATTGATAAAAAGAAAACCACTTGGTGTGTTTGTTGAACATGAGCTCATATTCATGCTAATTTCAGGTTAAATGCCCTTGAGGACCAAATGCGCGATCCGCTCAGTATAGCTAATGTGGATTCTCTGCTGGATACAGTGACCGCATTGGTGGCAGACTGTGATCATGAATCGATAAAACGACTAAAAAACATTGAAGCATACACTAGTCGATGTAAGTGAATTTTTGCAAATTGTTGTGTACGTTTAATTCAACCGGAAAATTACGCATTTTATTTAGTCTTTCGTTAACATCATCAGCATCGTACTTAGCAGACCTTCAAAAATCTTTCCATGCGAGGTACTCATGTTGTAATTACTTCATCCAGCCCTCTAAATCAGTTTTAATTGAATCGATCAGCCTCCCTCTTGGCCTACGTCCTAGACAAAGGTACTTCGATTGGTCCGAGTATGTTAGAATATAGCACACACGGGTAGCTCTTTACACTTATTTCACAGTTACACATAATGTATTCATTCCATTCCCCACTACTCCCTTCAAATGACCTTGAACCCTTAGTCAATCATGAAACAACAACTCGGACAGTCGTAAATAACGCGGACGCATGTTTGAGGAACACTTAGTAGTCCAACGAGGTATGTTTTTGCTGGAAAATTGTTTAATCCGCAGTCACCACCCCCATGCTTCAGTCACACCCAGTGTTTCAGTGATTTCCTACAAACTGTCTACTACTACTGCACAAGACGCATCTAGAATTCAGAATAGATCTACGCCATAGCTTTTCTAGATTTATCAGGTTGGGACGATCCACTACTTGGTCATGAAACACAGATCTGTTGATCCTTTTGTCCCTTTCCCGTCCATCACGTAAATCCTTCGAACAATTGGTCCTAGCTTTAGTACATTCAGAGGCCTGATCACTTGACCACCCAGAGTCCTGAGTCTCAGTTGAGAAAACTTTGGACACTCGCAAATTACGTGATGTCCGGTTTCGTTCCCGAGAACACAGATACATTCGGGATCTCTAAAGATTCCCATCTTTGACAAATGACTGCTTAGCTCACAGTGCCCGGTAATCGCTTCTTATGTTCAGCAGTGCGTTTGTCCACTTGCAGTCGGGCATTGGTAACAGTTCGGGTCCACATTGAGCAGATGTAGCACCCAGCTTTGCCAGTTCATCCGCTCTCTCACTTCCATCTATTCCAGAGTGCCCCGGCACCCAAGCAACCATCACCCGATTACTCAGGCCCAGCTTGTTCAGTGTGCTTTTGAACTCCCTTATTAATTTGGATGTGGTGACAGGCGACATTATTGCTCTGATCATTTCTTCGCTGTCGGAAAGGATTGTGACTCTTTCGCCTACCGTTTCCGGTCTCAATGCACTTCGCAATCCTTCCAACGCTGTGAACGTTTCCGCCTGAAGTATACTGGCGAAATTTCCTAAGTGGAAGCTCTGTCATAGGTTCCAGGGTTAGTACCCCAGCGCCCACTCCATTAGAGTTTTTTGATCCATCTGTGAAACAAATCCGGTATGACAGCGTCGTGGTGCTTCACAAAGGTAATTCCCGGTTTTATCTGGTCCCTAGGCATGTTAAAAATAGGATTGGCTATTGTCCCCCTGATTTTTCCATGACCGGTGTTGAAGTTCCTCATCCAAAGATCATTAAGCAAGAGTCTGTCCGCAGTTGTAAATGGCCTCGCCTTGATGATCGTTTCGATGGGTACAATATACAGCAGCGCTTCCATGGCTGTCGTTGCTGTTGTTTTCATAGCTTCGGTCATGCAGATGCATACCAGTCTTTGAATTTCGCTCAACTCCTTCCTCGCGGTCTCTACTTCGAGCCTAGGCCACCAAGCAACACAGCCATAGCTGCAAAATATCGACAAAAAAAACCGAAGAACATTTTTGGTCGTTTCTTCACATTTAGTTAGTCTGTTAGTCTGTTAGGATCAAAATCGGTCTATTCCAACTGTCAAAATGACATTTTAAGCCTAAAATAATTAACTGCTGCAATGATTTCCATTCGTTGTTAGTTTTTCTTAAGCTGAACACGCACGAGACATTGAAACGTGTTTTGATAAAAAATTTTCATTATTCTCATGTCAAAATTGACCTTTGCACAAAGAGAATTTTTATCAAAATACGTTTTCAATGTCTAGTGCGTGTTCAGCCTAATGGCTTTGCCACATTCATCTACAATCCTGCAGTGCAAATCATAAAAACATTGCGATGAAAGTGAAAGGGTTTTGTATGGATTTTTTCATACGAAATCTTTTCTCTCTTTCATAAGGTTTTTATGATTTGCACGGCAGAATCGTCTACACCAAACTGACTTTTTCCGATGCTTTCTGGTTATGTGACCTTGGTCATATATACTGCGACATTGGTTTGGAAAAATTATCTCATTTTTCGTAGTGTTGCCTGATTAAAATCGATTTGGTGTGGCAATATAGTAACAATAAACCGATTCATAGAGAGTTTCGAATAGTTTCCGAAATTTTCGAGCACCCTGCCGTAAAGGCATAACTGATCATGATCACCCATACATTACGGTACTTCCTCACCTAGTCTCACTTTAGTTTCGTTGAGTTTCGTCTTTTCAGAAAATTTCTTTACGAAAAAGAGCCGCCGTCAAGGAATGTCAGTGTGTTATAGAAATTGTTACAGCGATGTAACTTGCAACTGTAGTTCTCGCAATACTTCGAACGAATAGCTATGATTAATACGAAAATTCCGTAATAAACAGGAGAACAATTGAATTTAGAATATTGCTGATTCATTAATAATTCGTTTTTCAAGTAAAGACAACGAAGAATATGGGGCTGCTCAAAATCTTTCGTTCGGCTGCTTTCTTTTTATCGTAGCTGCCAAATAATTAGCAAGGATTCTTTGTGTAGATGAAGTACATTAGAAAAACAAATTTTGAAAAAAAAAACAAAACGTAAGGGAAATAGACACTTTTAGACCGCTCGACATTTGAATTTTAATTAAAACTTGAATAATTTGACACAAGATGGCACTGCATCAAAATCTATTGTTTGTGTGCTGATTTTACGCATATACCGTACGTAATTACGCATATATCGTACGAAATTTGATTGTAACGCAGTGTAAAATTCAAAATTGAATCGCGCTAAAAGCGTCTTCAGCGGAAGAATTCTGACCAGTCGCAATTCTTCAAAAAGATGAAATTAAACAGCTCCACAAAGCTAGAAAACCATTTTGTCACTCTGTAGAGCAGCGATCTTGTCCTCGCAAGGTGCCCGAGAAGGTAGCTGGTGAGCTTAAGGGACGGAATCCCGAAAGTTGTGCCAAAACTCTTTTTCGAAAACCATGCAAAATACTGAAAAATTTTGTTCGGTAGAGTTGTATATCAGATCTTTGTGATAAATGTGAGCACTTCAAAAATTCAAAATGGCCGCCGTTTAAATCGGAAGTAGAACTTATCTTTTGATAGGAGCGACATGTAAATATAGCTCCACCACAGAATTACTTAGAGTTTCAAGGAGAAAAAAGTTGCTGAAAATGCCTAAAGTTCATCTGAGAAAGTTTAGTCACCAGGGTCGATTAAAATTGAGTATACAATGGTATGTTCACTCAGTGCTCGCGTCTTTTCCATTGGAACTATGTGAAGAAACACAAGGAAAGAACCGTACGTATCAGATAGATGTGGCAAAAAGACTCGAACGCGTTCGAACGTATCTAAATATAGAAATGAGCAATTAATCCAATATTTTATGCTCTTTTATAACTATAAGAATTTCAAACATCCCGAGGTAATGTCAAAGGCCCTACCGAAGTACGTCTGAAACCATTGATTTTGATGGTTAAAATGTTCTCCCCTGCACCATATCATAAAGAGGACAAACGTAGTTTTTCCAAGAAATCCTGAAAGCATTTTCTCTATAATGTTCTAATTCTCACTAACTTTGCCTTTAGAAGCAAATTTCTAACTGGAGATATGCGTCATCCCTCACAATTCTAGAAGTTACTATATCCCGGGATTAGGTAATTTTTCCCTAAAACCCTGGAACTCGTGCTCTCTAAAATTTTTTCCTCTACAACTTTGTCGTTGGAAGCAACTTTCTAACTGCCATAGTTTTGGAGATATGAGTCATCCCTTCCAATTCTAGAAGTGGTCATATCCCAGAATTAGGCCATTTTTGATAAAATCCTGAAACGCGTGTTCTCTAAAATTTTGTTCTCTACAACTTTGCCTTTGCATACTAAGTAGTTGAGCAAATACAGACGAAAGACTTTCGTTTATGGCCAAGAAACTTAATTTCTTTCATTCCATTGGTCCCAGACCACTTATCTGACTTACTTCCACAAAATAATTTTTCCCAGTTTTGCGAGATCAAATTCTTTCATTTGACACCGAAATGAACAATTTTCATGCTCTTCATACTGAAATATTTGCGAAAAAGTTTCACCGACCCTCGAAAAGACCATATATCCGGAACTTATTAACATCTTTGAACTTAAATCATGGGACATTAGTACCTTTTAGGGGAAATAAAAGTTAAGTGTGATCGGTCCAGCCGTTTGAAAAAAAAAGACTATACGGACAGACGGACTTTTTTTCGCTGATTCGTCATCTATAGACGATATTAAATGCATCCCTCAAAAAATGTCTTGTAGTAAAGTATAGTAAGTTTGTACTTCGAACGGGTCCAATAACTGCTATGTCGTTTCTTCACATTTGGTTGATTTGATTTGTCGTTTTTTCACTCCTCGTCGATTTTATTTGTTCATCGTTTTCATTTTGTCAATGTTTCACAAGTATAATCGGCCGCCTCGAGTTTGCGATGCGAATAAATCGCATAAGGTTGTTTAAAAGCTCAACTTAGAAAAAAATGTAGCGTTCATAAATGACGTGTGCATTAGAGGGGAGGGGGTCTAAGAAAGTGAGTGAGTTATTGATGTAATTTCCTTGGCTGGGAGGCTTGTTTCCAAACGTTCAGCCGTCGAATTAACAGCATTCAGTGTGTGAACCACGAAAATCATCTCTTCTTTTGCGAAGTCTGTTGTGTCGGTTGGGACTTCTTTTCCTGCTTTCACGCTTACTGCGCCGATTTTCTGGAGTACTCCATATGATTCAGCTTGTAGGATCACTTTCTTGTCAGTAGCTCATCCTCAGAAGCGTGACACCACGTATTGATACAGTCAGAAGCGATAACACTTTCCACTTTCCGCTACTACGTACTACGCGGTCCGTAAACATACACTTCATAAAAAACAATCTATATTTGTATGGCATCTTCCGCGATTGCTTCGCATCACACGCTAATATAACTCCTGGCAGAGAGAATTTTGCCGGAATATGTTTTTCTCTGCGGAGTTATTTGCGATACTTTTTCCCCAGCGCACGGTGGGAACGAATCCCGAAAGTTGCGCCAAAACTCTTTTTCCAAAACAATTCAAAATACTGCAAAATTTTGTTCAGGCGAGTTGTATATCAGATCTTTGTGATAAATGTGAGCGCTTGAAAAATTAAAAATGGCCGCTGTTTAAACTGGAAGAAGAACTTATATTTTGACTGGAGCGACATATAAATATGGTTTCACCGCAGAATTACATACAATTTCTAGGAGAAAAAAGTTGCTGAAGATACAAACATCCTAGTTCCAATGGAAAAGACGCGAGCACTGAGTGAACATACCATTGTATACTCAATTTTAATCGACCCTGGTGACTAAACTTTCTCAGATGAACTTTAGGCATTTTCAGCAACTTTTTTCTCCTTGAAACTCTAAGTAATTCTGTGGTGGAGCTATATTTACATGTCGCTCCTATCAAAAGATAAGTTCTACTTCCGATTTAAACGGCGGCCATTTTGAATTTTTGAAGTGCTCACATTTATCACAAAGATCTGATATACAACTCTACCGAACAAAATTTTTCAGTATTTTGCATGGTTTTCGAAAAAGAGTTTTGGCACAACTTTCGGGATTCCGTCCCTTAAGCTCACCAGCTACCTTCTCGGGCACCTTGCGAGGACAAGATCGCTGCTCTACAGAGTGACAAAATGGTTTTCTAGCTTTGTGGAGCTGTTTAATTTCATCTTTTTGAAGAATTGCGACTGGTCAGAATTCTTCCGCTGAAGACGCTTTTAGCGCGATTCAATTTTGAATTTTACACTGCGTTACAATCAAATTTCGTACGATATATGCGTAATTACGTACGGTATATGCGTAAAATCAGCACACAAACAATAGATTTTGATGCAGTGCCATCTTGTGTCAAATTATTCAAGTTTTAATTAAAATTCAAATGTCGAGCGGTCTAAAAGTGTCTATTTCCCTTACGTTTTGTTTTTTTTTTCAAAATTTGTTTTTCTAATGTACTTCATCTACACAAAGAATCCTTGCTAATTATTTGGCAGCTACGATAAAAAGAAAGCAGCCGAACGAAAGATTTTGAGCAGCCCCATATTCTTCGTTGTCTTTACTTGAAAAACGAATTATTAATGAATCAGCAATATTCTAAATTCAATTGTTCTCCTGTTTATTACGGAATTTTCGTATTAATCATAGCTATTCGTTCGAAGTATTGCGAGAACTACAGTTGCAAGTTACATCGCTGTAACAATTTCTATAACACACTGACATTCCTTGACGGCGGCTCTTTTTCGTAAAGAAATTTTCTGAAAAGACGAAACTCAACGAAACTAAAGTGAGACTAGGTGAGGAAGTACCGTAATGTATGGGTGATCATGATCAGTTATGCCTTTACGGCAGGGTGCTCGAAAATTTCGGAAACTATTCGAAACTCTCTATGAATCGGTTTATTGTTACTATATTGCCACACCAAATCGATTTTAATCAGGCAACACTACGAAAAATGAGATAATTTTTCCAAACCAATGTCGCAGTATATATGACCAAGGTCACATAACCAGAAAGCATCGGAAAAAGTCAGTTTGGTGTAGACGATTCTGCCGTGCAAATCATAAAAACCTTATGAAAGAGAGAAAAGATTTCGTATGAAAAAATCCATACAAAACCCTTTCACTTTCATCGCAATGTTTTTATGATTTGCACTGCAGGATTGTAGATGAATGTGGCAAAGCCATTAGGCTGAACACGCACTAGACATTGAAAACGTATTTTGATAAAAATTCTCTTTGTGCAAAGGTCAATTTTGACATGAGAATAATGAAAATTTTTTATCAAAACACGTTTCAATGTCTCGTGCGTGTTCAGCATTAGATAAGATGAATTTAAATCGGAACTATTTATTGGCACCAGTTAAAAATTAATTTTGGTCATGTTTTTTTTTGTCAAGTTATTTTGTTATTTTGTCAAGTTGGACATTTTGCTTTTACAAAATGTATTTTTATCAATTATTCCTTATTAACCCGCTTTACCCGCTTTAAAGAGTATACCAAAACATATTTTCCTTGTACGTAGTGTTCTGTCGTGGCGTAGTAAAAATGTCGTAACTTGACAAAAAAGTATTTTGATTTTTTAACTTGACAAATAAGGATTTTTAACTTGACATTTAAATAGTGCCCAATTCAAATTCAGAGTCTGTTAGGATCAAAATCGGTCTATTCCAACTGTCAAAATGACATTTTAAGCCTAAAATAATTAACTGCTGCAATGATTTCCATTCGTTGTTAGTTTTTCTTAAGCTGAACACACGCGAGACACTGAAACGTGTTTTGATAAAAAATGTTCATTGTTCTCATGTCAAAATTGACATTTGAACAAAGAGAATTTTTATCAAGATACGTTTTCAACGTCTCGTGCGTGTTCAGCATTAGAAAAGTCAGAGATAGAGTCAGAGGTTGGCACATTTTATTTTCTAGTTCCATTCCACAATTTTTTTGTGAGCTTTTGCTCAGATGGATTCAGTGGTAAATTGCACACAAACTTAATGCCATCCATGATGTAGTAGATGCGGAAACTGATAGGGCTTAGAATGCATGTTCGCCCCTTCAATGTGTTTTACCGGCAGGCATTGCATACTCTATGAATTTGAATTCTTTTCAGACGAAGCCCTAGCCAAAACGATAACCGAGTTGCGTATGAAACCCGATGATTTCAATTTGATAAAAGTGATCGGACGTGGTGCTTTCGGAGAAGTTCAATTGGTGCGACACAATTCAACGCAACACGTTTATGCGATGAAGCGCTTATCGAAATTTGAAATGATCAAACGTCCAGACTCGGCATTCTTTTGGGAGGAGCGACACATTATGGCACATGCTAATTCGGAATGGATCGTTCAACTGCATTACGCATTCCAAGATCACAAGTATTTGTACATGGTGATGGATTACATGCCAGGTGGTGATATAGTCAGTTTGATGTCAATGTACGATATACCTGAAAAGTGGGCTGTTTTTTATACAATGGAAGTTGTGCTGGCATTAGACACCATCCACAACATGGGATTTGTTCACCGTGATGTGAAACCCGATAACATGTGAGTGAAATGAAATTTGTTGCGTTGAGCGTTTCGATTGACTGAATTGTTGTTATTGTTGTCAGGTTGTTGGATAAGTACGGGCATTTGAAGCTTGCGGACTTTGGTACTTGCATGCGAATGGGTCCAGGTGGTTTAATCAAGTCAAGCAATGCGGTTGGTACGCCCGATTACATCAGTCCTGAGGTGCTGCAGTCACAAAGTGGTGACGGAGAGTACGGACGCGAATGTGATTGGTGGTCGGTAGGGATATTTTTGTACGAAATGCTGTTGGGAGACACGCCGTTTTATGCGGACAGTTTGGTTGGTACTTATGGAAAAATTATGGATCACAAAAAGTCGTTGACATTTCCCGCCGACTTTGAGATAAGCGAAAATGCCAAATCGCTTATCAAAGCATTTTTGACGGATCGAACTGAACGATTGGGACGCAACGGCATTGAAGAAATTAAGCGACACAAATTCTTTCAGAACTCTGATTGGACATTTGACAATTTACGCGAATCCGTTCCGCCGGTTGTTCCGGACCTGCAGGGAGACGATGATACAAGTAATTTTGAAGATTTGGATCGAGACGAGAATCCGGAAGAATTGTTTCCCATACCGAAAACATTTGCCGGCAATCATCTGCCGTTTGTCGGTTTCACATACACCGGTGACTATCAATTGATGTCCAACGACATTGTTGACAATAAAACCACACACAATCATCATCATCGACCGTCGAATAGTCAGGAAATTCAACGTCTTCAAAGTTTATTGGAACGTGACCGATCTACAATTGACATGCTGGAGAAGCAAGAGAAAATGCTTCGACAGCAAATCGAACAGAATATGCAACGTGAACGGGAGGTTAGCATTCAGATAAACACATACGAGAAAGATTTAACGATGTTGAAGCACAGTCATCGCGAGGCACAACGAAAGTCTGAACACGAGGCAGAGGCTCGAAAGAAAATTGAAAATCTGCTGAATGAAACCAAGAAACGTTTGGATGACGAACAGAACAAACGAACTCGTGAAATGAATAACAACCAACAACACAACGACAAGATTAACGTTTTAGAAAAGCAACTAAGTGACATGCAGGAAAAATACAAAACTGAAACTGAAGGTGCTCAGAAATTGAAGAAACAAATAGCCGAACTGAGACTGGCCAAATCGGATGCTGAACATAAATCAAATGAACTACAATCGGTGCTGGTCGGCTTGCAAACGCAGCGGGATGTGTTACAGCAGGAAGTTGCTGAACTGCAGTCACGATTGGCGCAAGAACGCAATTCGCGTTCTCAATCGGTCGAAATGCAAAAGGAAATGGAAATGAAAATCATAAACATCAACGCTGACCTGGAACGTTCTGCTATACGGGAACAAAAAGTGACGGAAGACAATCGCATTTTAAACGAGAAAATTTCGTTTCTGGAAAAGGAGAATGCATCACTCGAACTGGAATTCAAATCCGCACAAAATCGATACCATCAGGAGGTGAAGGCACATCAGGAAACGGAAAAGTCGCGTCTTATGAGCAAAGAAGAGGCTAACATGCAAGAAGTCAAAGGTAAATATTTGTTTTGTTCACTTATTCATTTATGAAATCTGGAGACGTGAGTCCGGTGGCATTTATACGAAAACTTGGGTACGGCTAACAATATAGAACATTTTTTGCGGATTTCTACGCAACATTTAGTTAAAAGCACGTTGCAAAAATGTGAACTGTCAAATTTGCGATGTTTTTATAGAACATAATCCTGCGTAAATAAAAAATTATTCAAAATTATAGCTCATGTGCTGTGAAAGGGATTACTCTTACACGAATAACAGATGAATCAGAATTCAAAAAGTTTGAGTATGAAGGTCGAAAGTTGATCTGAATAATCATCGCATTCCAAGTTCGTTTGCGATGTTATTTAAGACCTTCATAACTTCATACTCAAACTTTTTGATTTCTGATTTATCTAAGAGTCATCCTCTCATTGTGCATGAGCTATAATTTTGAATAATTTGTTATTCACGCAGGATTCTATTCTAAAAAAAACATCGCAAACATGACAGTTCACATTTTTGTGACATGCTCTTAAGTCTTTTTGACCGTAAATCAATCGAAAGGAAAATATTTCCGGAACATTTCTCAAGAAAATTTATCTTCAGTGGGAATATTTTCCACTGGCGTGCCAGTGTATGTTGACACCGTATTATAACCTCTACGAGGAGGATTTTATCCGTTGACGAGGAAAATCCTTTTGTCGGGGGACAGCTTCACCCTCGGCGGGATTTATGTCGATGCCACGAGATTACAGGAGGAGAATCATAAGCTTGTGCATCTTTCTTATTTCTCTTTTATCTCTTTTTTCTCGTATTCGCTTGCATTTTGTGCATGTAAAACTCGTTTTTCGGTGAAACGAGTTACAACGAAACGTTGCACAATCTTACGATTCTTCTCTTGTACTTTCTGTCAATCGAATTTGTTCTCTAGATTTTGTATTGCTGGACGCGCAACATTAATTTCTTAGTGTTGTACTGCTTGATTTGGACCAATTGAATATATTGAATAATAGTAATGACATAATACTGGAAAAGAGTGAAAAAAATTTGACATTTTAAATATTCAAGAATACCACTCCGGTTTTGGCGAACTTCTCTATATATTGGACGCCAAAAATGATAAATAAAATGACCATGAAATTGTACTAAATCGCCTTTTCCACCTATTTCTAACGTTGTTGTGACTTTGATTGTGTAGGTAATGATGTATTGTATATTTATGAGCTAAAGAGCAGAAAATGTATTAAGAATTGAAGTTATGATTTTTTACATTTTGGAATTTTTACAGTTTGACGTTCAACATATAGAGAAATGGCTCGTAATAAACTTGAGATATTAAATTCGAAAACGCAGATAAAAAATTTAAAAACGGAGATAAAAAATTATAAAACGCAGATAAAACAAAAATGTTTTGGAGATAAAATGATTAAAAGTGAAGATAAAGTATTCAGAAATGGAGATAAAATATTTCAAAACGAAGATATTTTGATTAAATTCGGAGTTATAGTATCTCCATTTCTTAATTATTTATCTCCGATAGCAATTTAATTTATCTCCGTTTTAATAGAATTGGTATTTCCAATTTAGAATATTGTAACTCTTTAACTAAATTTTATTATCTGCACTTTTTGAATTTGTTATCTTCATTTCTATTTTTTTTATCTGCGACCTTATAACTTCCCATTTCCTATGTCAAATTATTTATCTCAAAAATAACTTTAATTATCGCTTTAAAATAATTTTTTATCTGAGCTTATTAATATATTTTATCTTCATTTTTCAGAAATTTATCTGCCAAATTATCTCCGCTCTCGAATTTTCAAATTTTTTGTTCTGAAAACTCTGTCATCACTGATAGTAATATTATAATATAATAATATAATATAGTAATATTTACTACGTTTCTCGAATGCGTTTCCTCTAATTTGTGCGACTACTAAGTCAATACATTTTGTATAAAGCTACTTTGTTACTGAGTTATGGCTTTAACAGTAAGATCTTGGTTACAGAATTGGGGTAGGTTTATAGCTGTGTAGCTGTTACTATCCTTGACAACAATGGAACATCTGTAAACATCTTGCCTTTTATTTTCCAATTGATGAAACTTTTGTCTCTGACCAATGGCTCTTGGATCGTATTAAACTTGAAATATAAAATTTGAAAACGGAGATAGAAATTTGTAAACGGAGATATAAAATTTGAAAACGGAGATATAACATTAGAAAACAGAGATAACAAATTAGAAAACGGAGATATAAAAGTAGAAAACGGAGATAACAAATTAGAAAACGGAGATATAAAATTAGAAAACGGAGATATAAAATTGGAAAACGGAGATGTAAAATTAGAAAACGGAGATAACAAATTAGAAAACGGAGATAAAATGTACAGAAATGGAGATGAATGAAAAATGAAATGGTTGTCTCCGGAGTTTTATAATCTCCATTTTTCAAATTTGTTATTTGTGTTTCAATTTTATTTTATTTCCGTTTCCATTTTTAATTTCTCTTTCGATTTTCTATTACTTTCAATAATTGAATTATTTATCTGCGTTTTAATTTTTTATTATCTCCTCTCGGATGATTTTTTATTTCCTTAATTAATTTAGTTATTTCAAAAACAAATTTTTCTATCTCCAAAAATGATTTTTTTATCTCAACCTTTTGGTCATTTTTATCTCCGTTTTAATTTAATTTATCTCCACTCTTCAATAATTTATCTGCCGAGTTATCTCCGTTTTCGATTTTTTTTCCGGTTTTAATATAATCCATAGAGAAATTCGTCAAAATTGGAGTGGGATTCTTGAATTTTCAAAATGTCAAATTTTTTTTATACTTTTCCAGTAATCTGTCATTACTATAGAGTAATTACAGCAAAATTTTAGAACTTATGTCAAAATTGTTTCAGCAGTACTAGATTTATGAACACTAAGATAGCCGTTTTACCCACTTCTAAGAACCCCGGCGCCCAAACGAGGCCGGTAACTTCTTTTTTAAAATCTCATATGGCGTAGAATGGCCAGCCGAAGGTCCCTGCAGTATTTCAAGAAAAGTTATCGAGCCGTTTTCGAGCGGGAGACAAAAAAGTCGTTTTTCATACAATTGGCTCTGGAACTAACTAACTAACGTAGGATGTTTTCATTAACTTTGGCTTCTATGAAAATGAACTTTTTGTATTGAAAATGATCATTTTCTCAAAGTCATATCTCCGGATTCACCGAACCGATTTTAATGAGTCAAAAGACACTTCGCCTTAGAACGAAAAATCCAAAGGCCTCAAAATTCAGACGTATCAAAACCCGGAGGCTTCAAAATCCGGAAGATTTTTAAAGATCTGAACGAAATATGAATGAAGTTGTATTTTTCACAGCTTCACAGTTTTTTTATATTAATCGGCAAAATAAAAAAGCGGTGTGGAGAGCCAGTCCCCGCAAAGGGTGTCAAAGGGAAATATCCCCTTTGCAGGGTCTAATGAGCAGAGCCTCATTTATGTAGAGTCGCTTGTATGGCGTAACCAAGGCGAAGCAATGAGGGGGAGAGCAAACAATATTAAATATAATTAGGATCGCCGCTGAATTAATCCTTCATTCGATATGAAAAATATGGAAGCTTTAAAATCCGGACGCTACGAAATCAAGGCGCTTCAAAATCCAGGCGCTACAACATCCGGACGCTGCCAAATCTGCAAGCTATGAAATCATCTTGATTTATTATTTATTATTTATTTATATTATATTATTTATTATTATCTCCGGATTATGACGCATTCCGATTTGGTAGCGTACTGATTTTGTAGCTTCGGGATTTTGTAGCTTCGGAATTTTGTAGCGCCTGGATTTTCTAAATGAGCCGAAAGAGAAATGTCACCCTGCTCACCACCGGCTATAAAACTAATTAAAACGGCAACACAATATTTTCAAGTAACTATTTTCATTGATTGACTGGCTCGTTTACAGCACTACAAACCAAGCTAAATGAAGAGAAGTCAGCACGTCAGAAAGCCGATCAAAATTCACAAGAAAAGGAACGCCAAATTTCGATGCTTTCGGTTGACTATCGTCAAATCCAGCAGCGATTACAGAAACTAGAAGGTGAATTTAGACAGGTACGTTCGGTATTTCGAATAACTCGGCGTCAGATTTGAAGGTTTCTCATTGATTTCGTTGCATTAGGAAGCGGAAAAGGTTCTTGCACTGCACAGTCAATTGGAGCAAGAACACACGAAAAAGTCAACTCTTTTATCAGAATTAAGTCTGCAAAGTTCGGAAGTTGCTCATTTAAAGGCAAAGGAAATGCAATTGGTGAAAGAAGTTGCACAACTACGTGAAACGAAGCGGAAATTCGAAGATGACATTGTGAAAATCAAAAATGCTCATAACATCGATATTCTACAGGTACGGCCACCGTTGTGTCAAACCTTTTTCGTTCGCTAAGCTAACGATTCGACCATTTCAGATGAAAGAACTACAAGATCAACTTGAGGCTGAACAATACTTCTCGCGTTTATACAAAACTCAAAGTAGTGAATTGCGGGAGGAAAACGAAGACAAATCTAGATCTCTTTCCGAATTAGAAGAAGAACGCAGCTCACTGTTACATCAATTGCAAATTGCATTAGCCCGTGCCGATTCGGAAGCGTTAGCCCGGTCAATAGCGGAAGAGACTGTTGCCGACTTAGAAAAAGAAAAGACAATCAAAGAACTCGAACTGAAGGATCTAATGTCGAAACATCGAACCGATTTGGCCGCCAAAGAAACGGCACTGGCGTCATTGCGCGATGCTGAAAATGAAGTAGCCAAAAAATTGAACAATAAAATATCAGAATACGAAGAACTGCTGCAGGTGAATAACAAGCTTCAGGAAGAAATAACGCAACACAAAGCCGACCAATCGGAAATGGAAAAACTGAAAAATCGGCTGAAGAATGAAGTTTTGCTCAAGCAGACAGCTGTCAATAAACTTACAGAAATAATGAGCCGAAAAGATGCTGCAAATCCAGGTAAAACAAAGACTAAGGTCAGTTCGGCTGATTTACGAAAGAAAGAAAAGGAGAGTCGTCGTCTGCAACAAGAGTTGAAGCAAGAACAAGACAAGTACAATCAACTTTTACTCAAATATCAAGATGTTCAGAGTCAATTGAACGACGAGAGTCATGTAAGTAATCAATTATATACCTCGGGAGGAAAACTCATGCTGTCCTCTCGCTATTCTGCGTCGAAAAGAATAGATTTTGAATCGCTTCTCTTCGACAGGCAAAAACAAAACTCCAAATGGAAATCGATTGCAAGGCTACAGAAATTGAACATTTGCAAATGAAACTGAATGAGACGGCGTCGCTATCGTCCGCTGATAATGATACCGAAGACAATCAAGATGTTTTTGAGGGTTGGTTAAGTGTACCGAATAAACAAAATATACGCCGACACGGTTGGAAACCTCAATTTGTTGTTGTCTCATCACGCAAAATTATTTTTTATAATTCCGAGGTTGACAAGCAGAACACTTGTGATCCACTGCTTATATTAGACTTAAGGTAAGTTAGCACAGCGATACGGCCGAACGATCATTCCATTTCATTTCACTGATACAATTTCAGCAAAGTATTTCACGTTCGATCGGTTACGCAAGGCGATGTGATACGCGCAGATGCCAAAGAAATTCCAAGAATATTTCAATTGCTTTATGCAGGCGAAGGTGAGGCTAGGCGACCGGACGAACAGCAACTTGACATTAGTACACTGAGAGGTGTGTCTGCCGATGAACGACCGGGGACTAAAATTTTTAAAGGTAGACAACAAATGGCTTTTGAAAAATTCATTCGAAATTTCGTTACTCTCGCATTGGCAGGTCATGAATTTCTACAAATTAGTTATCATATGCCGACAACACCCTGTGAGGTTTGCTCTAAACCATTGTGGCATATGTTCAAGCCACCAGCTGCCTACGAATGTAAAAGGTAAGTTTCGCTTCGATGACTCGTAACTTTTCGTAAATGCGTTGCGAAAAGAAATGTGTTGAAATGAAACTTCCCTCCTTGGTTCCTGGTTCAAGATGTGTAAGGGATTCCTCGAATTCGTGACCTTCAATCTTGGTTCTTCTTGTTTTGAAAGTTTTCTCACTTACGAATGTATACAATACAATTATTAAGTAGCGATAGCTACTTTATGTTTTCACTTTTCCTGCTCGTTTGTCCGCCATCCGTCCGTCTGTGCACCAACAGAATCAACTTCTTTGACTTCACTCTATCGCTTCTTTCCTATACTAATTTCAATGGTTTATTTAGTCAGGACTTAATATTTGCATTCTTACACACAACACAATTCACCTACACATTCACGCTGATTTGTTCTAACGTAATGTTATGTTTTTTTTCTAATGCAACGTACAATGATATATAATAATATTGCGGACATGCCAATACAGCTCAGCGAAAATTTCTTTTTCAATCGGTGATTTCTTTTGAATATTTGTTTTTACATTTTTTAACTGTTGACATTCTAATATGTTATGTAGGAGAATATAAGCATGGGAGCTCTGGCCGTAATGTAAGCGGGACACTTGCATAAAAGATACTCGGCAGTTTCTATATCTCCGCATTTGGAGTATCGATCGCTGTGACTGATGCCTATCTTGTGTAGATGTTTGTTAAGGGGGCAGTGCCCGGTAAGGATGGAGGTCATTCTTCTAATATTCTTTCGGCTAGATGAGGGGATGAATTTAGAATTTTTGATCCTGATCCAATGTTTTGATTGTCTGGCAGTGTTTATTAAACACATTTGATTTACAAGACTTTTAAAGTCTTTCGCTAGGCTTTTGGCTATTTCATTGCCCTCAATATTACTATCTCCGGGAACATAGAGTAGTGTAACAGGGTAATTATGAGCTAGTTGTTGCATAGAGTTTCTGCAACTTAGCACGGTAGACGAGTAGATTTTGTAGGCGCTAATTGCGCTTAATGTCCTAAGACTGTCCGAGCAAATAAAAATTGAGCTGTCGGGAATGCTGATTGTTTGAATTTATTTGCTGCATTGAGCGTTGCCATATGATTCTGCTTAGAAAATTATACTGTATTCGTCTAGCGTAAATGATTTGGCAGTGTTGGTTTGGCTACATGCCAGCTCCTGTATAGTTTCCGAACTTCGAGCCGTCTGAAAACCAAATTAACGCGTCGTTCTGTGTGATAGCTTTATTTTCCTTCCAGTCTTCTCTTGTTGGAAATTCCGCTTTGAAGGCGTTGTCGAAGCAATAAGTAAGGGCTATTACACCATGAGACATTTCAAAGCTTGGAGATTCTGTGATCAATAGTTTTCCAGAGTTAAGCTGAATATACTCAATTCACATAAATTTAGGTGGAAGTACTAACCCTACTTAACATTCTGCATTTGTGTTAATTTTTTGTGAAAGGCTGTCAACTGTAGTCAACTGTAGTTGAAACCAGCGTTGTATTCGGTAAACGATTTTTTTAGCGGCGCTGATGCTAACGATAGAAATTCAAACAAGAAACGACCGGCTTAAAGCCTGGTGGGTCTTTTTTCTATTTTGATATTGATCGACATTGCCATGAGCTATTGTTATAAATTATAAAATTATAAATTGACTGATATAAAACCGAATGCTGTCAGTCGACTAGCAGCTCTCAACCGATAAACATGTACGCGAAATAAAATTACAGTCAATATTCACTATAAATTACAAAATTATACTTTTATAATTCGTAATTATACTTTTATAATTATAATTTTATAATTTTTAATTATAAATTTATAATTAATAAAAATTGTAATTACAAATTATAAAATTACAAATTGACTCATATAAATATGAGAGCTGACTGAGTAATTTCGTCAGTCGATCCTCAGTTGTTCGCGAGTAAGCTTCTCCGTAATAATAAAATTATAAGTTGACTGATACAAATACGAGAGCTGACAGAGTAATTTCGTTAGTCGATTCGCAGCTCTTAACCGATAAACCTGTACGCCAATTAATCTTGCACTCAATACTCACTATAATGACAAAATTATAATTAAATTTGTACATTACAAATTATAAAATTATATTTTTTTAAATTATAAAATTATAATTACAAATAGATATGAGCGGGTTGCCCGAAACTTCAAAAAACCCGACCTGAACCCGAACGCGAATTGTTTTTTTTCGGGTTCATGGGTTTCGGGTTTCGAAAATTTTAATCGGGTCGGATCCGGTCCGGGCCGGGTTTGGAAACAGTTCGGCTTTCGGGTTTTGGGTTTCGAAAAATTTTATCGGGTCGGGTTCGGTTCGGGTCGGGTTCGGTCCGGGTCGGGTTGTTGTGTCATTTTATTCGGATCCCGATCATTTATTGATTTTTTATATTTTACAAAACTCGTATAAATTTTATCATCTTACATTACACGAATTTTGTTTTAGTCTAAGGTCCGTGAAGAATGCAAACGTCGGGCGTTGAAATAATTTTTGTTTCGAAGTAATTTTGGTTGTGAGTTTCGAAAAACTTGAGTGTCTGGTTCGGTCCGGGTCGGGTTTTGAAACAGTTCGGGTTTCGGATTTCGAAAAATTTTATCGGGTCGGGTTTCGAAAAATGGTCGACCCGCTCATCTCTAATTACAAATCATAAAATTATAATTTTTAAAATTATAATTACAATTTTTTTTGTAAATTATAATTTTATAATTTATAAATTATAAAATTATAAACTGGCGGATATAAATATGAGAGCTGAGCGAGTAATTTCGTTAGTCGATTGTCAGTTGTTGGTGAGTAAAGATCTCTGTAATAATAAAATTGATTTTCAGCTATCATATAGTTTCATGGCTCATGCAGTTACGAAAATGTTTTCAGTCTTGCTGTAAGAGTAAGTCGCTTGCATCTCGTATACATTTCAGTGGACTAACTACATGTCGATCATCCAACGATGAATTAAATATGACTGTAGCTTTGAGCCACATATGATATTGTGCTGGTCACAAATGTCGGAACGTCGGCAATTGGACTGAGAACTTTTTTCATGGCTCATGTAATGAAGCTTTCAACTACAGGCTATATATTGCCGGCTGCCAACTAACAATTATTTGCCATCGCTGCTACTATTATGCACTATGTGATTGCCTGCCTCATGAACTTGTGCGTGTAGTGGTAGTGGTGATTGAATTTTTGAACTATCTGAGCTGGCTTTGCAATATTTTCGCCATAAGTGGAACAGACATCGGACAGACAGACAGACGGACGGACGGACAGACGGACGGACGGACAGAGGGACGGACGGACAGACGGAAGAACGGACGAATGAAGTGTCCACAATAGGGTATTTTTTCTATAGAAAAAAGACCTAAAAATTAGCGACGCTCACGCAATTCACTAACCAAAGACAAGTTAGCACGCTATTGTGTAGTAATAGGGAAAACAGCTATCTTTGTGTTCATAAATATAGTACTGTTGAAACATTTTTGACATAACATCTTAAGTTTCGCTAAAATAATTGGTCGACTCGCTCTAAAATTCAACAGCCAAAAATTGCGACATGAGAAAAAACGTGGCGCACTTTTTCGCTGTTGAATTTTAGAGCCGATCGACAATACTTGATACCAGGGTTGCATTAGCGACGCTAAAATCGACGCTAATAGCGACTAACGCTCGCTAAAACTTAATAAGCGAAACATTTTTACTACTCACTAATTGAATCGCTACCATTTTTTGTTTTTTTGTTAACTTACTGAACAACTTTCCGAAAACCAAGTGGAATGACACGTTTTATAGTATTTCTTCAGTGATCCCAACTAACTGAAGAGGCGGGGTGGACGACACCATGGATTCCTGAGCTGGCTTAGCGGTGCCTGGAATGGGTGCGCATTCCTACCGAAGTGGTCTGGTTAAGAGCCTTACCGCGAAAGCCCTCACCCGCAACGCGGGGGCTGTTGTAGATAGTGGACTGTGTCAAAGCAGTTCACGTTTTGAATTGGGTGACTGCATCCCTAGTCCTTCCTGGGCAATCAGGTTGGCGAAAATACAGTAGAAAGATTATAGTATTTCGGGCCCTACCTAGGCCGCGGAGGTTGCACTTGCCTGCCGTTTTTAGGTAGAGTCGCCTTGGTGACTCGCGCTTATTGGGCGAATCCCAATTTCTCGCCCAGGGGGGCCGTGCGGTTGAGACTATGTCAGGTACGCACGTTAATCTGCAACTTCTATGTAACTGAAGGATTCTTCAATTGCTAAATTATGTCTCTCAATGACAACTTAGAGTTTAAATAAGAAGGTTGAGTGCAATAGAGCAATTTCAGAGCGTAATACACTTAACGTTTTCTCTCTCATTTTCATACAAATATATTTATGGCCACCAGCAAGAAGTACAATACTTAGGCAAATTATAAGAGATGTTTACGTTTTACCACCAGCAACTTTACCGTGCTAAGCTCTCTGAAATTACTCTATATTATAAATCTACTTTCAAAATTTTTTAAATGAAATGTTTTTCCAGAATGTTGGCAAGTTAAAAACGAATGTGCTCAAATAGTTATTTACGTCGCAAGGCATGAGCCGAAAGTCGTTTGCCTAGTAACGTATCATGTTTTTCATGCTGCGTACTGGAACGAAAAATTGAAAATTATAAGTCCAAGTCCCTAGTAGGCAGCATGAAAAAATATGCTCAATTCATCTAGTCCAATCGTTAAAGAGTTTTTGCTAAAGCAGCCTAAACATATACCAGAGCCGAAAAGTAACAATTCGTCTCTTGAAAATGACATCTTTTACTTTTCGGCTTCAGTATGAGGCATGAAATAGTTATTTACGTAACTAGGAAAAATATAACGTTTTTGACGAGTGTGAGGTTTGCAGCCTGAAACAGCAGTCCTACGAATGAAAAACTCAATACGTCACTCGGCAAAGCATTTTCGGCGGTGACGTAAATGACTATTTATGTATTGGCACATCAAAAAATGCCGGACCCTCCCAACGTAATAATTTTTCTGCGCTTTCAGATTTCGCACGCCAAAAATTTGTCTACCCGTACTCAACACATCACGCAAAACTTAATTTTTTCTCGTGTCAAATCTGAAAGAATCGAAAAACTATAACATTTGTGACGCATTTTTTTAATCAAAAGTTAAAATATTTCAAAAGAATTTTTTTCATTCCGAAGCTGTAAGCGTCACCCTTCAACATCCTCTACAACATATGAAAAAAAAAAATTCGGTTCTCCTCCACTACTCCCGGGTCGAAATTGGGGTGGTTTTAGACGTCGCGGTAAACGCATAGGGTACGTACGGGAGAAAAAAGGTTCTCCCATAAATTGTCGGGCATGGCTAAACTTTTCGAAAAAAGTTTTATGAAAATCGGAGAAGAATTACGCAAGTTTTGTACAAAAGACCAAAAACCACTTAAGCAGCTCTAGCTCCGCGGCCCTTGGCCCTACAGTGTCCAGATTCAATCCCAAAAAGATTTTTCGATGACCGGTTGAGTTTTGTTTGAGTTATCGTGTTGACAGATGGACGGAGGACAAAATTGTTTTGCATTTTTAGGTTTTTTTCTATAGAAAAAATACCCTATTGTGGACACTTCATCCGTCCGTCCATCTGTCCGTCCGTCTGTCTGTCCGATGTCTGTTCCACTTATGGCGAAAATATTGCAAAGCCAGCTATGAGTTGATAGTTCAAAAATTCACTCACCACTACCACTACACGCACAAGTTCATGAGGCGGGCAATCACATAGTGTATAATAGTAGCAGCGATGGCAAATAATTGTTAGTTGGCAGCTGGCAATATATAGCCTGTAGTTGATAGCTTCACTACATGAGCCATGAAAAAAGTTCTTAGTCCAATTGCCGATGTTCTTGCCAGTCACATTTGTGACCAGTACAATATCATATGTGGCTCAAACCTACAGTCATATTTAATTCATCGTTGGATGACCGACATGTAGTTAGTCCACTGGAATGTATACGAGATGCAAGCGACGTACTCTTACAGCAAGACTGAAAACAATTTCGAAACTGCATGAGCCATGAAACTATATGATGGCTGAAAATCAATTTAATTATTACAGAGATCTTTACTCACCAACAACTGACAATCGACTAACGAAATTACTCGTTCAGCTCTCATATTTATATCCGCCAATTTATAATTTTATAATTTGTAAATTATAAAATTATAATTTACAAAAAAAATTGTAATTATAATTTTAAAAATTATAATTTTATGACTTGTAATTATAATTTTGTCATTTATAGTGAATATTGAGTGCAAGATTAATGTTTATCGGTCGAGAGCTGCTAGTCGACTGACGAAATGACTCGATCAATTTCAAAATAGAAAAAAGACCCACCAGGCTTTAAGCCGGTCGTTTCTTGTTCTCTTATTTAGACCCTGAAACTAAAAAGTAACCAACTCGAAATCAACTGGTTACAAACCTCGTGGTAAACGCAAGAGGTTGTTCTTCGTACGGTTCTAAAAACTTCTTTTGAATCGACTCAATTTTGTCACGTTTCAAACTGCGGGTATTTGTTGCATATCTCAAAGATTTTTGTTGTTAGGAGCATAGAGATGATCAATTGTTGAGAGCAGTTCATAGTAAGAACGAAAGTTTAGTTAACAAAAAGACTTGTCAATGGGATTCCTAGACAAAGTTGTTTGAGAGTCACAACAACCGTGATATTTTGAGAAAATTGATGAATTTTTACTTACTTTTAATTTTTCCATCCTATACATCCCATGCTGACGAACTTTACTTACCAATTTGTAGATGTCGCAACAAAATCCATAAAGAACATGTAGACAATAATGATCCACTAGCTCCATGTAAATTGCATCACGATCCTCATTGCGCCAGGGAAATGCTGTTACTTGCCACATCCAGTGATGACCAAAATCGTTGGGTAACACGCCTATCGAAACGGATACAGAAATGTGGTTACAAAGCAAATTCTACGTCAAACAACAACACTGGACCGGAAGGAAGCAAAGTGTCGCCTAGGTAATAACTAATTTCTTTCTCAATTAACTTGCTTACACACCCATCACGAAACACGAATCTCTGCATCTTGTGTATTCTATTTTTTATTTTTCACAACATCTTTTTTTTTTCGTTCATCCCAGTTCATTACAAATTAACAAATGAAAATATCATTTTTTTCAACTTAAATACCTTAACCAATAGCCAATCAACTCGTTCCAACTACAAACCATATGCAGTTAATGTACAAAGATCAGCCACTCTTCCAGCCAATTCATCACTAAAACAACCTTAAACTTAATACATTTAAATGATAGAAAGAGAAAAAACAACATTTTCTCCCCTTTTCTAATGATAATAATTTTTTTTATTTTTAACAACAAGACGGATATTAATATTTAACTTTTTATTTGGTTTATCGGTTAATTCTAATTAGACGCTGTGGTTTTAATTTATTTTATTATTTTTTTTTAAATGGACTGAAGTTGAGAAAAAAGGTTGAATTTAATTGTTGATTAATCTAGCGAAGAGAGAAACAAAGGCAAATGGAAAAAATGAATATGTCATATTTGGAGGTTCTACGGGAAATTTGACATTTAATTTTAAGAAAAATGAAAACATAATTTAATATCAAATTCATACAGGGAAAAACAATAATTACGATGAATTAACGGCTTAATGTACCATGCCTTATTTAACTAGTTTTAAATAATGGAAGTTGAAAACTGGCATGTTAGATTTTTGTTCTACCAATTTAACATAGTCGGTCTTTTTATTCGTTGCGATTTTACCGAAAATCGTTGCATTTCTTTGTTGAAACCCGTAGATTTATTATTCAGAAATATTTTGCTACACCCTACACACACCTACTCTACTACAGTAATTGTTAGTCTCTGCTCAATTTTAACACTCGTGGAAGAAGAATGCGCTCCAAATGAGTTTCATTACGACTACGACCCTAACCATAAAAGCTGCAAAGTTGCCTAGCTGTAGAACACTTATATGGAATTATTAAATCCGCGGGAGATACGTTTAAACGGTTCGGAATTCATAAATTTTCGAACGTAATCCATCCGGATTCAAGTACACACATTCACCGTCGAATATTTGTTCTTTGGGAAAGCGGTGCCTTGTAGCAAAAAATGATGTATGAGGAATCCAGTAGCCAGCACTTTACGGTGTAACGCTTTTCAATTTATGTGCCGTTGCCTGGTGTCAAAAATTGGTGAATTCTAATTGCGAATGGATTCAGAACGTAGTCACATCCCGATCAGACATTCCGTTCTGAATGCATTCATTTCTTTAAAAAAAAGTTAATTTTACATTAGAAATTGAACGCATCCTTGGTGCGTTCTGTTTCGTTCCGCATATGTGCAGAACGTTTATCATGGTGATGTGAGCGATGTGCTATGCTGCAATTTTTTGACACTAGGCCGCCTACTTTGTGTGCTTGAACCATGACAAAGTACGCAGCCTGTTGTTAAAATAAAAAGTATGTTTCCATTAAGTACTCACTAGTGGCTACAATATTCCCTAATATCGCTTTTCGATCCCAGGCTTTCTAGCCGAAAATGCACTCATCCACTTGAGGCAACTATCTGAAGGCTGCGTACTTCTCATTCAAGATACAGTAGTTTCCTGCACTTAGTGTTTGAGCGAACTATAATTACTGAATGTTTCGGAGAGAAACTGTAACAAAGTACTCCATCAATTTGCCAAACACGACCACCACCATTTTAGGTAAAAGGTCTCCAATCTATACAGCACAACGTAACCTTGTTGTACTCAAGAATTTCTTAACTTTTTTTTTTAGAAAGAACATTTTATACATTTTTATTTTTATAAAGCGTAACAGAATTACATATTATAATTTGGGTGTGGTAGTTTTCCCACTCTTATTCAAGAAAACACATGGGAAAAGACCCGCATGTCCTAAGTATAAAAGTCAACAAGACAAGGGTTCAACTAAAATAAGACAATAAAGGTCGATGCATCGTTACAACTACGACGGCATCACATATTTTAAAAATTAAAACATAATGGTATCACAAGTTAGCGTGGTTGTAATTATCGCAAAACAAGTCGTGTGTGATAAGGCGTTTTCTATAGGTCGTAAATTTCCTCCAAAGCAACATCGGACGGGACAGTTCCTAGGATTGCCGCCGCGTTCTCTCTTTGAACTGCGACACTGATACTTTGAATCAAATAATTCGTCAACGCTTTTCTCCCGTCACATTTTTCATTAGCTCGCCGATGCGTTTTATTAGCTTCAGACCATCCTCTCCAAAGGTCCCTAGGGTTTCGACACACACCGGGACGACATGGAAGTTTGAGACTAAATTCCTGTAGAGCCATTTTTTGTAATTTAAACGTTGTTGAGCGGCGTGTCCTGGTTTTCTTGAATTCCCTTTTACGTATGACACGGCTAATGTATCGGCGCAGGTGAAGTCCCAAACCATGGGTCCAAGGTAGTAAGGTGAGGCCGTCTGGTTGTTTACCGTCTGCACGATCACGATTGCACTCCGTGGGCTCGAGAATCGATGGAATTTTGCTGGTTATGAGAGCACGCTTAATTAAATCGTTTACCATTGCATGTCTGTCATCATGTCGTCATCTATGTACCAGATATTAAATTCGGACGTGAGGGACTCGACCAAGTCGTGGATGCCCAGGCAGAAGATCGCAGGTCCGCATGGGTCTCCTTGTTGACATCCTCTTTTGGACAGCATTGAGAAGTCCCCAAAGGCATTGTCTCATATAGGGATAGATCTCTGGACATTTGTCTTTGGTCGCTTGGAGCAGGGGATGGCGTTCGATTTCGTTGTAAGGGTTTTTGAAGTCCAGCTTGACCAAAACCTTTGTGGTTTCATGCCAAAAGTTCACAAAATGACGTGCAGCGTGTACAGCAGCCTTGCATCCACCGCGAGTACCGTATCCTATTTGCTTGGGCCGAAGTACATTTCCGGTTTTTTCCGCTACTCTTGAACTGGCTATTCTTGATACCATCCGCCTGAGCGTGTTTCCTATTGCGATTGGTCTGATGCTGTCATCCTCTTTGTTTAGGCCACGCAATGTTGCTTCGTACAATAAATATGTCACGTACCCAGGAACAAAGGTCTGAAAAACTGCTCAAAGATTACAGTACCTTTTCTCCGTGGTCGCCGGTTTCCTTGCCCACAAGGTCTTTAACATGTTGAGGCCTAATCCCGTCCATGCCTCCCGAACTTCCCGTTGCGAATCCAAAAATTGACATTTTTGTTTCTGTGGTCGCTTCTTATGAAAATTAACAGACATTTGGTTCAAAAAGTTGCCACAGCTCAAATCACTTTGTCAATATGTGAACGTTTCCTCTAGAAAAGAAATCCTTTGCAACAACAGAACTTTTAGCTCAAGCTGGTAAAAACTGTACGTGTATTGTTCGCTTTATCTTTCTAGTGAAAAATACGCTGAGCTATAAGTGAGATAATGGGAACTTACAGCGGTACTTTTCCGTCTACACACAACATTTTACACGTTTCACTTATCTGAGAAACTTTCCGTCTCGCTTTACTTTTGCGCGGTGTGTTGGTGAATTAACAAAATAATGTACTATCGACCAATACTTAGCTTTCTCTATGTTCTACACTCAACTTCACTTAACTTTGAACCTATCTAATCTTTTCTGCATTCGAGTTTGAAACCTACGCTAGATCTCATTTATGCAAGCAAACACACTGTGCTATAGATCGATTCAAAGAGAGGATTTCGCTAGAAAATTCTGACATGACAAGTACGGCATACACAATGGCGTCGTTTCTCTTGATATATTTGTGCCATTTGTATTGTGCTGTTAGTTTTTGAATATTATGTTTTTAGTTTGAATATTCAGTTCACCTATTATTAGGTAAAGTTTGAGTGATAAACGTTCTAGACATTAAAATTTGAGGTTTAGAATGTGAAATGAGGCATGAAAATAAGATTTCGCGGAAAATAAACAAATCAGCTGTCAAATCAAACACAGCCGTACAGATGGCCGGCTTAAAAAAATATCCGGTGTATTTGGGCGACTCTCTCAAGTGAATCGATCTATTGAACTTTTGTGCTCAACCCCTGGAATTTCGAAATAGCGAAAATCGGATAGGTTGATTTGACGCTACAGGACAATTTTGCCCTATGGAAAACTCGTGAACGCCTTGAACTTTGGCATGGATAATTGTTGTTTGTTTTGGTTGTAAACACTAGAATAGTCGGTTCAATATTAAGTGAAGAGCTTGTATAACGTCTACCAGAGACATTATATAGCGGCTGGGTTCCATACATAGACTATAGAGTCTTTCGATACTCAACTGATAGTAGTTACTGGGGCTCAGACGTTAGCATTATTGCACCCAGCACTTTCAGTCGACAAAGATGTTGCAGATTCTGCAAGATCCCCATGGGCGAAGATTTGTGCACGCCCTATTAGAACGAGTCCCCATCGGAAACTCTCCCTAAAAACGAATGGCTAGTGCAAACCTCCGAGACCTAGGTAAGGTTCGAGATACTATCATCTCTCTACTACTGTTTCCCCAACCTAGTTGCCTAGGAAGGAGAAGGGGCGTAGTGACTTAAATTCAACACGTGAACTGCTTTGACTCAGTTCACTATCTACCACCGCCCCCGCGTTGCAGCGCCACTAGACACCTCAACCAAACTTTAAGGCCGGGTGCGGCCACATCGCATGACACACTACACCCAGGGGCGGTCAAGCCCAAGGTATCGAATTTAACCTCGGTTGGGGCTTTCGCAATAAGGCTCTTAACCAAATTACCAGCTCAGAAAACCATGGTGTCGCTACCCACCAGTAGACCAACGGGATGAAAGTTGGCGACCACCCCTGGGCAAGTACTTTGAGTCAGTAAAAATTGTATTTTATGAATTTTTATTGACACTTCGTCTTTACATACGAAATTCAAATTTTTTCGCGCTTGAATTTTGACGTGTCACCCCCAGACAAAAGTAATTTTTTGACAGGGTATCGAAACACCTTATTCGATGAAAAAAGGCATAAAAATATTTGAAGGTTCCACATTCCGTTTCCATATAGCGCCTATGTACTAGGTACATTGTACTTTGCGCACAGACCGATACATATACAGTACAATGCTAGAGCAATATTTATGCCACGAAAACCTCAAGCGATTACTGCAGTGAAATTTTCTTATTTTTAGTAAAACGTTGCTGTAATTTATTAACACAAAACAAAATATTAACATTTGAAAAAAAACGGTGAATGGTGAAAGTCTGCTCTGGTTGGTGGTTCTGGTTACACTTAACTATATAACACCCTTTTTCAGTGCACTATTTAAAGTCCATTGTTGAATTTATCTAAAGATTGAGTTTATATTTTTATTAGATGATCCACCAGAACTTCACAGTAAAATTGCTAAATAATTTGTCAACGTCACCGAAATCGTAGCCATATCGATAATTTTAACTTTTTTATCGAAACCTCGAAACCTCGAAACGCACGGACATTTATTATAAGACGATGGTGCTAAAAGCGTTTAATTTTTAGTTTTTGATCGATTGTCTTCAGTAGATGTCTCTCCCATCGGATATTTTAGATGGAAGTGGCTTAGATTTTTTTGTCATGAAATAAAATTCAATTTAAAGAAACAAATACTTTGACACGACAATTTTTGTACATTCCTTTTATTTTTTAAATTTAAATGAAATGAGAGCATATCATCGATGCTGTCGTAATTTACCTAATGTTTAAATTTAAATAATTAAATAAATAAATAAACTTTAAAATTAGTGGCCAAAAAGTAAGTTACTTATAACTGTACCGCGATTGTAATATCGTTGTCTTGAAATAGATAATCAATAGAACACCAAACGGTGATTTAAGTAACAATTTAGCAATAAAACTTTTCGTTCAGAGATAAACCAATCAACTTGTGCTAATGTACAAATCTTGTTTCTTCTCGAAAATTGTTCACATTTAGGGTGAGTTGGACCAGGTATGAGTAGTCGGTCAGCTATTTGTTATTTCATTGATAAATCTGATTTTATGAATGAAATAACATGCGCTCACCCTACAATCATTTTTTTAATCAACAACTTAGTCAACGTGTTGCAACAAAAATAATTGAGTGCCTTTTACTTGCAACCGCAACAGCAATTTTCCAAGACATAAATTAGAAATTTTTGCATTTGAATAAAAATTGTATTTAATAAATTAGAAAAAAAGGTTTTGCATGTTTGGCAATTACACGAGGTCTTACATTTTAATTTCTGAATTTCTCAACCATTTCTTGTTGACAGTAAAAAAAAATAAAATTGTTAATAATATCAAAAAGAAATCTTTGTTTTTCATTTTTTGTAGCATCGTGTTAAGTGAAAGTGTGAAAGAGTTACAGTGAGTTAAAAAGAGAAAATTCTATTGTTCACATCGTAAAATCTCACCAAGAAAATAGTGAACGCACATATAACACGTATTTCTAGCTTAGTGTAAAATTGCATCTTCGGTTACACGGTGGGCTTGAAGGAAGTTTAAATGAAACGAGTGACCACATCCGATTTTATTGCATGTTCTAGTAGAGGGGCTTTAGTGCTGTACAACAAAACACTCACTTTTCTGATTCGCTCAGCCGTTTGCGAGATGTGTATGGTATCTGTTCTGTACAAAGAGTGGTATTGCAGACCAGGGAGGGGTGTTCCCCGAAAGCGTGCGCACTCTCTAAATTTCAAGGCGAACAAAGAACTTAGTCAAATTAGGTTTAGGTGAGTTCAAGTTTTTTATGACCTGACCTGAACGGAATCAGGTAAATCGTTTTCAGTTTCAGGTCACGTATGGTCGACATATTCCGAACAGTAGTCAAAGTGATTATGTGCATTACAGGGCAGTGAATGTTGAGAATAGAATAGAATAATATGCCTTTACAACCCATGGAGGGTTAGGGGCGTTAAGGGCTAAATCATTATAACTTCACTAGTTTAACGGTTTCGTGATTTTCTTTGAGATCCTTTCATTTCCGAGTGAGTCAGTGGTAAGCTGTGTGCCAAGCCTAAGTCACCTATAAGATTATTAGTGAAATTAGTAGGGTAAGCCGTGCCAAGGGTTCTACACCCAACTTTCACATGATATTCAATCAGGATTTTTGTATGTCCGCGGTTGAGTTGCGAACTCTCGCACTAGCCAGTGGCAAGTTATCGTGTAAGTCATTAACTGGTAAGTGTTGAGACCTTGTGTATAACTTTTCTATAACTATGTTATACTCATTTCTCAACTTTGACATTCAAAACGTCACTTTGACAGCTATATCCATTTTGAATATGTATGAGTCACGCATTAGAGATACACATTTACACTGACTTCTAACAGCTAATGTTTTTCGTTGATATTTGTTTGTTTTTCGGCTGGTCTTAAAGGTTTAAGGAAATTGGGTTAAACGCCCCCTCGTATGACTGCGAGTAAAATTGATGCATTGAAAAGATTTAATTTTTTTAGATGAACGCAAATTTTTACGAAGAAACTTTTTCCGTTTTTCGACCTAGATATATTAATTATTGAAAAATTGGATTTTTAGGCTTGCGTACTTTGTGAACGGCCCCTTGTATGCTTAGTTCCGCGATGGCACCGGTTCAAACTTTCAAATTAAAAAAAGGCAATTTTCAAATAACTGTGACTCTCAGATTAGTCATGGATGAACGACAGCTGAGGGTGGTAATGAAAGAAGGGTAGTCCCTCTACATAATGACTTTAAGAAATTGATCGTTCCTTGTTGTGGTCTTGTACTTAGAAATGGCCTGAGGAAGGTGATCATTTTTTCACTAACGAAAATCCGTGAATTTTCATTTCCATTCGAACAAACTTTTGCGTATTTTCAGCAATAGCGTCACCTCAAGCGATATTATTAATTTTGGAAGCGGACTTATGGACTGCGTCACTCTTTACCTTTTAAGAAGTTTTTGTTTGCTATATCATTCGTTTTAGAAGTATGCAGCTCTTATAACTAAGATTCAAATTTTCTGTTCTTTGAAAAAATATTTTATTTGAAAAAATTTTCTTAAAAACATTTTTTTCTCATTGCGCCAAAAAAATTTCTTCCACCTTCGGCTACCTTTGGAATACTTCGTGTCACCTTCGTTTACCTTCGTAACGCTTCGGGTTACCTTCGGCTGCCTTCGGAACACTTCGTGTCACCTTCGCCTACCATCGGAATACTTCGTTTCACCTTGGAATACCTTTGGAATACTTTTTAGCACCTTCAGCTACTTTCGGAACATTTCGTGGCACCTTCGACTACCTTCGGAACACTTCTTGTCACTTTCGGCTACCATCGAAACACTTCGGGTCACCTTCGGCTACCATCAGAATACTTTGTGACACCTTCGGCTGCCTTCGGAACACTTCATGTTACCTTCGACTGCCTGCGGAACACTTCGTGGTATTTTCGACTACCTTCGGGGAACACTTCGTGTCACTTTCGGCTACCTTCGAAACACTTCGGGTCACCTTCGGCTGCCTTCGGAACACTTCGTGTCACCTTCGGCTACCTTTGAAACACTTAGTGTCACCTTCGGCTACCTTCGGAACACATCGTGTCACCTTCGGCCACATTCGGAACATTTCGTGTCACCTTCTGCTACCTTCGAAACCCTTCGTATCACCAATTCCCCTGATCAAACTCTATAACTCTGCCGAATAAACCAACTGTGTATGCCTACAATAATTCATAGGATAGCAAAAAATCCAAGATGGCGTCACCTTGACATCTGGCAGCCATTTTCTCAGTATCTTATAAAATTCTCCTCAACAATCTCTTCAACTTTGCCGAACTAACTATCTAGGTATTCTATTTCAGAATATAGCAAAAAATCCAAGATGGCACCGCTTTGTCAGCTGGCAGCCATTTTCTTAGGATTCAAAAAAATTCTTCTCACTGATCTCTATAACTTTGCCGAAGAAACCAATTGTCTAGGTACTCTAATTTTAGAGATATCAAAAAATCCAACATGGCGTCACTTTGACAGCCGGCAGCCATTTTCTTAAAATGTAAAAAAATTCTCCTGACCAAACTCTATAACTTTCTAGAAGAAACCAACTCTCTAGGTGTTGTCATTCCGCAGCTAAAATTCGAAAACCCAAAGAAGCATAATTTATACCTTACAAAAATCCAAGATGACATCACTTTGGAAGATTTCTGAAAATTCCAAAAAATTCTCCTGATCAAACTCTATAACTTTCTAGAAGAAACCATCTATCTAAGTGTTATCATTCCGGAGCTAAAATTCGAAAACCCAAAGAAGCATAATTTATACCTAACAAAAATCCATGATGGCAGATTTCTGAAAATGTCAAAAAATTTTCCTGATCAAACTCTACATTTTTTTAGAAGACACCAACTCTCCACAATACTTATAATTCCGAAGCAAAAATTCGAAAACAAAAAAAACCTGATTTATTGCTTGGGAAAATTCAAGGTGGCGCGGCGCCGGTTTTACTGCTGGCAGCCACTGTCTTAAGATCTCAAAAAATTCTCCTTACCAAACTCTATAACTTTTCCGAAGAAAGCAACTCTCTAGCTATTGTCACTACGGAGCTAAAATTCGAAAACTCTGAGCATTACCTGAAAAACCGTCAAACCGTCCACATGCCACGGCTTTTCCAGAATTTTCCTGGTAAAGCGGCCTATGAAATTTTACATTTGTGGGCCGATACTGACGTTCTCTAAAAGTTTCAGTAAGGTCGGCTGTCTAGTTCTCGAGATCGAAAATTATTAATAGATAGAACATAGAAACCGATAGATCAGAAAAAAAGTTTTCATAATGATGAGAATAATAGAAAAATCGAATCCCATACAAAAATGTCATTTTCAAACATCGATATCTCAGCCAATTTCAAACCGATTTTGATGAGTCTGGGCTCGTTGGAAAGCTGCTGCGTTTTTTATAATAATTGGGAGGGTGACGGGGAAAAAACCAAAAGCTCGCGTATATATGGCTCCTTGTTCCAAAGGTTTTTGTATGGCTTTTTTTGAGTTTGTTCACATCTTTTTTGAGGTGTGGAAACTGCGTCACCACTGCGGGCATAATAAAAATCGGCGACATCGACCTGACCTGCATTTTGCAACAGCAAAATGGAAATCGCAAACTGTATTTTTATTTTAAAAATATACAAAACTATAAGTTTTTAAAAAAGCTAAGCCACCCCCCTGAATGCACGGAACTCTTCAGCAGTATAGTCAGAGAACGCATTCAAACCCATTTTGTACGTCGACAAACCCTTGTCGTATTCCTCGTTGTGCTCAATTATTTTTTTAACATTATCTGCAAAAATATCGTACCTCTTCGCTGCCTCATTCTCTTCTCCATAGTGTTTGTTATACGTTGTCTAAAAAAGAGATTTTGTTTATAATTTGAAAATAAAAATATTTCGCTTTTATACTTTGTATAGCTTCCACAGCTCAGCGACGTTAGTTTCTTTCGTGAAGTTTTTTAAGTCCACACCTTGAAAAAAATCATCAGTTAGGGTCACTGTTACTTTACAAATATTGGAAATTTCACCTTTGTTGATAAAACTTACCGTTAGACTCTGAACTTGACGAAAAAACCAACGAAAAAGTAACCAAAACTGCGATCAAAAACATCATTTCGATATGATTTGCAAAATTGTCTTATCGACTAAGCTGTGTTCGTGCAGTTGTGCTTGTGTCTTCAATATTTGATTATTCGCTGATTCAATATTCAAAGTCGTAATAATATGCAGATGAAGACCTCGACAGCACAATTTCTTTTTTATTTGCATCATTTGGTGTGTATTGGTAAATCTGAAAATGTCAAGAAGTTTTTTGGAGATAATTTTGTTTACAAAAACCGTGTTTGAATTGAGCATGTATTGTAGGTTGCATCATTGCTAGTAAATTTACGAACCATTGATTGACGGAAAAAATGTGAAAATTTGCTTACTCTCTAGAGCTTTACCTAGGGATTGCCACATTTGTTGTAAGCCCTAGGAATATAAAGTTTATGGATTACAAAGGTTTCAGCAATCTTTTTAGGGATTAAACAATTTCGGTTGTGGAAGTGAGAGCAGAGCATGTTTCTACCATCGAAATTATATTGAGCAAATAAACTGTCTCGGGGAAGTACGTTTAGGCTGGATTTGCACTTAAAAAAGTATCACTCCATTTTGAAACTGTGCCTGCGCATAGAGAGCATTTTGCTCTATGTGCAGGCGCAGTTTCAAAACAGAGTGACATTTTTTTAAGCGGAAGCTTACTTTACTAGCCTCCTTCTTGGTACAAAAGGCGAAATTTCTCGCATTCGTAACGCGCAGGGTCTAAGACATTTTGAAGTGCATTTTCTTGAGATAATATAAAGTTTTCGCGTCTTAATTGTAAGCAATTTGATTCATAAATTGAGAAGAAACCGAAAACTAAAAGTCGAGTGCAGTCTGGAACCCTCTAAGAAGAAATTGCTCGCCGAGTGAAGTTTGTGGCACTCGCAAATAAAATTGCAGTTAGACTGAGACAAATTTTTCTGTTGTCGTGAGCTATCACACACAAAACCTAAAATCTTGAGATGGTGTTAGATTTGGAGTATTGACACCAGACGGCAATCAAACGTCATTCAGGTGTAATTCGCTAGACACAGTTACATCGAAGATTGTGCATATAAGGAATTTCACTATCTCGGTTTTCATCACCCCCAGCATATCAAGTTGAATGACTTGAAAGAAGATTGAAACGATGTTCTCCAATTCGACGCGTACTTATGTCTTATCTGTATCTTATGTTCTGTCTGTCCCTGGACACAATATCTTGAGTAAATCTTCTGTTCAGTTTGTTGTCAAATGTTGAAAGCATTTGATCTAAAAAATATTAAAAAAAAGTTTGTGGAAATTGGTTGAGTGATTCGAGCACTGGCAATAAGATGGGAGGTGGTTTTTCGTCAATATTTAGTTATGTATGAAACATAAAGACTTAAAAGACTTTAAAGAATTCAATTTTGGAGAACAAATGTCTCAGGGTTTTCCTGAAAAATGTTACAAAAACTTTGCAACAATTTGCAATTCTGATACGTTTGCACCTATTTGTCTGCCACATCTATTCTGATGCGCACGGGTCCATCGCCTATGTTTGGACCCGTACGAAGTACAAAGGTCCTATAAGTTTACTACAAGACATTTTATTGTAACATGGGGTAAATCGAGGTGGGAGAAAGTTGTATGTTTTATGTCCAAAGCTTTCGTTTTTCTCCCCTAGTTGCATAATTATTATTTACGTGTCTCGTTTTGACCAGTAGAGTGAGAAATTGCGAAATTGTCGCAAATCCAACGTCCAAGAGAGGTAATACACAACTTTAAACACGAGTAATTATTCCTGTTGACAGGCCCGTAGCTAGGAGGAGGGGGACAATGACTCCCTGAGACTTTCAGTCGAACTATAGAGTTTTAGAATGAACGAGCAAACTATTATTCTGAAATTCGAGAAAGGTAGAGCGGCCGTGGGTTCTTATGAATTTCATTAGTTATTTGCATACAAGTTGCCAAAGTAAAAAAAAATTTAAATTCGTGTAAAGTTGGAGGGAAGTGACACACTATTTCCAATTAACAAACTTTTTCACAAATAACTCTTGACCACAAAACGATACGATTTTGTCGAATAAATGAATGCTCTTTCTAAAGTTAATTGGCTCAGACACGCCGGATTTACCTTTTCTCGTGGGAGGAGGGGGGGGGGGGCAAACACAAAAAGAAGTTCCTCCGTGACTGATCCTAACGGGCGGTCGGGGCATTCCCCGATGGGCCTCTTGCATTTTTCGACAGTCAAAATTTCGTTCGGGCAGATGGCTCTTTTTTAATTCTTGCAACATTTCTTAGAATGCAAACAAAAAACTCACTCTTTAGATTTCATGAAATCTTCGAACGATTTGTATGAATCTCACATTCATCACGTTTCCGATTCTTCCAACCTTGGTCTCTAGTACGTTTTTTGGTACACGACTTCCGAGGTCAGGGTTACGGATGCGAAGTGGAAGCATTCATAGTTGGATCACTTTGGTTGTGGGATCCCTTGATCGAGATAGTCATTAAAAAGTTGAACATCAAGCGTCGTTTTGCGAAAACTATGAGATGCCTGACGGTAGCCGATGCGACAAGGCACCCTAGAGATATTTATGTTAGCCACGTAGGAATTCGACCGGCTTCGTCAATCTTCCGCGACAGCGATCCGTTTGCGCTGTAACCAACTTTTTGAGAGCAAAAAATGAGACTCATGAATTAGATTAAATTTTTCCTATTCGAATTAAAGCTTTTTTTGCCTGTTGGGCCATTTCAAGCGAGAGCCGAGACATGTAACTTTGTTTTGTGTAAACGTCGACAGTGAGAGTGATTGAAATTGTGCCCTGTGTATTTAATTGATTTTACTTGTACTTTCACTTGATGTCTTTAAACATCTTGTATTTTTCTTAGAATGTGTAATATCAGCTTCGAAAAACGCTTTAAAAACACGAAATTTGTAAATAAAGTTTTTCGTCGCTGTTTTTACGACTATACAAATAAGAAGTATAACAAAAAAATATCGCCCAGGCCCAGGTCTCCTGTACGCTTTTGTTTGACAGTAGAATTTTTAAAAATTGTCATTTTTCTTCCACTACAAGACTTCATGACTTTCAAAAGTGGGTCCGATCAAAAACCATGCCCCGATTCGGGCCTCATAAAACTCATTTCGTGGGCCTTATCAAAATTTAGCCCAATGGGCCTTTGAGTCATCAGTCAGGCCTGGGTTAAGATCCGTAACATGTTATAACAGACGTGCCAAACAGAATAGATGTTGCGAAAAGATTAGAACGTATCCAAGTAAATGTTTCCTTAACTCTTAAGTGTATGAAATTGCGTCGACAATTAAATTGGATATTGCCGCAAAGACAATATTGAAAAACTCGTCCGAAGAAACGGGGCAAAAAACATCTCCAATCTTTAAAGCCCGATATTTAAAAAAAATGGGATATTATATTCGACCGATAAATTAATTCAATACTACCGATAAAAAATAACGAACTCCTCATTAAAAAAGTACCGATAGAAAATAATAAAATACCGATAGAAATGAGGTACAGTCGCTTGCACCTCCAATATTGAGTACACATTTACGAAAATAATTGGATGATATTATTCGAGTCTGTTGTGTCATTCCGTTCGCCTAGCATATTTTGATTTTTTTCGATAGCTCATGTTCCTTATACAAATTGTAACGAGAACAGTTTTATGTCATTAACAGATTGATGTTCCTTGTACAAATTTCGCCGGGAAGAATTTAGTCAATGAAGGCACAGTTTTATTTAAATCGTCAGCGTTAAACCAGCCCTTATTCTGAGCCTTAGAAGTACACAACGGCTTTACGCAAAAGTGTTTTGTACAAAAAATTACGTATTCAGGTTTTTATGTTTCTCGTTGGAAATAGCATTCTTTGAAAAAGCAGCGCCGCAGGCCGGGAACATATTGGAAAAAAAAGCAGGGTCGAGGGGCGGCAGCCTCCGCAAAGGAAGGTCAAGGGGGGAATATCCCCCCTTGCGGGGTCTATGGGGCAGAGCCCCTAGCGGGGTTTTTGGCAGAGTCATATGCACGTACGGCCGCCTGCAGGGCGTAATCTAGCCGGCCGCAGGCGCGGAGGTGAGGGGGCAGAGCCCCCCAGCGAGATACATTATCCTTTATTTAAAAGAGGACGAGTCAAATGATACGCTTATATTTCTTTTAAATTGTCCAAATTTATATTTAATTTTAACCGACCGGTTTTCATCGACCTTTATAATAAATAGAAATTGAAAATGCACAACGCTAAATGGTGGAGGTGCCAGTGACATGTATCTCATTTCTATCGGTATTTTATTATTTTTTATCGGTACAATTTTTATCGGTAATCTATTACTTTTTATCGGTAGTACTGAATTAATTTATCGGTCCTTTATTGCCATCCAAAAAAAAAAATGGAAAAAATTTGAAAAAAAATGCACTAGGCCCGATCGTAGAACCGACCTAGACCATTTATGAGAGGCCTCTGATCCATACTTCCACGAACAAAAAAGTTCGCCTCTTTTTTCTCGGTAACACTGCACAAAAAATCTAATCATTAAAGAAATATTCTCAGAAAACCACCAAATATCGTGAGAGAACGCGTAGCGTGAGTTGGGCCCACACTGAGGACTCTATAGCCCGAGCCACTCAACAGATTTTGACTAATTTAATTTTTGTGATCTTTTGATGTCCATGATGTTCCCAAAACAGAATCACATTTCACTTGAAATTGAGAGCTTATTTTCCAGCCCATTTTTATTAAAGTTTTAATAAATCTCAATTAAGTTCACAGGGCAATGTTCCCTTATTTTTGTCTCATAGCTAACAAAAGAAACGTTTTGTACTTGCGGTACATTGTTGATTAAACGATACCGAATTTCGTCTATGTTTGTGGGTATCATTGCAAGGCTAAGATAGCGTAGATTTGTATAAAAATTTGGTGTAGAAGAACCTAGCGTCATATTTACACCTTAAAAGCAGACCCAGCGCGACAGAACCCATATAAGTTTGGTATTATTGGAAAGCTGGCACCAGTAGCCACCAGAAAAAACAGTTTTTCAATGTTTTAGGCGCCTTACGGATGCACAGGAATGGTTTGAAGTTAGCCGAAATATTCAAAGTTTTACCCCTACTTTCAACTGCTCATAACTCATTGTGGATGAATTTTAAGCCCAACAAGTACCTTTAGCCCCGAAACTACGTGCAATTACCTTTCCAACGAGCCCCCACTCGACCTTGTACGCTTCTTCTAGCCAGAGAAATTTCTGTAAGAAAAGTGCATGTTTTCGGTTTTTGAACGCATCTGAATAGCCACTCAAACATCGATGATTTTTTTAAAAAATATTTTTGGCTTCTAGGGATCAGTACCTATTCAGGAAAGTATAAAAAAATCCGCTGGGAGATGCATCCGATTTCGGCAGGCTCTTTTTCAAAAGAATCCCTCACTATAATGGCTGCTATCTCGTGCCGGAGTGATTTAAAGTGGTTTAAAGATGACACATTTGTACAAGGAAAATGTATTTTTGTGAGTCATTGTGAATAACGCGTGGTTAGTTTCCTCATCTCCCAACGAATTTTCTCCAAGCTTCCAACTATCTTTCAGAAATTGTTTTTTTTGCTCCTCACTTTGGGTCGCATGTCGCCCGGTCAAGTAAGAATGGTAAAGTCATGGCACTTACGAAATTGTACTGCTATCAATATCGGACGGAAGTAAACGTTTGATCGTTGTTTTGTGTAGAGAGTACTAATAGTTATTTATGCACCATGAACTACATGTCGGTCATGTTGTGCGAGATTGGTGAAAAGTCCCAGGGCGGCAGCCCGGGGGCTTTTCACCAATAAAGCACACATGAACGACATGTAGTACATGCTGGATATATGATTTTATGTATCTTTCGCACAAAAAGCCATTTTGAGCACAAAACACGCAAATTATACTCTTCAATTTTTTCGAAATAAACTTGAACATTTCATGAAGCAACCATTGACAAACGTCAACTTATGAGTGAAACTCGACTAATAAAATCATATTAGTCCAGTTCGAACGTTTCTTAGTCGACTTCGAAATTTGACCATAAAACGTCAAATTAAGTCTAGTTTTCAGTGCGAAAAATGCGAGGGGTGACGCACTTCTGCGGTTTATGGAATAAATGGAATAAATGTGTATAAATGGAATAAATGGGAATAAATGGAATAAATAGAATAAATATTGGAATAAATCATAATTTTTTCAAATTTGTCAAAACCTCAAATAGACTTGATTTTGATGGCAACGCACACAACAAACCATACTAATGTGTCAAAAAGTGAAAAAACCCACTTTTGAAAACTTAAAAGAATTTTTGTTAAAAATGGAATAAATGGAATAAATAAATTTACTCCATTTATTCCAAAAAAAAAAATAAAATTTAATCTCAAGATGGTTTAAGTGCTTTATAATTTGTGCAAACCTTTTTTTGAACTTATTTGTCTAACTTGTGATGTGTTTGGTTCAGATATTTCCAAACAAAAAAAAGTTTATGACAATCGGAATAGATTTACTCGGAGGCCGTGCAACATAACAGACAAATATTATTTTTGCTTTTCTTAGATTTTTTAAATTAATTAATTTTTTTTAATAGATTTGTAACAATTTATTATGGGTCAATCCTCTAGTAGTCCGCTTGGTGTTAGTGATTGTGTGTGCTTTTGTTTACTGGATAATGGAAATGATGTCAATACTGAAAATTGGATTTTTTGTAAAGGATGTTAAAAATGGTATCATAGGAATTGTTGCTTAGTTAACCATGAAGAATACAACAGGATTATAAATGAAACAGACTCGTACTGCTCAAGCATGCAATACGATGGGATTTTTTCTTCTCTTGGAGGTAACAATAAGATAAAACGTCCAACTCGTGAGTGATTGACTAAGAAATGCAAAAACAAATACCCAAGGTCTGTTTCAGATTTTTCTTTTAAAGATGTATCTGTTTCTGGTAGGGTAGTTTGTAATGTATGCGGTTTCCTGACCAAGAATACTCATGGATTGAATGTTCATTGCATAAGGCAAATTCTGATGGGTTGGCACATAATGAGGTTGCATCTGAAATTTTACAGAATTTCGGATTACTACTTAAGAGTCAATTCGCGAAGAGTTGAACCAGCTTATATGAAAGTGAAATACAAGTGGTTCCAGATGTCGAAGCCAGGTGGCTCATTCGATTCCTTGGTCCTTTCTGAGAGTTTTGAAACAAAAGAAAGCTGACTTTTGCATTGTCATTGAGGTTCTGTATGATACTTGAAAAGGTCATGCAAGAATATCGTAAAAATGTTATATTGCTAATAACTTCAGTAAATGAAAACAAACAAACACAAAACTTATAGGGTCTGTGGACGGGGTCAAGACCAACAATATTTGAGGTATGAACAGTTCCTAAGCCGACGTGGTAGGGGAGAGACATTCATTTTTAGTTCAAAAAATGGTCATTTTCGGTGGGTCCGGAAGGACAACAGCGCGGCGATATACGAATGTATTAGTGTTTTAATCGAAGGCTTGTACCCCCTAGCATCTAAATTTGAAGAAACATCCATGGATGTTTGTTTGTTTTCATTTACTGAAGTTATTAGCAATATAAAATTTTTACGATATTCTTACATGACCTTTCAAAGTATCATACAGAACCTCAATGACAATGCAAAAGTCAGCTCTCTTTTGTTTCAAAACTCTCAGAAAGGACCAAGGATTCGAATAAGCCACCTGGCTTCGATATCTGGAACCACTTGTATTTTAATTGGTTCAACTCTTCGCGAATTGACTCTTAATAAGTGCCGAGTTTCAGTTCCCTTGACCCGTATTATACAGAAATCAGTAAGGATTGCTGTTTGTCAGGAACTTTGTAAGTAAATTGAAGGTTTATTACAGAAAAATGGTGTTAATTCTTGGATGAGATTGCTTGCTTTTCCATACATTGTTTTGAACCATAAATGAAAGGGGAAAGATGGTATTAATATTATTAGGTCTAATTTGAATTTCTTTAGAAATTGTAAGGACATCAATGAAGCTTTGTCTAAAGTTTTAGTTGATGCAAGTATTCCATTGACATTGAATAAATATGTCAATAGGGATACTGTTAGTATAAGAGTAGCTACGAGGAAAGTTAGTGAGGGTAACATCAATGGTGCTGTTAGAGTTTTATGCTCTAATGAAACGGTTGCGCCTCAAACTTTGGAAACTGTTTCCAAGTTGAAGGCCAGATGAAGCTTAACGCTTCGAAACGCAAAAAAAAACTTTCAAAATATTTTTACATTTGATTACAAAAATGCGTCACAAATGCCGGACCCACCAGTGTTATAGTTTTTCTTTTCTTTTAGCTTTCACACCGCAAAAATTTGGCCTGTATGTAGGAATGTATGTAGTATTTTTGTAGAGGAAGTCAAATTTTTGCGTATAAAACTGAAAGAACAGAAAAACTATTACGATGGTGGGTCCGGTATTTGTGACGCATTTTTTTAATCAAATGTGAAAATATTTTGAAAGTTTTTTTTTGCGTTTCGAAGCGTTAAGCGTCTTCTCTCAATTTTTTCTTGAGAGCCGCCTTGAATCTAATAAAGTTGTTCATGTATTTTATATCTGGTGGAAGTTCATTGAATAGGGAGGTGCCCTTGAACATCATGTTTCTGATTCCAAAGTTCGTTGAGGTGATCGGTTGCCTAATCAGGTTTCGACTACTTGTAGGGTAATCGTGCACGTCAGAACCGTGGGTTAGTTTGAAGGAATTCTTGATCAAACCGTGTTTGATTTTGTAGATGAAGGGTATGAGGTTGAAATTAATGACGAGCCGTAAGGGTAAAATGTTGCCTTGGTAAAGGTTCGAGGTATGCGTACGGTAACTTTTTCTAAATATTAGCCTGAGTATCCGATTGGTTATAACGGTTATCTCATTAAGCAGGTATTGCGGTGCGTTACTCCATATGGGATTCATGTAGGAAATGTGTGAGTGAACGAAGGCGAAATAAATGTTGATGAGCGTTTCTTCACTGACTGAGTTCCTGATTCTCCTCATGACACCACATAACTGACTCTATTTAGTTTTGACAAATTGGATATGGTAACTCCAGGAGAGCTTAGAGTCAATTATGAGGCCCAGATAGGTGTATTTGTTCACTTGTTTAATAATCTGTCCATTATATGATAGAGTGAGGTTTCCGTTGCCGAATAACATAAATTCCGTTTTTCCGAAGTTCATTACAAGGAAGTTTGATCGGAGGTAGTTTAGTATCAGAGTTAAGTCATACTCCATTGAAATTTTTAAATCTTCTAAACTGGATTTTGCGTACTTTACTGCAGCATCGTCCGCAAACAGCTTAAGCTTACTAATTAAAGGAAGCGAGAAGATGTCGTTGATGTAAATCGAAAATAACAAAGGCCCTAGTCTAGAACCTTGCGGGACTCCACATTTAACTTCACCAGTTTGGCTTTTTACTTTTCCAATTTCAACTTATCGCCTTCTTCCTTCAAGTAGGGAGGCGGCGAATGGCGAGAGGTTTGTAAGGGCTCTCACCCCGAGGGGTGACGCACTTCATTTATTCCATTTATTCTTTTATTCCATTTATTCCCAAAATTTTTTTGTTGTTTTTGCAAAATATCTGAAACAAACACATCGCAAGTTAGACAAATAAGTTCAAAAAAAGGTTTGCACAAATCATAAAGCATTTAAACTATCTTGAGACTAAATTTTTTTTTTTTTGGAATAAATGGAATAAATTTATTTATTCCAATTATTCCATTTTTCAACAAAAATTCTTTTAAGTTTTCAAAAGTGGGTTTTTTCACTTTTTGACATATTAGTGTGGTTTATTGTGTACGTTGCCATCAAAATCAAGTCTATTTGAGGTTTTGACGAATTTGAAAAAATTATCATTTATTCCATTTATTCCAATATTTATTCCATTTATTCCCATTTATTCCATTTATTCCCATTTATTCCCATTTATTCCCATTTATTCCATTTATTCCTATTTATTCCATTTATACCATAAACCGCAGAAGTGCGTATCCCCCCGGATGAGCCTCTTGTGACATACATAGTCGAAAACTTTCTTAAGATCTATAAAGAGACAGCTTACTTTCATTCCGTTGTCTTTATGACGGAATATGAAGTCCATAAGATTAGCTACTGCAGCAAGTGGGTTTGAATTTTTTAGGAAGCCGTATTGAAATTGGTCAAAGAAATCCATTCGTTCTAGGTGAGACACCAGTTGTTCATAAAATACCCTTTCGACTATTTTGGACGGCGTTGGCAGAATTGAGATAGGCCGGCAGTTTTTGATTTGATTTTATAAATAGCAATCGTACGCGCAGATTTTAGATAGCTGGGGTAATGTCCGTTACTGATCACAGAGTTGGTCAGGGAGAGGATGCTGTCACTGAGTAGGGTATGGCATTCGTGTATCAGTTTGCCTGAGATGTTATAGGCGTCAACTGTATTATTATTCTTTATGGTTTTCAAATAGGCAGAACCAGAACCTGGGTGGATAGTAGTAAAGTGGAAGGGCGGGCTCTCAAAATGGCGTTGTTGAATGTTGTCAATAATCGGAGTACCAATAGACTCATTGCCTATAGAGAGGAAGAAGTCGTTGAACGCGTTGGCAATCGGAGCTGGATCAGACAATAGTTGGCCGTCATCATTGATAATATTGAAAACAGAGGCTCTGTTCTTACTCTTATAATTAGTCATAATGTCGTGAATAATCCTCCTTTCCGTCATTCCTATACTTTTCAAACTCGTAATCATAGTGCCGTTTTTTGTTATATCGTATCTTGGATTTAAGTTTTTTTACCACTAGTAGGTAGTGGGAATGAAGGTGCAGGTTATGTGGATACAGGCGGTTCAAGTTATGAAGCCGATCCCTCTCAGCAAACAGCTCTTTCACTTCATTTGTAATGTAAGGTTTTCAGTGTTTCATATTGATAACTTTGCTTTTGACAGAACTGTTTACACTAGTTATATGTTGGAGGTTTAGGAGTACTGCCTCGTAGTCCTCTGGATGACCATTAATTATGTGGGAGATCTTGGTTAGGTCATTCCGTATTTTTTCATAATTTATTACGCCATATTCAATACTGTATTTGGGTAGACAGACAGAGATAGTGACTTGTAGGAGTACGATGTCGTGATCGCTCAACTGATTGTCCAGTATTGCCATATGATAACTCAACGTGTAGATATTTGTCATAACGTGGTCCAGCATTGACTGGTAACGTCCTGCTTTGTCTGTGTACATTTGAGGCGAGGAGCTGTTGAGCACGGCGAAGGCATGGGAGGAGGCTAAGTATGTGAATTCGTGTGAGATTTTATCAATCAGGTCAAAGTTGAAGTCACCCAGTATAATTGTCCTGTCGAGATTATCAAGGAATGAGTCGAAAAATTCAAAAAAAGTGTCATAATCGTTTTTTTTGTTCCCGGTCCTATACACCCCGGCTACTTGGAATTTGTACTGCGGTAAGTTAACTACAATAAAATTGCATTTGTTGTCACCATAATGATATATGTATTCTGACCTTATATCGTTTCTGACGTATACGCAAACCCCACCACCTATTCGATTGTCGTTCCTTGAACAATGGTACGCTGTATAATTTTTAACATTGAACAAGGGCTCCTCCCCTAATGCTAACCAAGTTTCCGTGAGTATAATCACATGAAAATCTTTCTCAATACCGAAAATTTTAGCCTGGAGTTCTTCAAATTTATTCCTAATGCTTCTGCAATTAAGACAAAACAAACACAATTCGTTTTTACCCAAGGGTAGTAGCGTATTACGGGAATACGTAATCGGTAGTACATTGAGTGAGCCCATAGAATCCGTAATAAGTTACTGCGTCTAAATTCGTATTCAGTGTTAATAAATTCAATTATAATAGAAGATTAATTGTTAACGTAAAGTTCTTATAACTAGATGAATTATTAGTTCGTTATATGAATGAAATGATAATACTTAGCGTCTTTTAGAATTTCTTTGTTCACTGCAAGAAAGTTGGTCGCTATGTAATTGCGTTCGCGTGCTAAGTGTTCGTGACTGTGTCGGTTTGTGGATCTTGTGGATTTATATTGGCTTTAAGTTCCTCCATGTAGTGGTTTAGGTCTTGAAGTGAGTGAATGCGTTGAGTGAATTCGTTTCTTTCCTTGTCAAGACTTGACCGTTGTTGGTCTGAACAAAATGAATGCCGAGGGATCGCAAATTCCGTGCGTTTTTAAAAAGCTGTGCATTCAGGAATGTAAGATGTAGACTTATATAGATCTTCGATGGTGTGCCTTCGATATTGATGTCTTTGGTGTAGATATTTTTATTCCTTTTTAGTTGAAGAATCGTGTTTTTGTGTTAATTCTGTCCAGCTTCACTAGTATTCTTGGATGCAATGAGACACTATCATTATTTTTTAGTCGAAAGCAAGATCTAATATTGTCAGTTGATGCTTTAAAGCCGATCAGCTCGAGTAGGGATGTTACTATCGATGCGGTGTCCTCCTTTGTATGATGCGGTATTCCGGAGATTGTCAAGTTGATATTTAAGCTTTCTTGCGTGAGGTCATTTAGCTGCCCAGTTATATTATAGAAGGCTTCTTCATGGGATTGAACGGTTTTAACGATGGCATTGACATTGGTGGTTGTTGATTCCAGTTTTTCCTCTGTAGCCTTAGATATGCTTGAAATTTGGTTTTCTAGGTTTTCTAGGACGGAATCTATTTTCTTTTCCAGGGTCCCAAGGCGATGATGCTATGTGCCTGTTAATCTGGTTTCCATATCCGTACTCAATATTTTCAGTTGATTAAATAAACTGAGCAGCTCTGGATTCGCTTTAAAAGCAACCGTCGAGCAATTTTCCTCTGTGGTAGCTTTTCTAGTTTTAGATGGACTTCTTTCCGTAGGCATCGTTTCCAATTTTAGGTTATGTTTGTTTAATTAACTCGTTATCACTGCTACCGCTCCAAGAACTTTGCAGTACAAACCGTCCAGTTGTTTGTTGATAATTTTGCGCCAGACTGGATATTCTAATTGGAGAGTTACGTGCTGGAGCTTGTTAAAGTTGAAAGGCCACACCAAGAATTTAAATGTCGGACAATGCCGTTGTTGTGAAACTGTGTTTAATTTATTTAGCTCTAAAATCCAGTAAGTTGTTACGGGAAGCTGATTATGTTCGCAGGAAGTCTCAGCTTACAGCAGGATACTTCAATATTAACGTTGTGAAGAATGAGTTGGCAGGCAAAAAATTTTAACGAAGAACAATGCCGCTATTGTGTTGCAATGTTCCTCTTATTTAGCTCCAAATTACATCAAATTTTCATTTTGTGGTCCAACCTTCTTTATTATATGTTTACACTTATCTTGAACTTCACTTTTATACGAAAATCGCAACTGGATCAAAATGTATTAACTCAAATTTTAGTTTTTCCTGCAGGAGCAGAGACGTAACGTTTTACTCAGACGCCATTTTGTTGTTGGATGCCCATCCGAAGTTCCCTGCAAAATTTAAAGAAGATCTGGCAGCCAGTTTTCGAGAAATCGCCAAAAAAGTCGTTTTTCATACAAATGGCTCTACTACTAACTTACTAACTAACTAACTAACGTAGGAGGATAATACATTTTCTTTGGCTTTTATGGAGTGGCGCATTTAGTATGGAAAATGACGATTTTCTAAAGGTCATATCTTCGAATCCACTGGACCTATTTTAATGAGTGAAACGTCGATTTCAATCAAAATTTTACGTAGAATCCGATAAACTAGGTCTCAGAGGGGTACGACGCAAGGGGAAAAAGTCAAAACTTAGCTGCATGTATAGTTCCGTAGTCTACGAAAAAAAAATTCTGATTTTTTTGATCGTATGGGGACTTGCGTCACGGGCGCAATGCTACCGCGCGCCCATGATAATATTTTAGAGTTAGTTGAGGAAATCCCTCAAGATTTTATTCCAGGAAATGACTTACAGAAGCAGGAACAGAGAAATTGGGATCTTCCGAGGATCAACAGCAAGTTTTCTAGGATGTTTGATTCTAGTGAACCTGTTGCTCGGACCAGACTACTTGCGTCATCATCTAATGAATCTTCAAAGTGGCTGCAGATGGTCCCATCGAGTAATACCGGTTTTCTATTAGATAACATAACAATTCCGCGAGAATCGCTGTTGATCTTCGGTTAGGTTCTCAATTATGTGAAGAACATAAATGCATTTGCGGTGATATGGTCAAAAAGGACGGCTTGCATGGTTTGTCTTGTAAGAAGAAATCAGGAATAATTTCTAGACACGATGAAATTAATAAAATTATTTCTCACGCATTCTCTTCCGCAGGTTTTCAAAATATAATACAACCACCAGGAATTTCTAGAGATTATGGAAAACGACCTGATGGTATGACTCTAATTCCATGGATGGATTCTTTGGGATGTTACTGTTCGAGACACGTTGGCTCCTTCTTATATTAATGAATCTTCGAAGAAAGCACGTTCAATAGCCGATAAATCGGAAAGATTTAAGCATAATCATTATATCTTTAAAAGAAAACTATTTATTAACTCCTGTTGCTTTTGAAACTCTAGGTTGTATGGGTCCAGAAACGAAGAAATTTATAGGAAAGTTAGGGTCATTGATGAGGACGGCTTCTGGGGAGTCACGCTCGAAAGATTTCCTATTACAGAGGATTTCGGTTGCAATTCAGAGAGGCAATTCGGCGTGCATCCTGGCAACATTAGGGAAAAATAGAATAGATGACTTTTATTTATTGTAATTATTTTTCACAACTGCTCTGAGAGAATGCGTACTTTCTCTCCTCAAAATGCGGGAGAAAATTGATTATTTCAAAGAGAACATGTTAAATGACAAATGCGGGAGTGAAATACTTTTCAATCCCGCAAAATGACAGAAGAGTGAGTGAAAAGAAATGGTTTACAGATTTTTCAATATTTATGAAACAAATAATAGACAATTATTTTATAAACAACATCGTACACAATAGTTTTCACTTCTGTAACACTGGCACTACACTTTTTTCCGATTAAAACACACTTTTTCGGTGACGCATTTTTGAAAATTGCTATATTATGCTGATTGAAGGAAGAAACTTAGATTTGAGATATGAGCGCAGTTTTACACTTCATCATAGTATTTTTGAAATTATAAATTGTGGAGACCGAATCCCGACTTTTCTCGGAAAAAAAATATTTATTTTCTTGATTAATTGTAGAAACAGTTTTTTTTTTCGTCGATAAAGTACTTATTTTCTCAGAGCAGTTGTGCAAAATATTATTCATAACTGGGGAAGGATAGAAAATTCCTTAACTTGAGTAAAGCTTGTGACCCTCATCGAATAAATTGTAACTTGGATGAATTGCTACGCTCGGGGCGCAAATTCACCCTCGTTACAATTTATTCAGCTCTGGTCGTAAACTTTACTCTTGTTAAGAAATTTTCTATTTCCTTCCCTAGTTATGAAATCTACTATTGTTGTTGAAAAGATCGTTTTTTTACTGGCTGCGCCAATGATAGCAGTCTTTTTTTTCGCTTAAAATAAAACATTAAAAATTTTTAGGATTTACTCGAGCTATGTACAAAAAACACGGATGGCACTAGCATAGAATCGTTTTTAGTGCCCTAGATAAGTCCAAGGACTCAAATCCAAAAAAATTTCTTCTATTAATTGTCGGTCATGCCCAGGTCTTTCAAACAAAAAACAAATTATGAAAATCGGAAAAGATATACTTGAGTTATGTACAAAAGACCAAAAACCACTTAAACGGCCCTAACTCGACAGTACCCAGATTCAATCCCATAAAAGATTTTTCGATTAACTTTCAGTTTTTGAAAATCGGTTGAGTTTTACTCGAGTTATCGTGTTGACGGACGGACGGACATTTTTTTTATTGTTGATTCGTCATCTAAGGACCATGTTCACGGCCCCCCCCCCCCTACTCCTGGGTCGAAATTCGACTGATTACAAACGTCGTGGTAAACACAATAGACCCCTTTTCGAAGCACTACGTTCTTCGTACGGGTCTAAAAATGTAATAATCATAAATCACTTACACTTAAATTTTACATAAAAATACATATATGTAAATATATTTTATTCATCAATTTTACATAAAATTAACATCTCTCAACAGTGTACCGATCAGTATATTTGGATTTAAACACTTTTTAGATATGTTTGACATGTCAGAGTTTTTAATGTCACATTACATAAGATGTATGCACAAGAAAGAGACGCAACGTGCACGTACGTACAAACCAAGTATCTCAATGTAAAAGAAATGTGATGTGAAGCTAATGACATTTAAAACTCTAACAAACCTACAACTGTTTAAATCGAAATGTAGATCTATATATATACATTTCACATCGTTCTTACATAAATTTCAAATCATTCCTACATTAATTTCACACATTGTTGACACTATTTGTACATAATTTTCTGCTCCTTGAAAATTTGCATTTTGAAATATACCTCCGAAGTGAAGACACAATTGAATTCGCAAATTAAAATCGACGTGTTCAATAAAGCAGACTTTAAGAGATTGATCTGTCAGTAAAAATCAACGAACAAGTTTCAGCTAGTTAATGCAAGAAACGACATTGCCAATGAAATTTAGAGTTGTAAGTACCACTCGAGTTACGCTTCAACTGAAATTATGGTAAATGTTGAGAGTATATTGATATTCATATTTTATGTAACTAACTACTCAAAGAAACAAAGGAACTGATTCGTGCGCATCTTCTTTAAAAATTCGCTGAGTGCGTAACAGTTTAGTTTAAATATTAAAAGCTACGCATACCCGTACGATTCTCTACAAAGCCTAAGTCTGTCGTAAGGAATAAGGGTGAATGCAATTTAATTTCGCTAAATCAGCGATTGCGTTTGTAGTTTGAAATTGCATTTAGAATTGACCGAAAGGCAATATTGGAAAACGTGCCCATATGAACGGCGTAAAAAAACGTCACTCCAACCCATACTCGGACGTATCTAAGTAAGTATTGCCTAAAGAAAGTTTCACGGTAATACCGTACAATTTTAATGTATGCGTATTTCCCCGATTTCAATCCGCACGGGCGACGTACTTTAGTGTCACACCTAGAAGCGTGCGCCGGTCAATTTTTCTTGGCGGGTGCCAAAACATTTCTTGAAGCATTGAGAAAAATTGACCGGTAGGTGGAATTTGACGCTGAAGTACCTAGCTGGTGTGGATTGAAGTCATTAATAATGTACGGTATTACCGAAACTTTCTTTAACTCTTAAGCGGATGAATTTACTGTCGACATTAAATTGGAATGGAAATTGCCGAAATGGCAATATTAAATCAGAAATTACCTGCGGTAATGTAGAAAATCCTCCCGAAGTGCAGCAATTGTAGAAGTCACTTTTCCCTACAACCCTGAAACACGTGTCCTCTAAAAGATGCTATACAACATTGCCCACGGGGGTGTCACTTGTTCATCCAATATTCATTTATTGCCGAAGGAAAAATAATCGATTTGTGACTCGATTCGGCCATGCAACGCGAATTGTCGATGTTGCCGAATCCTATAACAAGCTGAAAATTAAAAAACGAACTTCAAAAACACCAAAAAATCGCTGTAAATTTTTATAGTAAGTGACACCTGCCTGAATCGGTGATCGTTAAAATTTAATTCTCTACAACTTTTCATTTGGACGGAAGTTTCTATATTCCATACTTAACCAAATATTCACGAAAAACCATATCCGATCTTATACGACCGAAAAAAAATTGTCGATTCTATGCATCCCAGTGCCCAAGCCACTCAACCGATTTCCACAACAAATTTTGTCAACAGTCTTTAATGATTTCATTTGACACAAAAATGAACAGTTTCCGCGCTGTATTTGCCGAGATATTTGCGAAAAAGTTTCACCATTCCTCCTGAAAGTCAGTAAAGATTTACTCAAGTTATCGTGTCCACAGACAGAGAGACAGACGAACGGACAGACGGACATTGTTTTTTCGGTGATTTGGCATCTCTAAGCAACAAAAAAAGGTTTTTCCTTACTTACGGACTCGGATTCACAATGTAAAGAAGGTGGTAGTAAACGCATAAGACACGAACTTCTTACGGGTCAAAAATTAGTGAAAATATGTTGAGTGATTCGAGCTGTAGGGTCATTAGTGCGGGCCCAACTTACGCTCGGCGGCCCTACACGATAGTTGGTGGTTTTTCATGAATATTCCTCTGATGATGATGGACCTTTTTTGTCCATGTATGAACCCGAAGCCTCTCTTAGATCGGCCATAGTAAAAATTTTTTTTGTATTTCGGAGGTTTTGTGGGGATTTGGAGAGGCTTTTGCAGTGTTGCTTCGGACGAATTCTCCATACAAATGTGTTGGGGTAAGTGTTGTAATTGTTGTTATCATTTCTCCCTTGTCAGACAAATTCAGACGGAACTGAACTCCCAACAAAAATTACTGTGAAGATCTGATTTCAATCTGAACCATTTGATTTAAATCGGATTTATTTTGACTGGGATCTGCTCGTCCTACTGTCACTATACCGACAACACACACATGACATTTGTGATGTCACCATACCTCGCACATTTCAATGTTTACGTTTCGTTGTCGAAGCGATTGATCGCTTTTATTTTAAGAGGTGAGTACGTGAGAAAGTCTTTTCATTCACTGTGTCTCGCTATCTTTATGTTTTATTGTTGACTATTGTTGAAGTCACTTGTCCTCTTTGTCCCGTAGGTTAACATATCCTGAGTCTGTTCGTACCGTTCCTTCAACGCAGCAAATATGATCTGTCCTGATACATGGAAGTTAGAGGCTAATAATGGATCAATTTCTTATAAAATCAATCATTTTACAGAAGATTTTTATGAACGACTAAAGCAGAAAATATCATCTCATTACTTCAACGAATTGGTGAGTAAATTAACTTACAGCACCATATCATATGAAACAAAATATTACACTCAAACTTCTCATTGTTTTGGAAGGAATGTTATCGTTAAAATAAAAGTACGTAGTGAAGGTAGACAAATTCTAACCGCACACGTTGAGCAACATTTTCATCAATTTCCCTTCTAGTTTATTTCGCTTGTTTTAGAATGTCGGTATCTACGACACAGAGTGTGGGCCTCACTGTAGGTCTTTTTATGGTCTCCCATCTCAACGCAACGTGATAAAGAACGCGGAAGGATAATTGGGTAGCCTTCCTATATAAGAGATGTTTCAAATTTCTATTCATTTTCCCTTTATGACGTCACCCATCAAGTAGAGCGGTGTGCCGATCAAAAAATTTCGGTGACGGAGCATTTCGACGTGTGACAATTTTTTTTTGTGGAGGCAGAATACACTTGTTTTACATTTACGTTCAAGACAATTTTTGAATTGAGAATCTCAAGTTGTTTAATTTTTAGTTATCGCACCTATCGAAAATGTCTCAACGGCGGGCGGTGGATTTCGGCGAACGAAAAAATACTTTTCGACTAACTCATAGATATTGTCGCATGAGCGCAGACATAGATCTAACACAACAAAGTCACACCAATGTTCATTAAGAGTATCTTCTTCTTCTTCTTTTTCAGCCCATTTGTATCCACTGCTGGATGTAGGGATCCCCTATTTCGGGGGTTTTTAGCCATTAAAACACCACGCTGGCCAGTGCGGGTAGGTGAGTGATGGTAATCTAACTGACTAGGATTTTGCATGATGCTGATGTTCCTATAGTCGAAATCGTCCGCCACCATGCTAAGGCTTATCCCATGCCGATAACGCCTAGCTGTCTCCGACTCTTCCCATACGTAACGTTAGGATACTTAGGATACTACCCCCTCACCCTTCTGTTAAGTTACCCACACTAGTACACCAGGATTGGTTACCTGATCGTTCATGGGGTTGCTCACTATAACAGGTGTCTCCACGGGTAGGATAGGATGTAGGAGTAGGTGGATAGAGGCTAAGGTACATAAAGGAGTACTATATTGCGCATTTATTTACTTATTCTAATGACTTTTTAATCGGTATTTCGAAAGACTATAATTTTACTCTACTTTCTAAATTACACTCTGACTAAGTTTTACTCAAACTTCTACTCTAAAATTTTGTAGCTTCGTTTAAATCGCTGATGTCAATCCCGAAGCGATGTATAATGCAGTGCATTTTAGCGCATCCATAGCGTTCCATGGTCTGAGTTTCAATACATTGGTGTTGTTGCTGCTGATTCGAGGTCTTTTAATATGGGAAGCTCATCGTCCAGTTCGATTTTTATGCATTCTCTTAAAGCTGCTTCTTGTCGGTAGATATATGGTGATGCTCCATTACTCAGTACATACAGTCACTCAACTTCCGTCGGATCCACTGACCATGCGTAATGCGCGATTTACCTGCGTGTCGACTTTGCTGGTATGAGCGCTGTCCATCCAAACTGGCGAACAGTAGGCAGCTGTTGACATTACCATTGCCTGTGTGGTGAATATCAATGTTTTTGCTGAGCATCCCCAGGACGATCCTGCCAATTTCTGAATTATGTTGACACGCGATTTGAGTTTTGTTTTCATCCTTTCCATATTCATGCGATAAGTGAGGCTACGGTCCATTATGTTGCCTAAATATACCGGATTGGCCTCATATTCGACAGTTTCTCCGTTCAGCTCCAGATTCAACGTGCGGTTCGCTTGATGGTTGTTCAAATGGAATATGGAGTGAACAGGCGGCAGCTACTGTGGTGAGGGTGTCAATGGGCCGAGATTATGTCATACATCCTCTTCAGGACGTAAACAAGCCATTTATGGGAGTATTCTGGCTTACCGACATACCAACATGCGGTTTATGCTATTTTTGTCCGGGTGGGTGTTGCTGTGATTTCCGATGAGTTGTCAGGGTCCGCATGCCACATACAACGGAATCTTATTTCTAACATCGAAACTACTGTTCACTGTTTCATTATTAAACGCTCGATAAGAGCCGTACGTTGCCTAGCATGTTCCCGTATCAAATCAATTCCATTTTGTTTTTAAGCCCACAGAAGTTACCCAAGATATTACCTTCCCGAAGGTAACGCCATGAACTTTAAGATGGTTCCATGAAAAAAAGTGTTCACATCAATCGATTACATAAAATATAATCACAAAAATTTAGCTTTGCGCGATGTGTGGAGTACAGGTAGCCAAATTTCTGGGGTTTTTTTGCGTTCCGAAGCTGTAAACGTTTCGACGTCACCCAAATTGATATCAGTTGGTTTGGAAGAAGCGACAAAGACTTGCGTCACATTTCCCTTTTAAAAGGGTCTTTGTTGTGATATCAGTTCTTTTGGAAGTAGGAAAATTGCTTTCGACAAATTATACGTAGAATTTTTTTCGAACCTCCACCGTCACCAAATCGAAGGGCGGCGGCTACTACTTCCATGGGCAAAAATGATCCGAACAATTTACTCTACAACACATCGAAAGTTTTTTTGAGCCGCCACTGCCGTCAAACCGAAGCGCGGCTGCTACTACTTCCAGGGGCGAAAATAATCTTCACAACTTCCTCTAGAACACATCAAAATTTTTCTTTAGCCCCTGCCTATTTTTCACCATTTTGGCGGTCACAGCGATACACTACATACCCAACCCACCAACTTTCCCTTTGACACCAAACCTCTATCTCGAACACCGCCCCTTGTCTTATACAAAATGTGATACCACACAAGAAACACATACATATGGGCTTTATATGGCGTCTTCTAAGAGCCCTAACGAGGCCGGCATTGCATCTGGCCAAAAATTCTTTCGATTGCCTGCCGGTTGAGAGATGAGAGTGTATGCCATCTATCCTGCTGGCACCGATTTATTTTCGCCTTCGATGACTTAATCAAACCTGCGTATCTACTGACCGCAGGTTCTGCTCTGGTGAAACTACATATACTGAAAAACGGTGGTGCATAAACCCAGAGCTGTGGATACATCGTATTTACTATCGATTCTCTACATCTCATGATCTTGGAAAAATTCATGAAAACTACCATATGACGCAAACGTCCCAAATGTCTGAATTGGATCCATTCCGTGTTCCCTAGAGCTCGACCTGACGGATTTTGCTCACCTATAAATTTTAGACTAAGGCTGTACCTTTCAAAGTGAAATAAAGCAAAGAAATAAATATTGTGGGATCATCGGTGGAACCGTCTCCGAAAAAGCAACAATCGTTGCATCTGCCCCACTCCCTTCGATGTCCAGCCGACCCATGTTTGTTGCAACCCCGTAGCTCAGGCTCCTTTTTTACTTCTTACGAGTCTAAAAAGAACTCGTCCATTGTTTATTCTTAGGCGTTTTTCTTCCTATACCTAACTTAAATTTTTTTACAATTACCAGATATCAATCGTTATTCCCGATACAAATGTTGTGCCAGACAAAATTGGAAACATTTTTGCCGATAGCGATCACTACGTGTTGCACAACATACGCTTCAGTGAATTTATCCAGCGTACATTCGTGGAAAATTTCGTTGCCAAAGGTAAATTCTTCTTTCAAACAAAAATCTACATTTCGAAAATCGTTTTATTCGAAACACAGGCAGCTTATATGGAATAACAATGGACACTCGCATCGACGTTGACGATTGTATTGCTATAACGCCATGCCAACATTTGTATCTTAGTCTAAATAAAGAAGTATTTCAATCACTCGGACTTGAAGGCACCGTGTCGTATCACAGCAGAAAGGTCGGTGACCGCTATAGTAAGTAAAATACCTCCCCTTTACTGATTACTATTCTTTTTTACTCTTTTTCTGGTTGCCATGCCAAAACTGAATGAGCCAAAATCACATGAATAAAACTCAATCCGTTCACTACTCATTTTTAGACCCGTAAGAAGAACGAAGTTAGTCGAAAAGGGGTCAATTATCTGAATGTTGTTTTGCTGGTTCTTTGAAGCAATCAATTACTCAATGTTGTGTTGTTTGAGCTGTGAACCAAAAAAATAAACCACTTCTCATGCGAATTAGCTTTTTATTGTTTACCCTTGCACTCAGTCGTCTTACCTACCATAATTATGGCTATAACAATAAAAATTTGCAATAAGAAGGCGGTAATTTTTTAATGTTACACTTTTCTTAAGACTTACGAATTTTCAATATTGCAACACTTTCTAATAAATTAAAATATTTTCCTGTTCCGCAGATTTTACCTGGGTTCAATGTTGCAAATATTATTGTTGGCATTTTTTGTGTCATTCGTTATCAAAACATCTGTTGTTGGTGGGTTTTTATACGAAGTTGGGAGGGTTTAATCGGAGCTTTTGAGTTGTTCTTGATGATGTTTTTTAGATTTATCAGTTAGGACCTTTTCTGACCATTTCTGATCGATGCACACAGTCATCGTAAAAACCCTTAAAGAAGTCCTGCTAAGCTTAGCCACCCTGTAGCCCAAAGATGCGCGCACATGGGAATAGCGCCTACTAGCCCTATCCAAAATAAAGACTTCCGGTCCACAAGCTGGGCTGGGGACTCCTATGTAGCCCAAAAAAATCTTCACTCATTGGCATAGCTTCGCTAGCGAGCATAACCTCGGCAAAAGCCTCCGTTTCACAAACCGGGATGACCCGGCGGGTGACATAAGGCAAACAAAGTATCAAACCAACGACATAACCACTGAGCCGGACGACAACTAGGAAAAGTACCAGTTCAGCCGTGCAACTGCTTACACGAATTCCGAAATCGATAAAAATTCGCCCGATTCACGACGTGCAAAACATAGTTCAGAGCAAATTCGAGTGATTTACTTCGAAGCATATTTGACAGTAAAACACTGCTATTGTATGCATGCCCAATGGCATTGCCCATTGAAAACAATCGACGAGCAACTCATTCATGCAATGCTTTTCGCTGAAATGATTTGATGTTCGTTTCCAAATTACTTCAGCGCTTCGAAACATACCATGAAGCGGTAGTGTGACTCCTTCACACGTTCACGGCAATCAATAAAACAATTGTTACAATATGTAACAAAAACAAATTGCATATTCTCCATGTGGTTGTTGATGCGATTCAATCATTTCACTTCAGATTCACGGGAATAAATCACTATTTATAGCACAAAACAAAAATTTCAACAAAAATTTCGGCAATAGCACAAAACACTGAACACTTTGGCAATTACACAAAATTAAATATTCCGGCCAAGCTCCGATTTATTTATCGTGAGGACAGCCGAGCTTAAGAACGATGCGTACTCGACCGCGGTCTAAACTCGATGATGTTGAAGAAGACTGGGGACTAGGGTTGGTCGTTTTTACACTTTTTTTTTATTGAAATTCACAGGAATTGGCTCGACTCATATGGTCGAAGTAAGTGGCTGTTTTTTTGTAATGGATGCCTTTTTGAGATCCCTATTCCTTCCCTGAAGAGAATTTTATCATTTGTCAGAATTTGTGTGACTGCAACTTATGATGGCATGGCATGAAAGTCGAAAAAAAAAGATCAAATTTATCAATTTTCAAACTTCTCGCTCACAATTTTTTTTTTTTTTTCAGTCTCCCTGAACTGAAAATCGATTGAAATATCTTCTCTCAACCTTAAAGAGTGGATTCCAACCATAATCCCAAATATTGACAATAATTTGTCGACAAATAATGTTCTGAAAAAGAGGAATGTTAAGAAAATCGGCCTTTCTTCAGAAAATTTGAGTGTGCAAGCTGGAAATCGAATTTAAAAAAAAAACCAAAGATACCAAAATTATTTTTTCGACTCCTGGAATCGTATCCAGGCTGTCCTCTTCGCAATAAAAAAAAGTGTAAAATCGGCCAACCCTACTGGGGACTCGGCGTCTGAT
>CM055406.1:94505260-94517726 GCA_029228625.1 Pseudolycoriella hygida
TACCATTTTGAACATATTTTGCATCGTACTCTGCAGACTACGCACGATTGTTGGTTGTCTGTCAATTTTCTGTTTTGTGTGCGTGAATAGTTCCCCAACTTGTGACACGGGCCTTGAAGCCATTTTTAGATCTGACTGTTTTGGATAATTGTTCTGATAAGCCTGCCACATATGTCTTACACGCACAATTTTTTAGTTCGGGTATTGCTGTCGAGTTGGCGTCAGGTACAAGTATATTCTCGGCACTTTCCGGTGGTTCATTGTTTACGAACATTACTAATTTTTCATCGGATTCGCTTAGTTCAAAATTGTGGTTTGGTTAATGAACGGGTAGCTCATCATACTATCCGTGTGGTTATGTTGGCTAGGGCCCTACATGTTTTTACATGTTACTCGAGTAAATCTTTTCCGATTTTCATACATTTTTTTTTATTTGCCGACAATTTATGGAAAAAACTTTTTTGACTTTGAGTCCTTGAACTTAGATAGGGCACTAAAAACGAGTCTCTTCTAGTTTCTTGCATGTTTTTTGTGCTTCGAGTAAATCTCTTCAGATTTTCAGAAAATATTTAGTCGAAATGTCTAGGAACGTCTCTCAATTTAAGGAAGAAAATTTTTTTGATTAGAAGCCCTTGGACTTAGCCAGGATCCTAAAACTGAGTTTCTACTAGGGCTCAACGTGTTTGTTTACATAAATCGGGTTAATTCTAACTGATTTTACTGATTCTTTTTCAATTTGAGAGGTAACCGAGTACCGAATTATATTAAAAAACCTATTTGGGCCCGGTGCCCATGCTTAGGCCTCAAGTGGGCCTCAGGTCAGCCCTAACCAAAAACCATTTTTTTGCTATCTTTCAAAGGGAAACATTTTTGTCCAAAAAATGTTTTTTTGTGTTGTAGAAAAAATTGAGGGAAATATTTTCGGGTATAGAAGTATTTGTCCAAAGCCTTTCCTAAACTTTTTCTTTGTTCAAAAATTAAAACTTTTTTGTGGTATAACCGTGAACTCTTCGAAATCGACTTTTCTCAGACTGCCTCCATTTATTGAGCTCACAACATAAAATCATGAGAAAATTAATTAAAACACACAAAATTTGGTATATATTTCTAGTACTGTCAATCATACCCATCCCCAGCCAATAATTTCTGAGACAAAAATGTTTAATAATTCTTGAGTGGGAATCCTTGATAAGAGTTTTTTTACGAAGAGGCCAGTTGACGAAGTTTGCTGTTCGTCAACTGGCCTCTTCTTAAAGTCTGAGAAAAGTCGAATGTCCCAATAATAAATTCATTTTCCGCATCTGAGGCGCAACGTTCCTTTTCGTTCTATCGCATTTTAAGTATAGAGTTTCATGCTATTTATATGAAATTCTGTGCGAAGAAATTCAGTCACCTGTCAGTGCGACGCACTTTTTAAAATCCGACTGCTATGATATAAATCGAAAAACTCACTGCACTTCACCTTGGTGCACCTAGTTATAACTAACTATACTTTTCTGCACGTAGTTGCACTTTACTACAATGTATCTCTTTCAGCTATAAAATTGAATCTGCGTAATCCGGACTTGCGAAGTGGAACTAAATATTATGAACGAGTAAAAAATGCACTATCTCACGAGTTGTTGTCAAATAAATCACTACGAATCTGTTGGACTCCGCCTGATTCGTCGATATGTAAATCAACCATTGCGAAGTATTTTGCCGATCGTCAATACACAGTCGAACTAATTCAAACGCAAGTCAGACATCATCAAGAGTACAGTCTTAATTTTCCATTAATTGATGACAACAATTGCACAAAGGATGTCACAATGTTCGCAACGCCACATGAGTTGGTGGAGTATGTCGGAATGCTTTCATTGTCTTGTAATTTGGAACAAAATGCATATTTGAACTCATATTCTTGTTTTGGCAATTCGAAAACTGTGGGTAGTGCAAACATTACCCAATGGAAAGGAATGTTCGATTGTCTTTCAATAATGCAGTTGGTGGATGAACTCAGGTATGGAGAAAAAAAATTCATAATGAGAACAGTGTCAGTTTTTCGATTTTTCTTATGCATTTTACAGAAATTATGTGTCATTTAGACATAACATCCCATGGGTGGCTTTGTATTGTCATGGCTTTCCACACGCTACCTTAAGTTTTGGTTTAAGGGAACATACATTCGCATGCAACGGAGACAATTCATTTGTCGTCTTAATTTCACCTGACATGAAATGTTTGTGGTATGAATTTTTCAGTTGCAATAAAACTAAAAAATGAAATATCTTGGAAATTGTAAGGCATTTTTTTATTTCGCATTTTGCGGCAACAACAACTAATTCAGTCTGCACTTCTTGTCCAGCACAAAAAAAGGGGAATGTGAAGCAAGTTCTTGTTACTTCTTCCGAAACGATAGATATCGATTTAGGTGATGATCCGAATTTGTGACGCATTTTTTGAATACAAAATCTGTTTCCTTATCCAGGCTGAAAGTGACAACCAAGGACTCTCGAAGGGTTCTTCAGTTTCTTAGTTCAGTGATATCAGTTCTTTCGGAACTTACGAAAACTCGTTGCCAAACAAATCTGCGGCGGACCTATTTTCTGCTTTTGAGCTGCCGCATTTGTCAAACTGAGCCGGGCCGGTTCATCAAAATGACTCCCAAATCCGTTTTTTTATGGAAAACCAGTTAGGCGCGTTTTAGAAAAAGAAAGTTTTCTCAACAGTTTCTTAATAATAATAATAATAATATAATAATATAATAATAACAGTTTCTTAACCCCACAAAATATTGTTTGACCTTAAAAACGCCAATTTTTTTTTTTTTTTTCAATTTTTTGGAAAGAAATTGTCAGTGGAAAATCAAAAACTTAATTTTTTTGCAACTTAAGTATAGAGGTGGGCACCGGACGCCGGAATATTTATCAGACTGGGTCGGTCCATACCTGGTCCTTGAAACACAGATCTGATGATCCTTCGTTTCGTATCCCCTTCATCATGTAAATCTCGAAAACCTCCCAGTTCCTACAAGGAACCTGTCTAGAGCGGCAGGTCCCATTTTGGGTACTGTTGCAGTTTGGACCACATGACTTCCTGGAGTCCTAAGCCTCAGTGAGGAAAACTTTGGGTATTCGCATATAACGTGAACGCCCGTTTCCTCACTTAGGCCGCAGGTACAGTTGGGATCGTTAAAGATTCCCATTTTTGCTAGGTGCTTGCTCAGTCCGAAACGCCCGGTGATCGCACCCACCACCCTCTTGATGCGCTTCCTTTCCATGTTTAACAGTTCTCTGGCCCACCTCCCATCGGACACCGGGAAGAAACGCTTCGTGAGTATTCCTCCTTCATAGGAATATCCGCTTTCTCATTTCCCTCCACACCAGAGTGTTAGGTAACCCACACCAGCGTGACCTGATTTCTCCGTCCCATTCGGTTCAGGGTTTCCTTCAGCTCTTTTATTAGCTAGGATGTCATGACAGCCGACATAAACGCTTTGATCATCGCCTCGCTGTCAGAACAGACTGTCACATTTTGCACACATGCCTCTGCTGGGAGTGCCTTCTGCGCTCCCATCAGTGCCGTGAAAGTTTCAGCCTGAAAAACATCAGCGTAACGGTTACGGGGAAAATACTCCGGCTTCCGTGCCTTCTGAAGTTTTAAAGCCGTCAGTAAAGCTCACAGTTTCTTCATCTGATAGGCAGCTTGGCCAACCTTCCAGCCATTCCGACCTGCTGGGTACACAGCCTCGAAGCGCCTTACGAAGTCTGCCTCGGGTTTCATTCGGTCCCTAGGCATCGCAAAGACCCCGTTAGTGATAGCCTTCTTGATTTTCCCATGGCCCAAAATGAAATTTGGAGTCCAGAGACCGTTCTGAGATCATCAGATCATCCGAGTACCCTTGAGGAAAGATTCCTTCGTCGTTCAGCCTCCTGATGAGGGAGTGCCTCTAGGTGCTCAGAAACTTGCCTTGTGGCCACACACCGTTGCCACAACTGCCCTGTTTCTGAGCATACTAGTGATCCACTTAGTCACCATCGGTGCTACTCTTTTGCTCTTTAGGGCCTGGCGAGTGATCCTAAAATTGGTGTTGTCAAAAGCGTCTTGAATATCCATAAAACATCCAAGTGTAATTTCCTTCCGTTCAAAAGATCTCTCCACCTTAGCCACCAGACAGTATAGAGCAGAATCCGTAGATTTACCTACCTGGTATGCGTGCTGGTTCATGTGCAATGGATACCTCGGAAGAATTTCGTCCCTGACATAAAAATATATCAGTTTCTCTAACGTTTTCTGTACGAAAGATGTGAGACTAATAGGCATGAAGTCCTTAGCCTCGCAATGGGAGGGTTTTTTAAAAAAAAAAAACCGGCTAGCCAGAGTCCAGTCCTTCTCTGATGGCGAGTGTGGCGTTGGTTCTCCGACATCGCTTTTTTCGTTACTGCAGGTCTCTAAAAGATGTGTGGCCGTTTCCTTCCCGCAACTTGTGAATTCCCCATCCGGCCTCAGTAACGAGCCTGGTGTAAGCCTCGAATTCTTTGCAAGGATTTTGTGAATTCTGACATAATCTGGAATATGATCCATTTCTGCACAAAAGTTTCTTAATACCTCCCTCGCTTTCCAATATCAGAGAAGATGTTTAGTAAGGCAGTCCTTAAAGCATGTACACACCAAAATCGGAACGCGGAAAATGTTAACATTTTGAATGAAAAGTAATTGGTACGATGTCGAAATAGATACATTGACCCTCTAGGTACGATTTGAAAAATCTTGAACTCATATGATGTTTGACAGGATAATTTTCAAAGACTTTTCGCTGAAGCAGCCCATAAGGTTCTGCACAACTATGGGACGAGCTTTTCTAGCAATTCTATTTCTAGAAATTTGCAATTAGTTTATTATTTTTAAGGAGCCACGTCCCTTTTTTAATTTAGACGTCATTACAACTACTTCTTTTTTGATATGAACGAACTGGTACGACTTAAGTGAATGAATTTTTTGTGAGAAATTGTGGTCAGCCACGTCGGTGCCGTTTCTTGATCATCCTAAAGAAAGACCAGTGACTAACCATGGCTGGAAGTTACTAGGACAATGAAAGCCTCCAATGAATGCAAGAACTCGTTATTGCAAGAACGTCCTAATATAGGGAAAGCGCTTGATAGGTCACTTAGAGTTGAAATCTCTGCATTGTGGTCAGGTGCACTTACTGTCTCACAATTCATAACCTTCTTAGCAGATTTGACCTCCCCAATATATTGCAAATAACTTAGCATTCCCCCAGGATTATTTGTTACAAAAGATATGTGCCGCTACAGCTGCAAGGGTTCACCTTAGAGCCTAAAATTAAATAACTCTAAATTTGGTCAACGCTACATTGTACCAAAGTTTTTTTGATTTCTTTAAATCCGGTTTTGCTTTTCTGTCTTGTCTAGTTTTTGGTTACAACAATCAGACTTATACAAATCACCGATATGATTATTGGCATGTTAGAAACGACTTCTATAATTTTACTCGTTGTCCCACCGAAAACTTGTCATTACATGTATGTGTGCACCCCACGGAAATTATTCATTACATGTCATTCATTACATGCTATTCATTACATTTAGCCCCCACCGGAAACTACTCATTATATGTATATCTGCATGCAATGACGCGTTTTCGGTTGGAACACCGAGTAAAACAGCATACAGTGGGGGATGCTTAATAAGTCATCCATTCTGGATAATTTCATGGCACTCGCAAACTCATTCGTGTATTTTTAAGCGAATCGCTTTAAAAACTGTTTATTGACTCTTGTAGTTGTATACCTCGCCTTCGGCTCGGCATACAAACTCTACACTCGTCAAAAAACAGTTTTCAAAGCTTTTTGCTTAAAAACACCCTCTTGAGTTTGGCTCATTTCACAAAATTAATCCCTCATGTAATGACTTATTTCCGCATCCCCCACTATAATCTACTATTACTACAAGTGAAATTAATGTAGTTCAAATTTGGAGAAATTTGTGCAAAGCAATTTTTTGATTTCTGATTTATATTTCGTGTAACGACCATATTTTGAAGCAAAATTTCGAATTCTAGTAATAGGTTTGTAGTTTTCCTTATTATCAGTTGACCTAAAACTTGTGGATTGAATTTTTTGAGAATTACTTGGTCTTTTATCGATTTTCTTGTGTTCCGATTTTGGTGTCTGCATGCTTTACTAAACATCTTCTCTGATATTCTGTAGACTGGAACCTACGTCCTTAGAGGTTCTCCTGGCTTTATTCCAGGCTTTACGAGCTATATTTATAGTTAATCGGCGGCGGCGGCGTGACAAATTTATTCAGAAAAATCGACAACGGCGCGCGGCGCGCCGTCGTAGGCGTGTTAGTCCAAAATTAATATTTAAAATTAAAATTTCAATCCATTTTTGTGAGCCATTTCGAAAACAATTCGTTTTTAGTTTAGAAAGTTCATAAACTTCTATTGTAAAAAATAGCAACAGATTTTCACGAGGGTCAGATAAATGGGAATTTGGGGTGCAAAAGGATTTTCTTAAAAAAAATCCTCAGAAGATTTTCTTTGGTTTTCAAGGATTTTTTTTTTGTTTTTAAGAATTTTCTGATTTTCCGAGGATTTGAATTATTTTCTTGAAATTTTAAGGATTTTCTCAGACTTTCTCAGCTTTCACAGGATTTTCTCAGATTTTAGAGGATTTACGTTAGGTTCTTTTTGTATGATTAAGAATTTCGTGATTACAAGATCTCATTTTTACAGAGAAAACAGACTTTTCAAAATTATTGGGTGAGAATATCTCCGAAATCTAAAATGTGAATTATGCTTAAGGGGTAACTAAGAGAAACAATTAAAAAGAAAATTCGAGTTAGAACAATTTTGTAACTTTCGTCTTCAATACACGAATGCCATGATACTAAAATACTGAAATACTAAAGTCTCAAGAAAAAAGCCAGAAACTTTTGTAATAAAAGGCCTGCTCACCAAATGAAAAATCTTATTGTCGTCAGAAGTTAGTGAAGTACACGCACTATGGTGTTTGTGCGAGGGGTTTTCAACTAGATAAACTAGTGTCCCACCCAATTCCATTTGCTTCTAATTACCCTTAGGTAAATGGCAATCGACCTAATAAAGATCTAATTTTCATTCGCCCGATCATTTACCCTAATCATCCTCAATTGACCTTATTTACCAGATATTTTACTTAATTTACCTGACAATTTACTCAATTTACCTGACAATTTACTTAATTTACCTGACAATTTACTCAATTTACCTGACAATTTACTTAACTTCACTGACAATTTACTTAATTTACATGAAAATGTACCGAACAATTTACTTAATTTACCTGACAATTTGAAGCTCATAGTCTAAATAAGCATTTCGTTTGTAGCTTAGTTTCAATGTCCTTCTCGGACCTCAAGATTTCCACATCAAAGAAATGTGATTTATAAACAAGTCCCTCGATTTAGCCTATTTTAGGTAGTTATTTTGTTCGCCATAATACTGATAAATAAGGCTGCTGTGTTGCTAGGACACTGATACATAATGAAGTTTTTATACTTATATACTCTATAAGGTCAATGCTGATATATCAACTTTTCTCTATACAGCCACCCGAATGTTGAGGAATGTTGATGTAGGAACTGGGGCTGGGGTTTTACACTGGGACTAGTACCGGCAGCATTCGCCTGGGCCTGGGTATGACCTCTAGGATCTTTCAGGCGGAATGCTTAGCAACTCTTGCAGGGGCTCGGGAAATTCGGCACAAACAGTGAGTCAGTTATAAAAGCACCGACGACGACGTCCAAGTTGATTGAAGAAGAACGGCTACCTAGACCAGATTGGACTGAAAACTCAAGTCAAACTTGTTTGTGTACCCGGGCACTAAGAAGTGGATGGAAACGAAATGGCAAACGAGCTAGCCATCCCTATCCCTAACTCTCTTTGCGCGAAAGCGATGAGCGTGGACGAAGGTGGAGCATGGCATATGCTGGACAGTGCATGATGTAGGCTTGCATACCAAGCTTTTCCTCACTATTCCTGATGTAAAATAGGCAAGAGAGCTTCTGACGATGAGCCAGAATCGAATAAGTAGAGTAGTAGCTGCGATTACTGGAATGCCTTAAATTCGTTCAGTAAGGTGCAGGACTCTTGCCGACTACGTCGTCCAATCTTCGAAAGTGGGCTGTCTAGGACCCGTCAAGATAGATAGTTACCTGACCGGCACGCGATGGTCAACGTAAAATTTTAAATGATGAACGGTAAGAAAGAACAAAGGGTTACAAGATCTGTGTTCTGGATTACGCAGTGATCGTCACACACCAATAAAAATTAAAAATATATGCAAGGGATCCGTACGTATTAGAACAGATATTGCTAAGAGACTTGTGTACGTATCAGAATAGATATCTCTAAATCATTAAGATTGGCAACCAACTGAACCAATGTCGAGAAACTTCCATATTGAGCTGCATTGGAAATTGCCGAAATGGCAATATTTCAAAACCCGTCCGAAGTAGCAGTGTAGAAATATTGGTTTGGACCGACCGTAGGTTTTAGGAGTATTTCGCAATTACTTTGTTGAAGTCGATACACTTCACGTAAACCGCCATAATGACATACGCCATACCGACAATTAACAACTTTGCCTTTGCCACCGATCATTCATTTCTTATAGCTCTTAAAATATTTGAATTTTTAGAAAATATATTGTCTAGATCGATCCACCCTAACATTAGCCGCCATATTGGCAGGCATAATGACATGCACAACACCGAAATCAACAACTTTGCCTTTGACATCGATCTTCTATCTATTATAGTTCTCAAAATATTTGAATTAAGTTTATATTACTACCAGCCTCATGCCAAAGTTCAGTATTACATGTCAGGGAAAAGTCTGGAGTCCACACGGCTATATATAAAATTTTTGACAAAATTATTAAAGACATAGATCAAGGGAGGCGGGTGAGTGCGCTCTTTCTTGACATTACAAAAGCTCTTGATTGTGTCAACCATAAAAAACTTCTGCGGAAGTTAGAAATACCTATATGGCGTACGCGGCATCCCGCTGAAGCTATTTGAGAGTTATCTGAGTAACTGCAGACAATGTGTGCGAGTGGGAGAATCGCTTAGTGAGCTTGAGGTCATCGATATTGGGGTACCAGAGGGAAGTGTCCTTGGGCCGTTATTGTTCCTGGTTTATATAAACGATATTACATCGATTACCCACGAAAGGGGTGGTTTCTCTCTTTGCGGATGGCACAGGAGTTTTCTGCACGAATTTAACTCACAACTTAAACGTGAATGATCTTAACACGGACTTAAAACTCATAAATGATTACCTAGGAATAAATGGGTTGAGTCTGAATCCCAAAAAAACAAAAGTTATGCACTTTCTATCGGACAGTGTGAATGAAGGGAATCTGGGTCACGTGAAGTGGATGGGGAAATCACAGAGGTAGTTCATACATATAAATACTTGGGCGTGACTTTGGATGGCAAAGTGTCATGGAGGCCACACATATCTGGTATATGCAAAAAACTTGCTTGTCTTAGTGGTATTCTTTGTAAAATAAAGCACAGTCTACCGAAGGCTATATTGATGAAAATCTATTATGTGCTGGGTCACACACACCTGAATTATGTTGTTGGAGCTTGGGGATGTGCGAATGCTAGTGACATAAAGCAGCTGCAGATTCTACAGAAGAGATGCTTGAAGCTCGTGTGCAAGTTAAAACAGACTCACCCGACCGCTGATCTGTTCCGTAAGCACTGCCCGGATATGTTAAATGTCAATGGGTTATACCAACTTAACCTAGGGTGCTTCATTCACAATGCTCTGAATAGTAAAACACATAACGCTGTGAAATTTGAGCGTAATGTGCACAGATATTCTACAAGAAAACGACCAGTGCTAGTGAGGGTAAAGAATCGGACAAAGAGGGGAGAGAGAGCGATCACGATAGCGGGCAGCACAATGTACAATGCGTTACCAGCGGAGATGTATGAGGCTTCATCAACGCGATTTAAATCAATACTAAAAGAATGGATATCGGAGAAGCAATATCCTGGATAGTCAAAAGAATTAACTAATTATTAGTGTGAATCGGTATTTGCATGTTCCTATCGAATATATTTTTGAAACTCCCATCAATTACATCTAAATTTGGAAAGTAGACACTACACATGATAGAATCTTGGAGAATTAATGCTTGCCATCGTTGATCCACCCACCCATTGCTAGCTTTTGATTACTGCTTTACTGATGAGTGATTCATTGACATGTTTTTCTGTATCATGACGTTTTTATTCTTAACATTTGGAATTTACTATTGAGGAGCTGTGCATTTCTCTGTTGATTTCGGCGCACATTGCCAGGTTTTTTTATATAATACTGTTTTATATCCTAAAAATTTTTAGATTTTTGGGGTGTTTTTTTTCAGTTGATTTCTAGATTATTGAAAGTAAATATTCTTTCTTAATTTCCTTTGATGCTTCTTCCCCTTCACAGTGCGAGGCACAGTGGGAATGCATATTGTAAAAGTTATTGTAAGGCTAGTTAAGATAAATAAATAAAAAAAAATAAAAAAATAAACGTGTTCATACATTACTTCGCTAGATGTCTTGCTGTAGCAAGAAACGAATGTATTGCCAATGCTTTCACTGAATAATAACGAATCACCGAAAATACACGTTTGAACTAATTGTGCAGTTTGTTTTGAAAAATGATTAAAATGTCATCGTTCATTGGATTCATTGTATCGCGGAATAAGGGAATGAGGGGGAATACCGACAAGCGGGTAATGACGAACAATGCAATATTCTCATTTTGGCGTTTTTCTTTAGAATTTTGCATTATTTCAAAAGTGATTGATTTGGAAACGATTTATTATCTACCCATATTACGTTTATTAAAACTGATATTTCGCTCATTTTCCTTCTATTTACCTTCTATTTGAACATTTATTTATTCAATTGATCGTATTTACCCTATATTCGACCGTTCATTTACCTAATCTCTTGTATTTTCTTCCTATTTGCCCTAAAATTTTATAATGGTGTCGGTAATTGTCATTTAATCCTAATTGACCAATTATTTACCAATCGATCACGTAATCGATCGATTGGAATTAGGTGCTGTCCCACCCAATTCCTCTAGTTGAAAACCCCTCTTGTTTGTGTCAACGTTTGTAAAATTAAGATTTCCAATCCGGTAGTTGGCTAACTCCTCGTTGATTGAGTTGATCGGATGATTGCTGTGATATGGTCAAAAAAGTTTCAAAAAAGTGGTTTTTTTGAAGGTCAGAGAAACTTTATCCTACATCAGTGGTTGATGTACGTGAATTGCTTTCATGGTTTAAAATGAAAGGTAACATATTGATTGAGTGGTTGGGCCCGTAAGAGTCATTAAGTAGACATAACTCGCGTTACTTGGACGCATTATTCTAAGGTTTTCTTGATGTGAAAAAAAATCAGGGTCGAAGCCTCTCCTTAGGGCCTCAGGTAGGTCCTTAGTTCAGCCTAAACCAAAAAAATAAAAGGACTTTTTTTCCAATTTTTTGGACCCGTACGAAGTACAAGAGGTCCTATACGTTTACTACAAACATTTTTATTGTAACATGGGGTAGATCGAAGTGCGAGTGGGGGGGATGCATCTATTATCGTCTAAATATGACGAATCAGCAATAAAAAAATGTCCGTCCGTCCATCTCCACTTTTTTTTCCAAACGACTAAACCGATCAGACTAAACTTTTTTTCCCTGAAAGGTACATGCCTCCCATGATTCAAGTTCGAAGATGAGCAAAATTGATGAAGTGGTTCCGGAGATATGGTCGAGGAAGTGACCAAAAACATGGTTTTTCGAGGGTCGGTGAAACTTTTTCGCAAATATCTCAGCAAGTAAAGCACGGAAATTGCTCACTTTGGTGTCAAATGAAAGCATTTGATGCCAAAAAACTAAGGAATTTTTTTTTGTTGGAATCGGGTCAGGGGCCTGGGCACTGGGAGCCATGGAATGGGCGAAAATAAATTTCTATGCCCAAAACGATAAGAGATAGTTTTTTTTCAGTATTTGCTTAAATACGCAATACAGAGACTTAGTTTCAAAGACAAAGTTGTAGTGAATCAAATTTTAGCGAACACGTATCTCAGGGTTTTGGGGAAATATGGTCCAATCCTGGTATATGGCCACTTCCATAATTGGACAGGATGACCCGGATCTTCAGAACTGTGAGAGCTAGGAAGCTGGTTCCAAAGGCGAAGGTGTAGAGAATTAAATATAAGCGAACACGTGTTTCAGGGTTTTGTGGAAATATGGCCCAATCCTGGTATATGGCCACTTCCATAATTGGGCAGGATGACACAGATCTCCAGAACTATGAGAGATAGAAAGTTGGTTCCAAAGGCGAAGTTATAGAGAATTAAATTTAAGCGAACACGTGTTTCAGGGTTTTGGGGAGATATGGTCCAATCCTGGTAT
>CM055406.1:94530717-94552207 GCA_029228625.1 Pseudolycoriella hygida
GAGAAATTTTTTTTCTAAGAAAATTTTCTTTTCTGAGAAAATTTTTTTCAAAAAATATAAATTTTTTCAACAACTGAAAACTTCCAAAACGACTGATATCACAACAAAAACCTTTTTAGAGAGTGTGACGCAGTCCGTAAGTCCGCTTCCAAAATTAATGATATCGCTTGAGGTGACGTTATCACAGATAAAACGCAGAAGTTTGTTTGAATGGAACCTTGTGTTAAAAGTTTTGATTTCCTGAAAAAATTAGAGCGCTTTCTTTGAAACAAAATAACGTTGTGAGAACCATGGACATCGACACCAGCAGCACCATTTTCACCAAATCCAGTCAATTGCTGGGCTTTGCTGATGACTTGGACATCTTGGGCCGAAACATGGAAGCTGTTAAGGAAAAGTTCACGGCTTTGGACAGAAAAGGTACCGACCTCGGGTTGAAGGTTAATGACACAAAGACCGAATACATGATTGTCTCCCCATCGAATCGACAACATGACCAAAGCGTAACAATTGACACACACACATTTAAGGTGGTAGACAAGTTCGTATATCTTGGATCTCAGCTTAATTCTGACAACGTAATCATGGACGAAATCAAAATACGGACAACTCTTGGCAACCGGAGTTATTACAGCCTGATAAAAATTTTAAAGTCCAAATCAGTAAGCAGAAACTCTAAATGCGCACTGTACAAATCTGTTTTAAGACCAATAGTTACGTATGGGTCGGAGTCGTGGTGCATGACTCAGAAAGACGAACAATCGCTGCTCACGTTCGAAAGAAAGGTACTGCGGACAATTTTCGGACCAGTATATGACGAAAATATGAACAGATGGCGCAGACGATTTAATCATGAGCTTGTGCAGCTTTATGGAGAGCCAGACATAGTTAGAACAACAAAAATTAACAGACTACGATGGCTTGGTCATGTGCAGCGTATGGACGTCAATCGTATCCAGAAGAAACTTTTTATCACCAAACCGGAAGGCAAAAGAAGTGCAGGCCGACCAAAATCCAGATGGTGCGATGCAGCTTTTGCCAACCTGAGAACTGCGAGAGTAACCAGCTGGAAGACGTTAGGTGAGGATAGGTCCGGTTGGAGAAGCATGTTGGAGAAGGCCAAGACCCTTAATGGGTTGTAGGGCCGGTTAAGTAAGCAAGTAAGTAAACTTCCAAAACGGCTAAAAGTACAGAAAAATTATTTCGTCGTTGGGTCCGGCATTTGTGACGCAATTTTTTTCAACACAATGTAATTTTGATAGCGTAGTGGTTAACACGTCTGCTTGCTACTACGAGATTGAGTTGCCAGTGCATTGGTTCGAAACTCAACCGCAGACGGATTTGTCCCGATTGTTAGATTTGTAAACAAATCAAAACTGATTGAATCGTTCAAGTCAAGTGAAGTTGAGTGTAGTGCCATCGTACGGCTTACCGGTGAAAGGCATTGTTGGGAGGTGCCGGTATTCTACTCCTACTAGCCTCGCTCCTAGTTACATCTCATAGATGGCACTGGGTTTGTCGCACAGCTTACCACTGGCACAGTAAAACTTTCCGGTAATGAAAGGATCTCAATAAAGTAGAACCACAAACAGCGAAACTAGTAAATAATGATCTAGCCTAACCCTTCATGGGTTGTAGGGCAGATTATTATTATTATTATTAATTTTGTTTTAAACAAAGCGCTGTAATTTTTTCAGGAACTTAAAACTTTGAACACAAGATTCCATTCAAACAAACTTCTGCGTATTATCAGCTTCACCTCAAGAGATATCATTAATTTTGGAAGCGGACTTACGGACTGCGTCAAACTTCACCTTTAAAGAGATTTTTGTATGCGATGAAGTTTTAGGCAAAATTGAAAGGGATAAGAAACTTTAGAAAAAATCTTCAATGATAATGATCGGCGAGTCCCGTTCCTTACTAGAAAATTTTCTATAAAATGATATTACTTAACAAATCAAACAAATTTTTAATATCATCGTTCTGAAAAGGTGCGAATTTGTATTCAATCGAGTACTATACAAAAGTGTATACATTGCGCAAGATGTGTGTTGTGTGTGTTATTTATCTGTGTTCCCTTATTGATGTACTACCCACGAGCTCTTAACTACACGATACAATTTTGACCCTCTTCCATTTCCTTCTATTTATACGGTCACCAATTTCCAATTACTTTTGGAGAAATTGTTAATTATCAAGGCATTTGCTTCCAATTTGGTCACTTTGCCGAAATTTTTACCTGATTCACCGACTTTTCATCAAAATATCTGATGCATAGCACCTATCAGAAAATAGGGATAATTATAACTTTTCGAATATAGACAATTTCGATTTTGAGTTATTTTGAATTTCGTGAACAAAAATATATTACACCAGGTAGCGTAGTTAGGGATCGGCTTCGACGCACAAATTACATCATTTCGGGACTCACTTCAATAAACTGTAATTCGTAAGTTGTTAGATTATGTCGCGTATAATAATTATTATCACATCGGAAAGCGTATTTGATATATTAAGTGTTTCCGTATATAAGGGATATGCAGTACCTTATTTTATGTATTAGGTGCCGCCTAGGGACTTTCATTTCATTGTACTTTAAATTATTATTATCCTTGAACAAAATGTTTTACTCTAGAAATTTTTAAAGAAAAAAAACCATGCCCCCGACCGACGAGTCTCGAACTCCGGACCCTCGAGTTAATATCAAACTATGCTAACCACTCGACCACCGCATCTTCATAAACCAACGAAATGTTATTTGTATCGTTACAGCTAACGTGATTGAATTTAGAATGTACATAAAGCGTACGACACAGTATGCCTGTGTTTCGAATTACTACATATACAATGAATTTCGTTGTTATCAAAGACAAAACGTACGATCGTAGTATGCATGCGAATGCAACGTATTTCTTTTTTCATTGAAAAAAAAATTCATCCACCCAGATTCGAACATTGGAAAATGATGGAAATTGGAAAACATTGGAATATGAAAAAATTGGAAAAAAAAATCCTACGCTCTAGCCCGTACGGCTGCTTAGACTTTGTGTATAAAACGCTATTGTGGCCGATATGATAAAATATTATATGCTACTGTGGAGATACCCTCACATTACACTCTTGTACATAAGACACATACACGCGTTCGCTTCGCTCACTTGTTCGTGTCTTATGTACTCGAGTATAATGTTTCGGCCACTCCCCAGTAGCATAATACATATTATGCATCTGCGGGAAAATTTATTTATCTTCGAGGAGGAAGCTGGTATCGCGAGCCGAAGGCAAGGGATATAATCCTCCGAGAGGATAAATAAATTATTCTACAGAAACGTAAGAGTTTTTATGCACCGAAGCAAGAAATCGGCAAAAGAAATTTTTATACAGCACGGTAATGTATGACTTATCTCCCTAGACAGCCACTGAGGTGTATAAAATGATGTTTCATCAAAATAAAAAAATTAACACCATCGTCAACCTCGTAAGTTTTTACCAGAATGGAGCACCAAAAAGTATTTTTTTCACCGACAAAAACTCGCTTTTTCGTGCGTCATTTCGGTGTCGCATGAAGTCATTTTGCCCCACTAGTGCGATGACGGTTTTTTACGCACTAGTGCGATGACGAGTTTCTTACGCACTAGTGCGACGAAGGTCTTTTTACGCATTACTTGAATTGAATTTTTATATTAACAGTAAATCTCGTTTTTGTCGGTGAATTTGAAAAAATGTTGTTTTATACACGCCTTCGGCTCGTATCTGCCATCTAGTGCGTTAAACTACCTTCATACGTAACTTGTATCAAAAATTACTATGTTCAATTTGTACGGAATCGTTTATTAATTTGAAAGTTACACGACCTGACGGTCTATGTGGCTATGACTCATTCGTCAAAAAGGAATTTTCATCTCTCAACAAAGCGATCGAACGCTTCAAGGTGCACGAAAGAACGAATTTTCATCGAATTGCTGTCACCTCAATAAACGTGTCAAGCATGCTCTCGAAGCAAATGACAAAGGAGAGAAAAGATGCTCGAAGCTGTCTGGTGTTGATTTTTGAATCAATAAGTTTTCTGGCCATTTAAGTCCCCCTTCAATTTTGATCTGCACCCATCAGCTCAAACAGAAGTCGGCGTGTCTGGCAGCAGGTGACACGAAGTGTTCCGAAGGTAGCCGAATGTAGTACGAAGTGTTCCAAAGTTAGCCGAAGGTGACACGAAGTGTTCCGAAGGTAGCAGAAGCTGACACGAAGCGTTCCGAAGATAGCCGAAGGTGAAAAAGTGTTCCGAAGGTAGCCGAAGCTGACATGAAGTGTTCCCAAGGTAGCGGAAGTTAACACGAAGTGTTCCCAAGGTAGCCGAAGGTGACACTAAGGGGACAACTCAGTGGTTAAAATTTTTTTGAAGAAAATTATTTTTTTATTATTTTTTCAAATAACATTTTTTTTTAGAAAAAATTTTTTCGAAGAAAATATTTTTGGAGGAAAAATCCGAGGCCGATTCTACGTTTGACTTCGGCCGTTTGATTGTCAAGACCTAATTTTGACTTGTGGTCAAGATATTTGGATTAAAATGTTACTTACTTACTTTACCGGCACTACAACCCATTAGGGGTCTTGGCCTTCTCCAACATGCTTCTCCAACCGGGCCTATCTGCAGCTAACGTCTCCCAGCTGTTCTTAAGTTGGCAAAAGCAGCGTCGCTCCACCTGGACTTGGGTCGCCCTGCACTCCTTTTGCCTTCAATTTTGGACTTCAGAATTTTTTTTGGAATACGACGTTCATTCATTCGTTGTACGTGACCGAGCCAACGTAGTCTATTTATTTTTGTTGTTCTGACTATGTCGGGCTCTCCAAAAAGCTCTATGAGCTCGTGATTATATCGTCTGCGCCATCGGTTCAGTTTTCGGTCAAATACTGTTCCAAATATTGTACGCAGTACCTTTCGCTCGAACGTATGCAGAGATTGTTCATTTTTCTGTGTCAAGCACCACGACTCCGAACCGTACGTAACTACCGGTCTGATCACAATTTTATAAAGTGCGCATTTTGAATTTCGGCTTACTGACTTGGACTTTAGAATTTTCAGCAGGCTGTAATAACTCCGGTTGCCCAAAGTTACTCGCCTTTTTATTTCGTCCGCAATGTCGTTGTTTATGTTCAGCTCTGATCCAAGGTATACGAACTTATTGACCATTTTGAATGTGTGTGTGTCGATCGTTACGTTATCTTCCCGATATCGATTCGTAGGTGGGATGATCATGTATTCCGTTTTTCCGTCATTGACCTTCAACCCAAGGTCGGTACCTTTCCTCTCCAAGGCCAAAAACTTATCTTTAACAACATCCATAGTTCGGCCAATAATGTCCAGGTCATCTGCAAAACCAAGCAACTGACTGGACTTGGAGAAAATGGTGCCGCTGGAGTCTATGTCCATGGTTTGAACAGCTGCTTCGAGTGTTAAATTGAAAAGCAGCGTTGCAAGAGGATCTCCTTGACGTAGGCCTTCCTCAATGTCGAAAGTCTCTGACATTTGATTGCGGATCCTTACTCGGCTGTTAGCTCCGTTTAGTGTTAGCTTCGTTAGCGAGATCAGTTTGTTGGGAATTCCGAACTCCTCCATGACTCTCCATAGCTTACTTCTTCTAACACTGTCATAGGCTGCCTTGAAGTCAACGAACAAATGGTGTGTTTCAATGTTGTACTCCTTGCACTTCTCCAAGATCTGTCTGATATTAAACAGCTGGTCCGATGGATTAAAATGTTAATTAGAGTCAAAATTATATTAATAAGTTTTAGATTAATATGTTATTGGGCTGCCTGTTTGTTGATCTATAAATAAATAAATGAATTCCCATCTGACTCCAATCTAATTTTTTGAAAATAGTTTCTAAAGTCGAGGCTGCTTCTCCATAATTCCTCAAAGTTACCTCTGCATCGCAAACTTTGAAGGTAAGGTAAGAAGCGATATGAAAACGAGACAGCTGTGAAATATGGATCAAAAAAGAACTAATCCAGCGCTAAAACATTTGTCTTTCTCACCCTAAGCTCCCATAGGGCATAGGGACGAGAACTTTTGGACTTGCGATCCCTTTCGACTCTATCTATTTATGAAAATGTGCACAAAAAAGTCATCATGGGCTTCAACTACTTAATTTTTTTTGAAAAGAAAAACACATTTTTTTCATTAAACAAACCATATAATTTCACTTTTTTCATTCAAGTTATTTTTGTCTTGATGTTGTTGGTTACTTTTTTTAAAAAAATAATACAAATGTGGTGTATTTTGTTCCCGTGTTATCATATTTACGTTAAGAAGACTGTACAGTTTTATTTAAATTATTAAATTATATAAATTTCTTACTATTCGCCTACATCTTATTATTTTTTTTGTGTATCTTAATTTAAATTGTGAAATAATTTAAAAAATAAAAATATTTAATAAAAAAAACTTAAACATTTTTGACGATTTCTTTCTCATTTATTGAAAAAAAAAATGTTACGTACGTCAAGAGGTGAATATTTTTTTTCGACGAGATGAAGCGCACGTTACGCTCACTCCAATGAGTCTTAAATTATATTTTCCTCCTAGGTGCGTATGACACTTTACACACCGGAGCATTTTTACTTTCCTAGGCATGTCATTGTCGCGACATGGTCTCGATAACTGACATGTTTGTGCTCAAAAATCTATTACCGTTAGTAGACTTTTTAAAAATTTTGCTGAAATTACTTTGTAGTACTGCCGTAATTTAGTGATGACATTTTGAGAGAGAATTTCATATATTTTCTCTCTCAAAATAACGTCACTAAGTTTCTTAAATGCAAATTACGGCAGAGTAATTACATATGACAGAAAAAATAAAAAAAATGGCATTTAGAAAATTTAAGAATCCGACATCAGTTCTGACGAATTACTCTATATATTAAACGTCAGAGACTTGAAGTGGCACTGGGTTCCCCAGATAGACGAACTGTGCCTACACATAGCAATACGAAAGTAACACCAAATTTCATTCATAATTTTCGATTTATGAATGAAATTAAATGTACAATAAAAATGTGAGGAAATATCATCTCCGTAATCAAAATTTCTCAATATGACAGCTTGTTTCATCAGATTTATAGTCTTTGTGGGAAACCCTAACGCCATATCATGTCTTTGTTAAACGTCAAAATCTAAGACTTCAAAAATGTACTCAATCACAACCTCAATTCTTCATACCCTCCTGCTCCCTAACCAGGTGTGCGACAGTCTTTTGTTTTGATCTTTGCAACGTGAATTTAGCTGCAGTTGCGACTGAAGCTAACTTCATTGCAAAAGAAATCATCTGAATTCATTGAAAAATTAAAAAATCAACTGATTTTCTAGTCTAGAAGTTAGCCTCGGTCGCAACTGCAGCTAACTTCAATTTGAATATTACTTGCAGAGATCAAAACAAAAGACTGTCACGTCCCTGCATGAGAGTTTCACATCCAATATTACATTCATAGTTCATTATTTCCAAAGGAGAAACAATCGATTTGTAACATTCGGTCATGCCACGTAACATTGTCAATGTTGTCAGGTCGAACTGGCTACCAAACGACCCATCGGGCGATGTTTTTGACCGGCCCGAAACATTGATTGCTGTGGCATAAGCGAGAGGCATATGTTTCTATCTGATAAGACTTAAACATTGGAGGGGGAGGGGTTGCTATAACGTCGTCTTACATAGAATGAGGTAGATACTTAATAAATAATTCTATTAGCGCCACAGGCGAAATTTTTGAGGCGAATGGCCCTTCGAAGACAAGTAGTTCAATACAAAATGGGATGATTAAATCGATGCAGGCGAAATTTTTGCTGCGAACGGCCTCTGATAGACAAAATGTTCAATAGAAAATAGGATAGCGCCGCAGGTGCAACTTTTAAGGCAAATGGCCCTTCGTAGTTAAGGTGTTAATCACGAAATAATTTTTGAAAATGGAAATAAAAAAAAAAGTTGAGTGTGGCTGAAAAAAGCTAGGGGTCTATCGGGCTTCGCCTTTTCGACCAATCCAAGCCTGCGTAAAACAAGCTGAAAATTAAAAAACGATATCTATCAAATGTAGACAAAGTTCAAAAACACCAAAAAATTGGTGTAAACATGATGTAAATTTTCACAGTGAGTATAATTTTATGGTAATTTTACCTGCAATTTTTGGGGTCTCTCGTCAAAAAACTGAAACTTTTTTGTTGGCGACTGCGACTGAAAACGCACAAAAAGCGTCAATATATCGTCGCAAAAAATATTTTTGCCATTCATCCACCGATAGGAAAAGAGATAGCATCAAGACGTACTTGTCGCATTTTGAGCGCTTTTAGCCGGATTCACTTGACTATAATAGTTATTTACGTTACTAGGAAAAATATAATGTTTTTGACGAGTGTGAGGTTTGCAGCCCGCGCCGAAGCCAAGCGCTGCAATCATATTAGTCAAAAACATATATTTTTTCAAGTTTCGTACAATATTTTTGATTCCGAGGGTTCAGAAAACAGAAAAGTAATTTTAGCGAAACTCCAGAAATAAAAAAAGCTTCAAGAGTACTAGATTTTTGAACACAAAAATAACAGTTATTCGTACTGAAATGTCGTATTTCTAACAATTCCAAAGAAAAAACTCACCATTTTCTTTCAATCCAGTTATTCTTTGTATATGAAAAAAACTGTGTAATATCTAAAACTAGCTTCAATATTTTGAAAATTTTCTTTAAAAAAAAAAATTTTTTTTCAATGCCGAATCGAAACAACAACACATTTTTATGAAATAACAATTGATATTTGTTTATAAATATTTTTTTTTCTTATTTATTGTCTGATTGTTTATTTGCGTTTTTTTTGGAAAAGAATTCAATACTACAGCAGGGTATCGACTTTTGATTTGTATTTTATTGCTCCTCTGTTCTAGTATTGAATTCTCTGTTTTTTATCTACACTTTTTTCGGGTCGCTTAAAAAAGAAACAAAATTGAAACTCAAAATGTTTAAAAATCGATTTTCTTTTTTGTTTCGAAACTATTTTCCATAGAAAGCTATTTACACATTTAATTGATAGCCAAAGATACATTATGATGATGCTCACGAATTTTTTTTCTCGGGTAATTCGCACCATCATATTCGTCTAAATCCCTTATCCTACAATGATGTGTAATGTTTTTAGTTTTCTTTTAGTAAAATGTAAGATTTTTATTTTTATTTGTTTACTTTTTCGGAATAAAACATTTATATAGCCTAATTGGACGGTGTTGCACTAATTTCAATATGTTCTGTTCCATTAAAATTAAGGAAAAGATTGTAAAATTAAAATTTATATTAAAAAAAAAGAAAATACTTTGTGACTATAATACTTCAATGTGCAAATTGTGTTTCGTCGCTGTCACAGGACGAACTGGTACAAAAAAGAATTTCTCGATTTTTCGTACACAATTCTATGCATTTTGTTTTTTTGTTCGGTACAGATTTTTGGAAGGTAACAACTGTTTGTATTGTGAACCACGATTTGTTCGATTCAATGTTCGTTAGTATTTAGCTTGCACCAATCAAATTGCGTCTCTAATTGAAAATCTCATATAGCGACATACTGCAACAGACATGAGAGCCGACGAGTTTCAGCCGCGTCGGTGGATGACAGACCTCTTCATAAAAATTTATCTCAATCTTGAAATCGACTTGACCGAAAAAAAGGTGCGCGGTATGAATAATGTTATTTTCTTCTCTCAAATGCGGTGAGAAGATGACGTTTTGTCTGATGATAATTCGGGTGAGAAAATTTTTAGTCAAAGTAGTAATTTTCTCGCCTTAACTATCACTTTGTTTTTGTTGTCTGTAAAACGTTATATGGTTTCGGTTCAAATGGTTATTCACTCTGCGCAAACATTCTTATGCTACACTCGTGGAAAATAATGAATTCCAACTCGAGCGAACCACTGACATCATTCCACTCTGGCCGCAAATTTTCACTCCACTCTGGCCGCAAACTTTCGCTCTTGTTGACATTCACAGTTTTCTCCCCACGGATAACAAATAACTTTTTTTGTTAAATTTTGAAAAAAAATCTTATTTTTTTACCGAAATTGAACTTGAACCTTTGTTTACAGCCGATTTTTAGCCGCCGTCGCGTCGATTGTTTTTTTGTTCGGCTAGTCGTTGACGTTGGCTTTCATGTCTCCCATCAAAATAGACCGTGTCTTGTCACAGAACCTCAAGTGGTGACATCTATGTTTTTTTTTTCATAGCTGAATTAACGTCTCAACATAGAACTACTTCCTTTTCCCAAGTGGCGTCATCCACGCTTTCATAGCTGAATACGGACAAACATAAAACTAATAACACAATCTATAATGAACAATCAGAAGGTAAACTGGTGCCTAACGCCACCGCATGCTAAACCTGACGTTTCGCAAGTCCACTTAATACTCGGCACCAGCCGGCAATCTTTAGTTCTAGGGATCAAAATACAGAAGTCAGCTATGTAGAAGAAAAATTTGTAACGGTACAGTGCAAGCGCTATCGAATTATTTACATCCCTAACTTTTCAACTTGAAATCAAGCTGCAGCTGCCCTCTGGATAAACTAGCACTAAGGAGGTAGTCTGATGCCAAATTGGGAAGTAGTGCGTAGTACATCGTTTCTTCGCTTCAGATATTTTAGATATTTTTGTACACCAGGCTGTCTTCTGTATTACTTGTTATAGAACTACTTATTGTGTACTAAAGGACGACCTACATTGAGATGAGGTATTATGGGTGAAAAAGCAGATCTTCACTTGAACACCAAGGTTTTGATGAGTTCTACATACCTTCTTGTGTCTTGTGTCTAACTTGACAGGCAATCAACAAATTTACCTACAAAAAAAGCCGTCAATTCTTTAACAAAAATATGCTTAAGTCTGAACATTTCCTTTATTCATTTCCATTATTTCCCCTCTGCTAACACGAAAAATCTTTCGATTCACTGTCTCCTTTCATCATCTTTTTATATTAGCAGAACGAAAATTATTTTGCAAATCTCGTCAGAACTTTTAATTGACGAACTATGAACATTTGTAATGTTTTAACATTTCAACCGTTTTCAATTCATTGCACAGTATTAACAATATCGGACAGTGTGAGTTAAAGTGATTTATAACATTTACGCAGTAGACGTCTTGTGATATGCTACCAAAGTAAAGTAGTCAACAACATTACAAGTGGAGAACCGGAATAATATTTTTGAAAAACATTTTCCATGTTCTTTGTGGAAAAACTTAGTATATGGAAAAAATTGTGAAAACATAAAAAAAAGTGGGAACATTTTTCTTCAAAATAGTCCCTGGCTACGAATATTGATTTTTTCATCGCTGGTGAGTAAAAAAATATTCTTCATCCCTAAAAATGGTGAAATGGTTTCTATGTCATCCCTTGAGCGAGCTCTTAAGGAAGCAAACGATCGTAAAGTATGAAGAAGATTTCAACTTTCAAGAAGATTTCAATTCGAGAAAAGAAAAAAAAATTCAATCGGGAACGAAGATGGTTGAAACTCCCGTTCTAATTTTGTCTGCTCTGGTTACTAACCTCATTTTCATTTAAAATTTGCAACAACGTAGCAACAAATTTTTTTTTTTTGATTTTCTTGATCCACTCACACCAAAAAAGTTTCATTGTACAGTACCAATAAAAGCGATGTTTCACTATCCACATTCTTCCACTAGGCTCCTTTCAGAAAAGCTTATAAAAAGCCTTTTTTGTTCTTCGAAAAACTTTTTCTTCTTTTGTTTATTTTTGAAGCTTTTTCCGAAAGAAGCCTAGAGGAAGAATTTGGTTAATTGGAGTGGGCTATATCATTTAATTTGGTGTCACTGTACTGGGAAATCAATAATTAGTGACATGAATTAACGCCCAGCTTAATATCTCCCGGAAAGTGTCTCGAACATGGAGAATATCACCCGCTCAATTACATCCGGAAAAAAGTGCGGGTGCTATTGAGCGGACGATATTGAGCACATGCTCAGTATCATCCGCTGAATATCGCCAGTGAAAATAATTTTCTAGCGGTAATGTAGGAATTTAGAGCATTTAGAAAAGGAAAAATGGTTTTTTAAGGGGAAACATTTTTTCGGGCGATAATGAGCTGGCGAAACTACACACCTGCGTAATAACGCCCTGATGATTAAGCGGTTGTTATTACGCAAGTGCTCAGTTTCGCGCGGTGCAATGTCGCTCCGTTCGATATTTAGCTGGCCGTTTTATCCTGTCACCGAAATCCTTGGTGCAGAATTTCAAATATTCTTTGCTAATTTACTTGGGTGAAACCGTACCATACGCTTGGAAATTTCGTTTATAACTACAGAAGTCTTAATTTCGTCATCGGATAAATCTGAGAATAGAAAGACGAAAAATGTTAGTAAATTCTTTACCCCAATGGACAAAATCATTTGAATGGAAAAATCGAAAAGGGAAATTAAGACTTTTCGTTTTCAGATTACAATCGTTGTTGATCAACAAAAGAATCTTAATTTTCCTGGTAATTTTTGACAAGCGTTAATGGAAAAGCCGTCAGTTATTTCGAAATATCGCTACTGGGGTCTACGTTTAAGCGAATTTATATTTTTATAAGATTTGCTTCTCATTTGCTTCTTTTGTACAGTAGCAATAGTTCATAGCTCTAACGTTACTCATTCATTGGACACTACCAATTCACACTCTTTCAATCGAAAATTAAACGAAAAAACTTCTACCGATACTATCATTAGTGAACCGTACGATGTTCTTCTCTTTTGCGTTTATGTGTCGCCTTTATTGATAACATTATTATTTGTAAGAAAATTTAAAATATAAACAATAACAACAACAACAAAGTAATTAAATGATGCAGTGCGTGTGTTTCTGTGACATAGAGTCACAGTTTTAGGAAGAATGTCTTCATTATATTTGCTTCAATGAAATTTTAGAAAACGGAAGTGAATCGTAAAAGAAATGAACTCAATGAAGTGAGTAAATTGCTTTGATAACAAAATAAATATGTGGAACTGTCAGATTCGATGCTAACTTCACGTTAAACAGAATGCCATTCGCAGTTAATTTAGCTGTAATTTTGATATTTGCATGCATTTCTTTTGTCTTCAAAGTTGAAAACATTCGTATTTGTTCAGCATGAAGTTGGCGTCGATTATAAAAAGTAAATATTCACACTTTCACAATGAACTGTAGCCCTGGTGACTTGGTTGTTGCAAAATGTCGAATTTTTCACTCAGAGTGAAGTTAGTTGCAAGCTTAATTTCCATTCGGTGTGAAGTTAGTTGCAATCATAAAATTTCATTCATGGAAACAAATGAATTCATGAATGAAAATTGAACTTGCAACTCTGAGTGCAAAATTTATCCTTACTAGGGAGTTGGTTGCAAGTTCAATTTTCATTCATGAAATCGTTTAGGTTTGCTTCCATGAATGAAAATTAACAATTGCAACTAACTTCTCAGCGATTTTATGAATGAAAAGTACACTTGCAACGAACTTCACTCTGAGTGCAAGATTTGACACTTCTCAACAACCCCGGGCTAGTACCAAAAGTATATAAACATAGAAGGTAACGCAAAGGCAGAGTTTTTTGTGGCACACGACTTTGAGGTGAATATATCATCGTCATGTTGCATACAAGGAGAATTAGTTTTATCAAGACGCATGAAAAAATTGTACTAAAAGGTCACCGATACAACTTAACAAATATATATTCTCCTCAAACTGGTGTGCCGTAAAAACTCTGATCCGCTGAAGATTTGCGTTACCTTCTCTGTTTATGTACTTTGCTAGTACTAAAGGTGGCCCACTTAACCGATCAAAATGACATTTTGCGCGTCCACAGTTGCACAAAATCTGCGATTCCGCTACATTTTGACTTCTAGCTATGAAGGTGGCAATTCTCTGTCAAAAGTTGGCGACAATTCAAGTTTACATAAAGTTGGTTGCAATCGAATTCGTCAATGTGGCTATTGGTGCGATTGAAAAGCGTAAACAGGCACGGTGCGTTGTTCGTTCATTTAATGTATGTTCTGGTATTCCTCAGGGCAGTCATCTTGAGCCTCTTTTTTTCTGATTTATTTTAATGACGTATAAAGAAATGCAACTGCTCGTTATTCGCAGATGACCTAAAATTATATTGTAAAGTAACTTCAATAAGAGATTCCATCGCTATACAACGAGATCTAGACTCCCTCAATGACCAATTCTGTCGAACTTAGTAACACGAAATGTAATGTCATGTGATTTCATCGAAAGTGCGACCCAGTATGCGACTCGATAGAATATCGGAAAAGAAGGATTTAGGTGTCATATTCACGCAAGACCTGAACTTTAACAAGCATATTGAGCGCGTTTTGGCAAAAGCGTATTCTATGCTCGGCTTTGTGAAAAGTGTTTTTAGAGAGTTTCGCGACGTGAACACTCAAGATCATATACTTTGCGCATGGCCGGTCCCATTTAGAATACGCTTCGGCCGTTTGGTTTCCGTACTTGGACTTGGTCCATCATGATAACATCGAGTCGATGCAGAAAAAAATTCTTGATGTACGCGTTACGACACACGGTTCATAGGGACGAGAATTATCGCCTTTCACCATATGTGGACCGATGCAAGTCAATAAGAATGGAGACTCTGTCCCGTAGGAGGCTAAATCTCATTGCAATGATTATATTCGATATTTTGAGGGGTCGCATTGACTATCCTAGTTTGAGGTCACAGACAAAGAAAGTTGATGTCGGCAGAGAAATTAGCACGTACTTTGTAAACAAGAAGTGGAAATTAGCTTCGACGGGTCGACTGGGTAAATCTCCACTTTCGGACTTGTTTACTATAATAGATGTATAGCTCTAATCCATAATGTAAATTGTCAAATTTGAATAGTGAGCTCAGTTAGCGTAAGCTGTTAGCTTGAAAAGAAAATAAAAAATACAAAATTTTGACATTTCATTCATGCGTTTGCTTCTATGAATGTAGTGCAAAAATTTCAATTGTTTAAATTTTATGAATGAAATGTCAAAATTGCAATCGACTTCATGTTCAATAGTACGCTATTTTTTGACAAAGAACTGTCACTCCCGTGCGTTTAGCGTAAGTTTTGAATTCGTTCGTGTGATATTCGGCTCTGTTCGTTTCTTGTACTGTCCATATAACTGCTTGCTATAACTCTGACATTTAAAACGTCCTTTTGACAGTTACAATAGAACTATTTTTCACTTCATTTCTCTTATAATTCACATTCACACCCCTTTTACACGCACTTGAGTAGTAAAATATTTTTCATACATAACGAGAATTATAAAAAAAATTTGTAAATGTTGAATAGAAAAACAAGGAATGTCTCTTGTAACAAATCTGAAAATAAATATCTTTTTTAAATTTATGTTTATTCCTATCCATAAATTGTATAAAAATCTGAGCTATGCTCCAATCTAAAATGTGATTTCTTCAGCAATTGTTTGCCTAAAGATAATTTTTACATTCATTAAAAAACAATTAAAAGTGATGGATTTGTGATACGTTTATCGTTTCTCTAGCATTTTAAATATCATTTTGCACTTTAAATCCGCTCGAAATGAAATAAAGAAAAGGAAAAGAAAATAATTTCATTTTTACACTACCTCGTAATAAAGTCAGTTTTTATGTTTTACTTCCTAAGTTTTTTTTTGTAAATTTTTTTCTTTTCTCTTTTTTTAATATCAGCAATCAGACTTATCTTCTTCTACCAATTGTTGGGTATCCTTGCCTGTGTCCGCTGAAGGATCCAGTTCTTTAGTGCGTAGTTGAAGTGTTGGCGAAGATTTGTGTGTTATACTACTTGGGGCTAGAATTGCAGACACTGGCTCAGTAAACGGACCAGTGGCTGATTTTGTTTTTGATACATCTGTTGGCACTTCGTAAATTCCTGCGATGTTTTCAGTCGTTAAAGTCGTTAAATTTAAATCGAAAGAAATGTAACAGTTACTTACCCGATCCAATCGGATCAGAGTTCGTTCCTGATTGTACAGCATCGTACATCGGATTGGAGAAATCTCTACTTTTGTTGCTAATCGCTTGCAAATTATATCCTTCCATAGGAGGAACACCTTCAATTGTACCTGTACCTGGGGGACCACTTGGTGGTTGAAAACCTGGAGAGTTAAATTCAACATTCGTTCCATGTCTGAATGAAACACTTTGTGAAGATGACAAGCTGCTTAGTCGAGCCATTTTACCACTAAAACACCAAAACGACAAAAAAATTTCTTATTGACTCGTTCATTCGATTGGAATTGCTATGAACTTACAATGGTCTCTTTCTGACCACATACCAAACAGCACCAGCTGCCATAAGGACCAGTATAATGACCGTGATAGGAACTAGTACAGCCGCCACGTTACTGTTACCTGGCGAAAATGAATGACCAAGCGACCGTTCGCAATTGATGCCAGCGAAATTGGGCAGACAGTCGCACAACAATTCACCCGCATCATCTTCCAAGCATACGCCACCATTTTCGCATGGGCAAATGCGTGGATCTGGCCGTGGTCGTTCAGCGGCAGCATCACAAACTACTTCAACCGTGCTACGATGCGATGTTGGTGGTGAAGTGTTGTCTGGACACGCACATCGTCTGCCACCAGGTACTAAGAGACACAAATGCGAACAAGCGTTTTTGAAGCAAGGATTCTTCAACGATGTATTGTAGCGCTCTTGATGGTAGATTTTCACACCCGACGGATTGTCAAGGTTTCGTTGCACGATGACTTGAACACCTCGACCGAATTTATCTTGACGCACCAATTCACCGGTATCACGAGTCACCCAATACAAGTCGGACTCGAACACATCCAACGAAACCGGATGATGTAGGGCATCACCTTTAATGATCGTATTTCTCATTGTGCCATCGGGACGCATTGATTCGATCGTATTTAGTTTGGTATCCACCCAGTAAATTGTGTGATCCTGTGCATAGTCAATGGTGAGACCAGCTGGATGTCGAATTGCTTCAGTAATCAATGGACGTCGTTTGGAGCCATCCATCCAAGACACTTCTATCTTTGGTGCTGAACCGGCATCTGCCCAATACATTCGTCCCAATTGTGGATTTACGGCTATTGAAGTGGGAATCTCCAGACCGACGGCCACTAACGCTCTTCTGTATCGACCATCAGTTTTCGCCACCAATACTCTACCTCTCGGCTTGGACCCAGTTCGATCAGTTTCTGTCCAGTACAAGTTATCAGCTACCCAATCCACGGCTGCAATGAAAAGTTTATTTTTTGTAATGTCGAAGTACCGAACTATCGACAAATGATACTCACCAACAGCAGTCGGTTTCGAATTTCCTTTCATATTCAAATCCTGTGCAAAGCCAATTTTCGCTTTACCATTTTGTGCATTGACCATGTACGACCGTTTGATTGTTTTGTCATAACTGTCCGCCCAAAAGACGATTTGCGTTTCCGCATTGTAGTCCAGCGCCTCGATTCGTTTCTCCGACTGAATGACATCGAATTCGTCACGTTCCATAACGTTAAGACCGCGTATCTCAGGGCCGTTGGCAAAGATTACCGTCACGTCAGTCTTCAGCGCCTTGCACACGCCAGACATGTTATCCGATAATCGGAAATTGTCCCGACACGAACACGAATACGTTCCATTCAAATTGGCACAAATGTGACTGCACGTGTGCGTTCCCGTTGCACATTCGTCAATGTCATCGCATTTCTTCTTATTCTCTGGCGAAATGATGTAGCCCGGATTGCAAGCGCAAATGTATGCAGATCCCGTCAAATTCACGCAATGATGTTCACATCCACCCAAAGTCACATCCGAACAGGTTGCCGAGTGATGACAACCCAATTCATCCGAACTGTCACCGCAATCGTCAGCATAGTCACACACCTGAGCCCGATCGATACACTTCTTATTCGCACATTTATACTGCGTGAACATGTTGCAAGGTTTCTGCCTGGATGCGCACAGCGTCATATTGTTCTCGTCCGATCCGTCACCACAATTGTCGACTCCATCGCAAATTTGATATCGGGCAACGCATCGATGGTTCGCACATTGGAATCTTCTCAATGTGTCACAATTAAAGTCCGAACAGACCTCAGCCGATTCATCAGAATTATCTCCACAATCGTCAGTTCCGTCTTGAAATGAAATTGCACCATTCAGAAAATGGAAACATTCGACCCGAGAGACGTTCACACTTACCGCATAGATCCGACGGTGAGACGCACAAGTTGTTTTTACATTGGAATCGTGATTCTGGGCAGTATCTGCCACCTGGGAAGCGTGGCGGACAATCGGCCTCATCAGACATATCACGGCAATCCCTATCGCCATCACAGCGGAAGTAAGCAGCGATGCAATGGCCAGATGCGCATTGGAAAGTTCCATTTTTGCATTGGAATCCTTCGCAATTGAGTTCGTCGGTGTTGTCACCGCAATCGTCTTCATGGTCTACAGAATTTACAAAAGCGTCGATAAGATTTAGATTTAAAAATTTTGTAACAGTTGAAACATACCACACAACCAACGACTTGAAATGCATTTGCCATTTCCACAACGGAATTCGGATTCCGAACATTCGCGATACTTTCCTTTGCAATGATCTTCCTTTTCATCACTTCCATCTCCACAATCATCGGCGAAATCACACATCCATTGTCTAAAATGGGAAGGTAATTTATTGTTTATGTCATTCAGAGAAATGGAGAAAGACTTACTTTGGTATACAGCGGTTATTTTCGCATTTGAAATCGGTTTCTGGATTACACACAGGGCAATTTTCTGGTAGTTCATCACTGAAAAAAAAGATCGTCAAATTTACTCTTCATTTATCTTCGATATACCGAGGTGAAGTTTGGGGTGATTTATTTATTATCGGAGTGGATCGACCCACACCTGACCTAATTCCCAAGAAAAAACTAGTGGACGCGAATTGTCCGTAAAGAATCGGATATCGGTTTGCTGAATACTAAAACTCAACTCTGCAGAAGTGGGCCAGGTGAGGGTCAGTCCATATAATCTTCACTAAAGACTACGAATCAAATTCAAGTATTTTGTCTAAATGATTGCTCCGACCCCACTAAACGTTCTTTCCCTGAAAGGTACATGCATCCCATGATTTAAGTTTAAAGATTATCAAAATCTGTCAACTAGTTCCAGAGATATGGTCAAAGAAGTGTGCGGACACGTGGATTTTCGAGGGTCTGTGAAACTATTTCACAAATATCTGGAAAAATACAGCAGGGAAAGTGTCAAATTAAAGTTTCCCTTTTCATAAAATTGTGGAAATAGGGTGAGCAGTTTGGGCACTAGCGCCCAACGGAGTGGACAAAATTCAGTCAACTAAGTCAACGATAAGTGTTGGTTTTTCGTTAATAAGTATGAAATACCGTAAATGTGCCTAAATTTGACCGATTTTGACGTATTTATATGTGTAACTCATCACTGTCACCATCAAAATTATTTATTTATTTATTATTACGTCAACCGCTCGAGCCCGCTACCGTTATGGGCCTTATATTGGGGACTGTTGACAATAGAAGACAAGCAAAAAGATTTCGGTGTGAAACCATCGCAGAGAAAATATTCGCATAAAAATGTCACTTTTTCGGCTGGGACAAACCCTAACTTTGACCGATAGAATTTTTGTGTGAAATTTCTCGAAAAAAGAGAGATATCGAAAAGCTATTGTCGACGGTTGAATTCAAGGGCTCAAAACAATTATATCGCTTTATTTCCTTATTATTTGTTCAGTTGAACTGGATATTGTCCGTTGAAGCGACTAACCCTTTCAACGCTTCCTACGATCTACACGACGAGCCATTAAGAGCACGTCGCAAAAATGTGAGCTGTCAAATTGACGATATTTCTCCGTAATAGAATCCTGCGTAAATAACAATTTTTTCAAAATTACAGCTCATGTACTGTGAGAGGATGACTCTTACACAGAAGTATGTAAGTATGAAGGTACAAGTTTGCTCTGAAGTAACATCGCAAATAAATTTGGAATGCAATGATTTGTCAGAGCTACTTTCTACCTTCATACTCAAACTTTTTGAATTCTGATTCATCTATGATTTGCGTAATAGTCATCCTCTCACAGTATGAGCTATAATTTTAAATAATTTGTTGCATATACTGGATTATGTTCCAAAAAAACATCGCGAATTTGACATTTCATATTTTGCGACATGTTCTTAAGATCAGATGACGGCCGGATAAGTTCCAAGAGCTTTTAGGAATGTACACCATCATTATGTTTCAAAAACCAAATCTCATTTGGACAATTTGCGTAAAAGAGTGTCAGTCGTTTATCTCGAAAAATGTCAAAGGACATATCGAAATAAATGTCAATTTAGTGGAAATTTGACATATAAATCACAACTACATTTGCAGGCAATTCATTGAGTCGTCCTAGACTACTATCGTAGTGCCTCTTGACCTTTTCATTGACGTTTTGATAGTCCCAGGTAGCTCTGTTTTAAAAAATTTGTTCTTATTGATGAACCGCGACAGCATTTCTTAACCTAACATACCCTGACCCTAACCTGTGAAAGTATTTTAGTTATGAATCAATTTTTTTTTACTTTTTTAGTCAATTTTGATTCTGCGACCCACTCTAATTATGAAAGTAAGTGGTCAAAGCTAGGTCGAAAATTTTCACAGACGTGTTGATGTTCACTTGAACACATTTTAAAAATCGAGAACCAACTGTACCATCAATCAAAAAAATTTTCAGCGGAGAAATATATTTTTTACTAACGAAAAAAAATCCTGGGGCTGAAAAATTTGGTTTTCGGTTTCAAAGGGTAAGATTTTGTCGCTTGAACCAAAAATCCCTCACATTCATATCCATATACTGTTGACTGATACCGCCGCACAATAAGCAAACACCTTATTCTATTGTTATGACTGCAAACTTGACACATTGAAAAATAGATTGTGTGTTATAGAACCAATTTTTGGAAATTGGCACCAATTTTGATATCAACAAACATTTTCATAATGTAACGGTCAAAGTTGGGGGTACGGTCAAAGTTAGGCACATTTACGGTATATAGATTTACTTTCAAGAAAGTTGTAGAGAATTAATTTTTTTTCGACAAAAATTCTTTTGAACGAAAGTACAAATACAATTTTTTCCTACCAAAATTTTTTTCTACTAACATTTCCAGTGCGGGAAGGCTGGCTGGTGTCAAAAAATGATGTTTGGGCAATTTGAATCTAGTAGTCGGTACTTTAAGCGACATTTATACTTTCATTATTACATTTTTTGATCAAAAGTTTTTTTCTACCAAATATTTTTCGACCAAATTTTTTGACCAACATTTTTACGGCCAAATTTTTCCTACATTTTTTGACCAAAACTTTTTTCGACCAAATTTTTTATGATCCAATTTTTTACGACCAAAGTTTCTTACGAATTTTTTTTTACGTCAAAATTTGTGCGACCAAATTATTTGACCAAAAATGTTTCGA
>CM055406.1:94552707-94590356 GCA_029228625.1 Pseudolycoriella hygida
AAAAAACGGAAGTGTCATTCTTCCACCCTAACAACAGAGCAGCAACTCAGAAGCTCGATGTCAAGTTTTCAATGCAAACGCAACCTACCTCGGGTACAAAATGGACCGAACTCTGACACACAACGCCAACATGGAAAAGGTTGTGCAGAAGTTGAAAATCAGGAACAACATCCTTCGAAAACTGGCAGGAACGAATTGGGGATCAAATGCCGAAACATTGCGCACGGCGGCACTGGCATTCGTGTTCCCAACTGCAGAGTATTGTTGCCCAGTCTGGCTGCGTAGCACACATGCCGATAAGGTTGATATTCAGATAAACAACACTTTACGAACATTCTCTGGAGCGCTTAAATCAACGCCACTACCTTGGCTTCCAGTACTGGCAAATATAGAACCATCAAACATTCGAAGAGAATCAGCGCTGAACCGTGAATGGAGCAAAATCCAAGCAAATGATGAACTTCCGATTCACCAAACTCTGCAACGCGTTCCAGCAACGAGCAAACTGAAGTCGATAAAACCGTTGTGGAAGGAACCATTTTACGGAATGTAGGGCTATACTATGCCGAGCAGCAGTGGAGAGATGAGTGGAACTCCGCTGCGGCTAGAAACAAGGAGCTGGTTGCTGACCCCACTATGAAACTCCCCGGGATAAGAGAGTCTCGCTCAACGAGGTGCAAAATCAACCGAATCCGAACTGGTCATGGCAGAAATGGCAGCACACTATTCATGAGAACAACGCCGAATTGTGACTGCGGTCCCGTGGAACAAACTATTAATCACATCGTGAGTGAATGCGATTGCAGAAAATTCGATGAACGAACGAACTGAGTGCGGAAGCTATCAGTTGGCTACAAACGATGGATGTGCAAATGTGTACATAAGTTAATCTGTGATCGAGTATTTGTGCTATTATTTTTACCTTCCTCATCGATTAATTTAATTCCTTCTTGATGAATTCCTTTTTGCATCGAATTAAATTTAGACGAAAAAGTTAAGTTACAAATTAATATTCATTGTAAAAAATGCCATACGAAAGAATAGAATAGAACAACCACTTTGACTTCGCAATATCTATTCTGATACGTATGGTCCTTTGCTTATACAGTTACAGAAAAATAAGTTTATTAATGCAGCAAGACCAATGATTGATAAACTAGAACCAGAAAGACCTTTGGATGGAAATTGAGAACCCCGTCACTTCATTTTTATAAGAAAAAAAAAAAACGAAAAACCAAAGGTTTCATCAAAGCCCGTCCCAGGTCGTGATTCTCAATGTTACGATAGAGACTATAGACATCTTTGAACGAGTGTAATTCATTAGAACGAAGGAGGATAAGACTTTAACAGGTAAAATCTTTTCTTTTTCCTGGGAGTCGTCTTTACGTTTAAACTTTTTGCTGCAGTTACCGCAAGGGGTCTAAAAACTAACTTCTTCAACTCGAGTTGTACGCAGAATGTGCAAGGAGTATGACGATCCTATTGTGTCAGTAAACAGCGTACGGAAAGATGGACTTTCCACCCAAGGCATGTAACTCACCTGTTATCTCGACAATCATTCTTTCCATCACAGAACAGCCATTTTGGAATGCATCGATAATTGGATTGGCCGGGACATCTTTGCCATCCGGTTGTGCAGTTTCTCTGACGACACATGTACGCTGGCTCATCTGAATCGTCCCCGCAATCGTTATCGAAATCTGAGAAACAAAATTTGTACAACTTTTGCGTCAATTTAAGTTATACGTTCCACATACCACACATCCACAATTTCGGAATGCAGCGATTATTTTTGCACGTAAATTCGGTTTCTTCATCACAGGCTCGTTTATCTGAAATATTTGCGAAGAGAAAAGTTGCAAAAACCTTCAGTCGTACAATATTTGCATCGGTCAACTTACGGCAAATAGCTGGATCCTCATCGCTGCCATCTTTGCAATCCGAATCGCCGTCACAGCTCCAACTGGAAGAAACAATTTTTGGTTTGTTTTGTATTGAAGCTTTCGATTTTGTTCATACCTTTCCAGAATGCAACGTCCACTCGCGCGACATTTGAAATCCGATTCGGGACATGGCAATTCACAGTTTGTTTCATCACTTCCATCGCCACAATCGTCTGTACCATCGCAAATGGTAGCCGATGGTGTGCAATTGGTGTTGCCACACTGGAACGTGCCAGCACGGCAATGTCGTGCCGGACAAGTGTTCGGTTCGTCCGATCCATCTTTACAATCCTTTTCACCATCGCATTTCCAAAACCATGGAATGCATTTCTCGTCATTACCACCGCAACGATGTTGACCAGCCGTGCAATTAGCAACGCACGTTTTCGAATCTCTTGCCAAATAAAATTGATTGGGACAGGCGCATTTGTAGCTCGGTGCACCTTCTTCAATGTAACCTTCAATGTTCAGGTAAGTGGATTCAGCTGGCGGCGACAGTAGACAGAGATGCGAACATCCTCCATTATTTTCACCACACGGATTGGCGAATTGTACTTGTCTTAGCGGATGATTGATGTGAATGTCGTAGGGTCGATGAGTGGTATTCCGAATGGTTTGCAAATCTTTTCCAGTGAATTTGTTGGCTCGCAGAATTGCCTTCAAGTTCCAATCGGTCCAGTACAATGTATCATCAAAGAGTGTCAACGCGAAAACATGTGGAACTTTCGAACCCGATAAGACAATGTGTCGGTGGCGGCCTTCCAAATCGGTGAACGCAATGTAATCGAGATGGGCATCGGCGAAATAGATGCGTTCAGTGAAGAAATCGATAGTTAAAGCATTCGGCCAAGCAATGTCATTTTGCCACGTGAGGATTCGAGTGAAATTGGATCCGTCCATACCCATTTTGGCGATGTACGCCTGCAGATGCCATGACGTGAAGTACAGATAACCGATACCCGGATGGACAGCAATTGCTCGCGGATCGACGACACCACTACGCAACGTTTTACGTTTCGTGCCATCCAATTCAGCAACATCCAAATTCTTCGAATGCCTGTCCAGCCAGTACAACTTCCTTCCAATCCAATCAACTGAGATGCCTTCGAGACCATGCGAATCATGACGAATGACCGGCTCCTTTTCCACTTTGCCACTTTCTCCGTATTTCGATCGGAAAATGGTTTTTGCTGTAACATCACAGAAGTACATGTAACTGTCTTTGGTATCGAAATCCAGGGCAACGACGTTCATCAAATCCTGATGGATCAAATTGTACTGATGGCCGTCCACGGACATGTTACGAATGTAATATTTGTTGGTGAATATGAGCCAAGGTTCGGTGTGATCTTTTCGTTTGCATGTATGTTCGTCATTTTGCCGCTCGTAGTACAAATCGTCGCATTTGCAGTAATATCCACCTGGTGTATTCGAGCAATGTTGGGAACAAACACCGGGAGTTTCGAGACATTCGTCAATATCTGCACAAGCTTTTCCATCGGCAAGAAGTCTACAGCGGAAAGGTTGATAAGGAACAGACATTTGACAATGAAAAGGCGGCTACTTACTTATAGCCCTGGTTACAATCGCAGTAATAGCTGGTGAGAGTATCAACGCATTTGTGACCGCACTGATGGATTTCCACTTTCGCGCACTCGTCAACGTTACAATGCAAAGGCTCATCGGATTCGTCTGTACAATCAGCAACTTTGTTACAAACCAGATGATAGTCAATACACTGGCCATTTGTGCAAGTGAATTGACCGGTCGCGCATGTCGTATTTCCCTTTTTGTTGCATCCAGCTTCGTCCGATCTATCGCCGCAATCGTCTTCACCTGGTTTTTTGTAAAACAAAAATTAATTTGAATTTGTGGCACCGTTTGTGAGAAAAAGAACAAAACTTACCGTCACAGCGATATTGATTGCGAATACATTTAAAGTTTTGGCACGCGAATTCTTGTGGCGAACACGTTTTGTACTGCGAATTACAGAATTTCCCTTCATCTGTGCCATCTCCGCAATCGTTGTCATGGTCACATAGCCATCCCTGCAAAGACAATCATCTCATCAGCAAAGGTCATGGTTAGCACAGTGACGTGACAGTCGTTTGTTTTGATCTTCGTATTTGCGACTCAGTCTAACTTCATTGCGAGACAATCAGCTGATTTTGTTTGCAATGAAGTTAGCTTCCGTCGCAACTGCAGCCAACTTCACGTTGAGTATTGCCCGCCCTGGTGACAGTTCTTTGTCAAATATTTCGTACTCAAAATGAAGTTGGTTGCAATTTTGACATTTCATTCATAAATTTGCTTGCGTTTGCTGTGAAGTTAGTTCACCCGGGTGACAGCTCTTTTCTAAATATTTCATGTTTGCCATTCAACTTGAAGTTGGTCGCAATTTTGAAATTTCATTCATAAATTTGTTAACTTTTCACTTTATGAGTTAAGTGTAAAAATTCCAACTAACTTCACAGCAAACGTAACCAAATTTTATGAATGAAATGTCAAAATTGCAACTAACTTCGTGTTGAATAACAAATATGTGACAAGAACCTATCATCCGGGTGGTGTTACATGTAACCCGGACGGAATATGTGAACGCTTTTTCTTTCGTCGTACAAATTTTCCATGGCATAAGACATTTCCACACGATTCCATACGATTTTTAAGGGAATGTGTTCACTTAGGGGCCATTCACAACTGACATCCGGTTATTTTGACAATTTTCCGACCCTCCCATACCCCCTGGTCCGAATTCGTCCGGTTTTACAGTACCCCACAAAATAACGTCGTCTGATTTCATTACCCCCCTTTTGAGTTCACAAAAAAAATATTTTTTTATTTAAGAATGAGTACTTTTGCCATTTTTATGTACATTTTTTTTCTATCAAACTGTCAAAGAAACTACAGGAAAAGTCTGCGTTTCTCTCTCGACAATCAACTTCGGACATGCTTGACAGTTTGACAAAACCACAAATTCTCAATCGGACGTCACGTTTCTCATAACCTTCCCTCACCCCACCGCACGAATGGCCCCTTATCCTTGACGGGAAGGATCAAAACAAAGGCTGTCACGTCGCTGGGTTAACGACATTTTGGAATTCAAAGGGATTGAAGGAGGAAAATAGGGAAGGAAAAACACTCACTTTATTAATGCATCGTCCATTTTCACAGGTAAACATATCTTCGCCACAAGGCTGTGGTGTTGGACAGTGTTGAGATGTGACATTTTCATCAGCTCCATCAACACAGTCCGGATCTCCGTCGCACAACCATTTCTTTGGTATACATTGAGCTCGTCCCCACTTCTTATTTTGCTCACACGTGAATTCTGTCTCTTCATCACATTTTCGATCATCTAAAGGAACATTTAAAATTTGTATTTTTTCAATTGATTTTAGAATTCAACGCTAAACGTACTACATTGATGTCTGTCGTCTTCGTCACTGTTATCCAAACAGTCATTGTCGCCGTCGCAAATGTAAATTCTTGGTATACAATTGCCGTTGTCGCAAGTAAATAGATCACCGAAACACGTCCGACCCTCTGATTTACAATATTCTGGCGGTTCGTCAGCTCCATCACCGCAATCATCGTCGCCTGTTGTTTAAAAATGTCACCAGTTCGTAAAACTTACGAAGCGATATTTATTTGAAGAAAACTTACCATCACAATACCAAGTCGCTGGAATGCATCTGTGGTTCGGGCATCGGAAACTGTTTTGCGGACAAGTTCTTTGTGCACAATGCAAAGGATCTTCGTCAGAATTATCACCGCAGTCGTTGTCTGTGTGGGAAACGAAAGAACGCAATGAAAGAAGTGCGTGAGTGGAAATAAATTTAATGTTTTACCCCCATCGCAAAGCCAGTACGGCTCTACACAAATGTTTGTTTTTTCACATTTGAGATGGTTGGCAGGGCACGTCGTATTTTGTGGACATTTTTCATGAGTTTCATCTGACGTTGCATTGTCTTTGCAATCGTTTACCTGTATAAGTTAGAGGGTTAGTCATTTTTTAATTTTAATAAAAAGCATCAGCAACTCACCCCATTGCACACTTGAGACTGAGGAATGCAACGTCCGTTTAGACATGTAAATTCGCCCTCAACACAAGGGGGATACGTACAACCTTCTTCGTCCGATCTGTCTTTACATTCGTTGTCATTACTACAGAAATGAAAAGTTTGACATAAGTCGTTAAGCAAAATGAAAATTTAATAAAAAGAAAAGTCGGAATGTAAATCTGGTGGCAGCTTTCGAAAATACCATAATTTCTTCTACATTTTTTTCTACGTCTTTTTAATGAAAAACGGCGAAATTTTCGAAAAAATGTCGAATTTATACTTCACCTCACAGCAAAGATAAATATCATGCCGGCAAAGATAAAACCGCACCTTAAAAAAGTCCATAAATCCAAGAAAACGCCAAAACAAAAAACTTTGGGACAAGGCACTTTTACATTAGGCGAGCTTTAGAGTTTTACCCCTGCCACCTTCCCCAAATTATTAAAAAAAACTACACTGAATCATCTTTGCAACGAGTTATCACGAATGAAATTCGGATGTAAATGAGCCGAGATATCGAGGTTCCAAGATGGCATTTTTTCAGATATAGCCAGCTAATTTTCAGTGCACGTTGGTTTCGCCCCCAAGGGGCTGTTCACATATTACGTCACGCTATTTTACGGAATTTTCGACCAAAAAGGGTTAAATTTCGTTCGTTTCGTTTCTCCTTCGAGCGTGATGTAATAAGTGAATAGCCAAGAACATTCCAGGAAGGTGGCGCCATCTCGAAAAGTGGTCAATTTATTTATTTCTTCTAGAAAGTTATAGACTTTTATTTGCTCAGTGTGGCACCATCTTTGTTTTTGCGATTACTGACAAATGCTCCATTCTGAAAATGTCATTATTGCACTTATAACGAGTGTACCTGATTAGATTACATCCGCGCGGCCTAATGGGCGAGGAATTGGGACACGCTTAATTAGTGCAAGCGTACTACGCATAAAGCCTTTAGGTCTACCCATCACGACAGAGTTGCGCTCGCAAGTCCAAGGTCGGGACCGAGATACCATCATATCTATGCTAGCTTTTCTCCAACCTATTTGCCCAGGAAGGATAAACGGGTGCTGTCGCCCAAGTGAACTGCTTTGACACAGTTCGCTATCTACCACAGCCGCATGTGGAAATAATGTGCATCCTCGGTATTCTGGATACCGGGAAATGTTAGTGTCGAAAAATCGGAAACCGGGAAATAGATCGAGAAGCAGTTGAGAAACGTTAGAAAAATTGAAAATGACCTGAAGTTGGGAAATAATAAAATATTGGAAATGACATTTTGAGGAAAATTCGGTCTATTCCAACTGTCCAACATCAACCAAAATTTTTTTTCGAAATATCGAAAAACCTTTTATTTTTCCTCAATTCTATTAGGGTTATAGAATTGAGCAAAAATATTTAGAATTTTTTTTGTTTGACGTTTAAAACGTCACTTTGACGTTTAAAACGTCACTTTGACAGTTGGAATAGACCGGGTTTTGCTCTCAAGAAACTCAAATGAGAAATACGTTTTTTTACGCACTAAAGACCTTTCGGACATTTTTCTTACTGGGAAATCTCAGTTTGTCATCGGGAGATTTGGTCTAGTCGTGAAGTCAACAATATTTCCACACGCGACCAAAGCCCTCGCGTTGCAGCGCCAAATCGCACCTCAACCAAGCGTTGGGGATGGATGCACGCCATATCAGACAGTCGACAACACCCAAGGGGCCTTTAACATCATATCTGTGGCAGCTATATTCGGGAAAGTTATAGATATTAGTGAGGAGAATTTTATGGGGAATCTGTCAAAGTGGCGCCATTTTAGATTTTTAATACTGAAAAACTGTATCTTCTAAGTTATTATGCAGTTAGTTGTTTACAGTTAGTTTCCTCGAAGAAAATTGTTTTCTTAGAAAAAATATTTTTTTGGGAAAATCTATTTTCGATGTTTTTTTTCAAAACGACTGATATCGCATACAAAACCTCTCTATGTGCGACTTTGTCTGTAAGTCGACTTCCAAAATAAATTATATCGTTTGAAATGACAACGCCTTTGCAAAAGTTTTCGGTCATTCAACATTCTATTTTCAAACAAATTCTTGCGTATATAAGCGAAAGCGTCACCTCTAGGGGGGGGGGGGGGGCAGGTGGGACTTAGCCCCCCTCTGAGCGTCTTCAGAGCCCCCCCTGACGAAACTGAAATGTTGCGAATTTTGTGAAAAAATATAAATCTTGACGTCATGATCGTTTGCGTCTGCGCTGCTGCGCAATCATTCTTTTCTTTTCCAATTTAATTTCAATGTTTCCGTTTCGTTATTGAAATAGATTTTCGGTTCTTCAATGCAAGAAAAAACTTTTGGCACTCTTAACAACAGTGGTTTGTTATCGGTTACTGAGCTGTTAGAATTTTTGCTATAAAATGGTAATCAGAACTGTATACTTTCATAGAAAACCAAAACGTTCAATTTAATTTTGAAAAATCTTCGCCTGCGGCGCCACTTTTAAATACAACATTCACCACCCACTCAAACTAAACTTTTTATTTTTCTCAAATAATAAAAAAAATAGTACTCAAAAAATTTTATTCCTGCAGCGTTATAACAGAAGCTGTATGCTAGCTGCTACAAAACCTGCGGCAAAAATTTAGCAAATTTTCTTATAAATAGTGTGACCGATTTCAGGAAAATATGGAAAGTGAAGGACAAATTCTATTGTCAAAACTTAGAGTAGCTTGTTTTTAAAAAACCGTTGCTGTATCTATTTTAGGCGGAGGGGAACTTCGCACATTTAACTCACATTTTGTGAGATAAACGAACCAAGAAGAAGATAATTTCATGTGAAAATAAGTAATGAGATTATTTTGGAAAAATGGAAACGCCATGAATAATACTAAATTTTTCAAAAATTGTGACAAAATTTTTCTGACGTCGGTTCTGTCTCAAAGACGAAGCAGAGTCGTGTGTGCTTCCTAAAAAGCTGGGAAATAAACAAAAGTTCTGTGTGTTAGGCACGGCAAAATATTTAGAGGGGGGAGGTGCCGGTAAAACAAAAAACACCTTCTATCGGCGACCCTGTTTAACGAAAACCCTATACCAAAAATACAACTTTATTAATGTGAAATGCGCGAAATAAAGAGAATTTTCTCAAAATTTCATATAATTTTATCAATTCGGTGGGAGGGCTCGAGCCCCCCCTGGCAGTCGACCCTGACTACGGGCCTGCTCAAACGATATCATTAATTTTGGAAACGGACTTAAGTACTGCGTCACACTTAACTTTTTAAGAGGTTTTTGCACGCATTTGCAATACAATAACTTTTAGTGAACGTTCATAAATGACGTCATGCTTGCTATAAAAAATGAGTATTCATAAAAAGGTTATAATTCATTTAGGACAGCAAATTCTGTTTATAAAACACCTACCCCTCAACAAGTCCCCTACCCCTACTCCACCAAATGTGTATCCATAAAAAGGTCATAGCTCATTCAGGACAGCAAATTCTGTTTATTCTCACCTCAGAGGCGGTGTGTGTTGGGAGTCGGAGGGAGTATTATAAACAAAATTTGCTGTCCTGAGTGAGTTATGACATCTTTACGGATAATCACTGTTTATAGCAAGCGTGAAGTTATTCATGAACATACCCTCCAAAAGTCCAAATTCCGAAAAAAGGGTCACTGTATTCGCTAAATTTAGAAGCTGCCACTAGATGGCTTTTAGAAAAGTCTTTATGTAATTGAAAGCTTTCAGAACTTTTCTGTAGGATTTGTAAATTATTTTAGAAAGAAAGATACAAGTTGAAACTCACCAAGACTTTCCTTTGTCCGTTCCACAGTCATATTCGTGATCGCCTAAAAAACCAAGTGAATTAAACTCTAGCAAGCGAATGAAACACAAAAAAAATACTAACATTTCCACGATTTGAATATACACCGGCCGTTATTACATCTAAATTCATTGGGAGAACACGAATGGAATGTACAATAGTTCAAGTCCTCATCGGATCCATCGCCACAATCATCATCACCATCGCAGGACCACATTCTTGAAATACATTTTCCGTTCATGCAATAGAACTTACTGGCATCACATGTGAAATTTTTCGGCACACACATCCGTTGTTCATTGACAATTTTCGAATTATCATCGCAACGACATTCCGCCTTTCCATTCAAACCCGGATGACAACTTTGTGCACATCCGCCATTATTTTGCAGGCAAGGATTCGATTGACACTGTTGACGTGAACTACTGAAGACGTGAATGTCTCTCGGTGAATCTTCCAATCGTTTCACCATTTCAATCATATTGGCCCCAGTATGCTTTTCAGCTCGATAGACTCCACGCAACTGTAAGTCTGTCCAATAAATGTAATTTCTAAACACGGTAATTGCAAACGGATAAATTGTAGCTGTGACAAGAATCTCTCGATCTTTTCCGTCCAATTTGGATCGTTCAATTTTCTCCCGTACCGCGTCCGTCCAATACAACATACGATCTTCATAGTCAATAGCCAATCCACTTGGTTGCGATAAATCTTTGTCGATAATGGGTCGTTTCAACGAACCAGCCATTGTTGTGCGGAAGATTTTTCCACTCGTTCCAAATCTGCCCCAATCGGTGTAGTAAAGTGTTCCGTTGCACGGATCTAGAACGATGGCTCTCGGTCGTTCAACTCTAGTGATCATGACCAGCTCACTACCGTCAAAGTTGATGGAGTATATGGAATTGTTGGAACTGTCCGTCCAGTAGATTTTCTTCTGTGTCCAATCGTAGGCAATTCCTTCAGGATTGATGCTTTTCACGATGACATTGTTAATGTTGGTTGCCGATGGATTTTCAGAGCTCGTCCAGGCTATCTTAGACCACGGTCGTATTTGTGTGAAGATCAATTTATTGTCGGCGTAGTCAAAGTCTAAACCAACAACATTCGTTAAGTTAGCTAACGGTTTGAATGGTACACCGGTCGACTTCGGATCTAAATTGACAGCACGGATTTCGGTTCTAGTGGAGAACACAACGTATTCGTCAACGATTTCACATTTCTTTCCATCGAGTGATAATTTTCCTGTCGCACAATCACATTGAAAACTTGGCTTTGGTATATTAGCTGCCGTGCTATCGGGTGGGAAACTGAAGCACAATTGATCACAACCGCCATTGCCCAATCGGAGACAAGGATTTGTATCGTCGACCGGTTGATTGTTAATGTCATATATAACAATGTCACGCAATTTTTGCAAATTCGATCGCACGCGGGTCGGTAGACTGGTGTTGCCTGGCAGTTTGGATGCCTTGAAAACCGTCATCAGATTTCTGTCCACCCAATACACATCGCCCAAGTGAACAGCCAATCCCATTGGATTCGGTAAGTTGCGTCGAATCACCTGTCGATTGCCTCCACTGTAAGAGATTTTCTGAATCATGTCCAACTTTGAATCGACCCAGTAGACATCGTGAGTCAACATGTCAACTGTTAAATCGCGTGGCATTGATATTCCTGAGGTTACGACAGGCAACCAATTCGAGCCATCCAAGAAGGCCTTTCCGATTCGCGGATACTGGCCGTAGTCAATCCAGTAGAGTAATCGTTTGATTGGATTGACGGCTAATTCCCTCGGTGCATCGCTTGTTGTCTTGACCAAAACCTTTCGGTTGCTACCATCCAACCAACAAACTTCTACGTAGTTTTCATGAGGAAATACATTCGTGAAATACAGATTTCCGGCCACCCAATCAATTGTTAGGCCGCGTACGCCATTGCTACCAATTCCATCTTTGATAATGTGCTGAACTTCGGTGCCATTAGGACGCGTACGGAAGATTCCATTCCAATGACCTCGATTGTATTCCACCCAATAAATCCACGATTCCCGGTACACAACATCCACATGCAAGATGTGATGCCCTGGACCGGAAATCGGTACCATGCCCTCAGAACTATCTTTCAAACTGTAACCACGGGTCACATCTAATTGGGAGACAACAGCAAACGTTTTATATGGCGTACAATTGATATCGTTCTCTTTACGGTAACCGATGGCACACTGACACACACGTTGACCGCTTTCGTGCGGTAGACAAATGTGCTCGCAGGCTCCATTGTTCGATTGACACGGATGTTGCATCATCGACCGTTTCTTAAATATTGTCATCGCTCTTAAGTCCGACTCATTGTCAACGATTGTCTTGGCATTGTCACCATTTGGTAGATCAACTCTAACAATTTTCTCATACACCGGATCGAGGTAGTACAATCTGGAGTCCAAAATACCAAGGCTTTTCGGTCGTGAGATGTCGTCCTTTTCAGATAATAAAACCCGTTGATTATCGCCATTCACACCAACCACACAAACTGTTGGAGGATGTTGTGTGCTGTAGTAGACTAGTTTCTTGTCCACATCGACGGTTATGGCCTCTGGAAAATCTACTCCGTCAACCAAAACTATTGCATTCGTACCGTCCATGTTCATTCGGGCTACTTTTGATGGTACACCAGACCCTCCTTCGTCAATCCAATAAACTTTTCCATCAGTTGGATCGAGTGCAATAGATCGAGGTTTTGCCACCGACGTTTTATTTCCATCATTCGACAGCAAAACAGCTCGATGTTTGACTTTGCCGTCCACTCGTATGACTTCAATGTTTCCTGCCACCTTATTTCCAATAAACAAATTTCTTCCCAACCAATCGAATGCTAGTACACAAGCAGCTCCAACGATTCCCGTATCGGCACCCAAGAACTCAGTTTTATTTCCACCGCCGTAAGGTGTCGACAAAATTGTACAATTTTCGTCATCGTCTTCACGACCCTGGATCCAGTACAACGTCTCACCTTTACGATCGAAGTCCAATCCTATGCCGCCATCAATGCCCACAACTGGCGTTAGAGCACCAGCTCTGGCATCACCACCATTTAACGGCACATCCACAATTTGATTGTTTTTTAGCAACATGAGATAAGCACTTTCTTCTTCCAAACATTTTCCTTCGTTGAGTCGATAACCTGGCTTGCATTTACACGCCCATCCGGACGGAGTACTCGGGCTGAGTAAGCACAAATGTTGGCAATTCGCTTTTAGACAGGGATTGTCGTACATTATTTGAAGGGACGGATGGTGCACATGAATCGAAAGTGGCTGAGAGATCAGGTGAGATACAACGGTTTGGTTGGTGCCCTTGAACTTATGCGCAGAAAGAACGCGATTCAACTGACGATCTGTCCAGTAAAGTGTGTCTTCGAATAAGGACAAGGAATGTGGATGCAGTAGGTAGTGACTTCCAGCAAGGACTTGTTGTCGACCGGTTCCATTGTAGTAACAGAAATCGATAAAATCGAGTTTCGAATCAGCGAAGTAAACTCTCTTGGTGGACGTATCTAATGTGAGACCATTTGGCCAATAGATCTTTGTGTTAATAATAGTTTGTCGCATAGTTCCATCCATTCCAATCCTTTCGATCCTTGGATTTTCACCCCAATCCGTCCAGAAAATCCATTTCGAATCGGCACTCGGATCTAAACACAATCCTCTGGGTTGTGTGATATTCTCCCGTACCATTACCAATCGATTCGAACCGTTTTCACTGCACACTTCTATCGTATTTAATTTGCTGTCCAACCAGTAGAGATTCTTACCGATCCAGTCATAAGCTAAGCCTTCCACCAAATCTAAACCTGTGGATATGATTTCTTGCGGTTCCATTCCTCGATCCAAACGGGAGATTTTCTTTAATTTCATGTCACTCCAAAATATTGTTCCCGTTTGCATATTGGATGCCGTGGCCACAACATTTTCAACGATAATCGGAACCCGTTCCAATCCCTGCTCTTTCAGATCAGCTACCAGAATGGAATGTCGATTCGAGATGATCAAAAATGCCGTTGAATGATTCACGGCCTTACAGCTGTGCTTATCCGGTTCGAGTATGTACCCTTCAGTGCATGAACAAAAGTACGAACCCTTCGTATTTGTACAGAGTTGCGAACATATTCCTGGAGGTTCACATTCGTTCAAATCTTTGCAAGTGAATTTATCCGAACTCAGCTCTTCACCGGGTGGACATATGCACATTGCACCGAGTGGTGTTTTCTGGCATCCATTCGAACACAAACCAGATTGATGTTGACATTCCGCCAGATCACAACCCTCGCCTTCATCCAATCCATTCGGACAATCTGGAGTTCCATCACAAACTGAAGAAATATTTACACAACGCCCGGTTACTTCGGGACACAACCACTGCCCAGTTGGACATCTAAATTCGGGCGCAACGCATGCGTGTTCAGCACTCTCATCTGAACTATCACCACAGTCATCCTTTCCATCACAAATGTACGCCTTAAACACACAATTGTTGTTGTTACATTTGTAGAAATTATTTGGACAGGATATCGTTCCACAATCCTCTTCGTCCGAATGATCATCGCAATCTTTCGATCCGTCACAGTGCCATGCAATTGGAATGCAAATTCCGGACGACTTGCATCTAAAATGTTTCTCCATATTGCACTGATTCGGTCCCATCGACGGACAGCCCAATTCGTCACTGCCGTCGTTACAGTCTGGTATGCCGTCGCATTTGTATGATTCCTCTACACATTGTCGTAGATCAGAACATTTAAATTGATTGGCTAAGCAAGTGATGGGCGGACAATCTTTTTCATCTTGTTTGTCGAAGCAATCGTCATCACCTAGCGAAGAGAATGGAATTTGAGTTCCGAAGCAAGGACAATTCGTTACGAAGTACTTACCATCACAAACCCATGACTGCGGAATGCAGTGACCAGTCCGGGGGCACGTAAACTGGAAGTACGCACAGGTTTTTTCCGCACAAAATTCACCTTCATCGCTACCATCACCGCAATCGTTTTCAGAATCGCATTTCCACATATTCGAAATACATCGTCCGTTTGCGCACGCAAATTGAGACGCTGCACATGTAACGTTCCCGCAGTCAAACTCATCCGAATGATCACCACAATCGTTTTCCTGGTCACATGTGAAGGAGCTGTAATAATTTAATGACTTAAAAAGTGTTCTCAAGGCACCTCTACTCACACTTGTCATGCGTCGGCATAGAAAACATTTTTGATTCCCGCTAACTAATCTCCGTACTAACATCGATTTCCCACGAATTTCCCACTATACCTATTTTCATAACACTTAGTAGGGGGCCGTTCATAAATTACATAGCGCTTAGGGGAAAGGGGCTCGTGACAGAGTGTGACAGGCGAGAGGGGTCTGTCCAGTGTTACGTCACCCGAAATTTTTGAATAAGTTAACAAACACTCAGATGCTGTTGGAAGTTTCACTGAGCTCTTGGTCAGACACAAACGTAACATCACCGCTTAGTCCAACTTGGCTTAATACTCGGTGCCATGGTTTATGCTGATTTCAATGAATTTTCATTTCGTGTACCCGTACCGCTCTTTTTACAGATTGTAAACTTGTAGAAAAACAGATACAAAAGGGTTCAGCTCTAGGCATGCGAAACTTTCATAAATTATCGATAATGTGCTATGTCTTTGAGAACTTTTCAAAACTTTCTAGAACTTTTCATGATTTTCGTAAACGTTCCAGAACTTTCGTTCTTTTTCCAAAACTTTTTATGTAATAAGAGTCCCTCCCTCCGGCCGCTCCGTCTTCATTTAAGCGCAAATTGCCTATTTTCGAGCACCGATCATGGTCCTTAGATGACGAATCAACAATATCAGCGAATCCGTCACCGCGATAACTTGAGTAAAACTCAATAGATTTTCAAAAACTTTTTTCCCTGAAAGGTAATCGAAATATTTTTTATGGGATAGAATCTGGGCACTGTCGGCCCAAGAGCCACCGCGCTGGGCTGTTTGAGTGGTTTTTGGTCTTTTGTACATAACTCGAGTAAATCTCTTCCAATTAATTAGTTTTTATCTTTTTTATGAACTTTAAACGTGAAATCGCAATCAAATTATTATTTAAATGAATAGAAACACCTTTATTTTGATTTCACCGGTGTAAATTTTATTAAAATTGAAAATTAAATTTTAATCAAAATAAAACGTTTGTATGCATTTCGGAAGATCTACCTTCCATTTTCAATTTTAATAAAATTTACACCGGTGAAATCAAAATAAATAAATATAATCTCTTCCAATTCCAATTTTCAATTTTTTTTATCAAAAGGCCTAGGACTGTCTCCCGTTTTATGGAAGAACATTTTTTGATTAGAAACCCTTGGACTCAGCCAGGTTACTAAAACTGAGTTTCTACTAGGGCCCAACGTGTTCGCTTACATAAGTTGGATAAATCCTAACTGATTTTGTTGATTCTTTTTGTATTTGAGAGGTAATCGAGTACCGAAAAGCGTGTTGCTCAGAGTAACACGAGTGAGTTTGTGAGTTCTCAATTTTGTCCGAAGTAATGAATTATGTAGCAGGGTCCACTGTATAATGTTTATTGTGTATCCATCCGAAAGTTGAGCGTTACATGTATGTTTACCCACTACGAAAACCATGCATTACATTTAGGTAAAAGGTAGCACGGAAATTACTCTTCAAGATTTTGAATGAAAGATATGGTCATCAGAAAATCACGAAAATTGTGAAAATCGGTTGAGTGGTTCAGGCTGCGCGACCCTACACAATATTTGGTGGTTTTTTGTTAATACTTCTTCAAACATGAGGTCTTTTGTACAGTGTTGTAGAGAAAAAAGGCGAACTTTTCTGTCCATGGAAGTATGGGTCAGAGGCCTCTCCTAAGTGCTCCAGGTGGGTTCTATGACCGGCCCTAGTACAAAAGAATTTTGAGTGAATTTTTTCAAAATTTTTTGAAATTTTTTTTAAGCTTTAGGCTTTTTTACACCTTTTTCATGCCTGGTCATGCGCATTGGAGTTCAAGTTAGTGAACTTAAAGATTTACCTTGGTATACATCGGCCAGATTTGCATTGGAATTCATTGGTGCCACATGTCGGTTTTGTACAATTTTGTTCTTCATCGCTGTTGTCCAAACAATCGTCGTCGCCATCACAAAGCCACGACTTTGGTATGCATCGCTGGTTATTGCACGTGAAATCCCATGAATTGGGGCAAGCTTGCACCGGTGGTTCGGCATTTGGATCTGCCGTACAAGTTTTACCATCTTCATTAATCCGTTCACCATACGGACACGAACATTTCACTGTCAACAGATGTGATCCGTTAACTGGCACTGCGAAACAGAGCTTTTCACATCCGCCTTTGTTAATAGAACACGGTTGGGTGGCTTCTATTGTCTGCACCTCATGACTGTACACTTTAACGCCATACAATCGATTCGTTTGTGGCTCACGCACCATAATCTCTTCCTGCTCTCCCGTTAGTTTGTGTAAGCGAACGATTGCGTCCAGCCGCCAATCCGTTATGTACATGGACTCTTCATGAATGACGATTGAAAACGGATGTCGAATCAGTCGAGAATTAACGGTTTTTATGTCGGAACCATCCAAATTTGCGTGTTGTATGTGATCGAGGAGGGCGTCGCACCAATACACTCTGTCCTCCTTGAAATCGATGGACAATCCATTCGGCCAGCCGAGAGTTACATTCTTGAACACCAACGGCTCGCTACCGTCCGAGTTGGCTCGAGTTATATTTGCAGGTCGATCCCATTCCGAGAAAAATATGTAACCTTTGTTGGGATGAACAACAATGGCTCTGGGACGCTTCAGATTTTTTAGCAACGTTCGTCGATGGGTTACATTTCTTGTGGATAAAACGTTCAGCGTGCCTTTTCGACTGTCAATGTAATAGAGATTCTTCGATGCCCAATCAACCGCCAGGCCTTCGACACCTTCATTTTGCGAGGCTAATACAATTTCGCGTCCGGTTCCATTTCGATGCACTCGGTAAATGACGTCTTGCAGCACATCGGAGTAGTAAATATGTTCATCACGCGAATCGAAATCCAAGCCAACAAAACGAGCTCGCCTGGACACAACCGGTAGTATGGCATCGCTGAATCCCTCGATTACCGGATTCAAAACTTTTCCTTTAATAAAACGCTGCTGCGAATACATGAGGAATTGTTGGACGAGATCACAATTCCGTAGGTTTGATTGGAGTTGATATCCTGTGTGACAGGCACAACGGAACCCTAGCCCAGATGGTGCTCCTTTCACCGCTGTAACAATACAAAGTTGCTGACATCCTCCGTTGTTGTTTCCGCATGGACTGGACACTTTTTGTTGACTGAACTGATGAACGGTAATAATTGCCTTTGGTTCTCGTACGTCTTTGGATTTGTAGATTGACTGGATGCTGGAAGCGCCTTCGAATTTATCAACTGACATAATTCCCTGCTTTGTTGCATCCGTCCAGAAAACGCGACTTTCGAACAAAGCCAATCTTGATGGACTGGGAACGGGTTGTCCCCGCAGTATCATGACCCTGTTGCCACCGTCATAGTCAACTGTTTCTATGTAATCTAAGAGCGAATCGCACCAATAAACTCTTTTAGCGATAACGTCGACAGCGACACCAGACGCTTTGTATGCTGCTTCCGACACAATAGCTCTAGAGTGAGTGCCGTCCATATGGGCTCTTAAAACTTGCCCACCATCAGCGACAAACATCAGACCAGATGTGGGATCCAAAGCCAAATCCGCTGGACTTGTTAAATTGGAACCAAGCACCACAGCATGTCCCTTTGTATCCATTGCGAACACATCGACCTTCTGACCAACAAAGTCCGCTACGTACAACATATTTCCCACCCAATCTACGGCCAATGCAACTGGAGCCCATGTTCCTGGTAACGTTAAATCATATCCTCCGAAACCACCTTCAGTCAATGGCATTGCTTGAACTTTTCTAGTTTTTGTGTCCGACCAGAAAAGAAGATTTCTGGCTTGATGGAATGCGATGCCACTAGCGCCGGTTGCATTTGCAATATTCCTGTAATCCTGACCATGTGAAGACATGCGAACAATGGCTCTGTCATGAGCGAATATCAGTTCTAAACTTCCGGCGTTCGGAGCGATGCATCGGTTTTTATCAACCAATGTGTAGCCAGTGGCACAAGAACAGGAAAACGATCCATCGCTGTTGGCACAAAGCTGATCGCAATGACCCCATTCCATACACTCGTCCAAATCGACACAAGTCTTGTTGTCGTTTGACAGCGATCTTCCCGGGGGACAGTAGCATACACCGCCAGTTAAGGACGGCCCACATTTATGCTCACAGTTCAGTACGGGGCAAGATGACGTAGCTGCAAGAAATTCATAAACGTTGGTTCTTCAAAGAAAATTTTCAAACTTACAGCAAGCGGTTTCTTCGTCTGTTCCGTCTTCGCAATCTCGTTTACCGTCACATAGTTGCGTCTTAGCAATACACTTTGGCACACCAGCAGTGCCCCCGCGCGGACACAAAAATTTATTGTCAGGACAAGCTATTGCCGTACAATTTGTCTCGTCACTTTCGTCTGAACAGTCGTGATATCCGTCGCAATGGAAATTGGCTGGAATACACAAAGAATTGGCACATCGAAATTGGCCACCATGGCAAGCCGGAAAGTCTGTAGAAATTCAAAGAACAAATTTTTTATCAAACGTTTCGAAGGGAAAAAAGCAGACTCTTACTGCAAGATTGTTCGTCCGAATTGTCGTCACAATCATTTTTGTGATTGCATTTCAAATTCAAATCTATGCATTTCTGACCATTGGCACAACGAAATTGATCTAATCGGCATTTCGCCCCCGGACATCCTTCTTCGTCACGTCCACTTCGACAATCATAGTAGCCATCACATTTCTTTTCCTTCTGCACACATGGATCAGCTATTCGTCCAGTTGTCGATGGAAAGCCTTCTGTTGGTGCTCCGCAATGAATGTCGTCCGGTTGACATTTACGGTACGCTGAAAGAGCAAAAATTTGTAATTTTAATCGGGAATAATTTAAATTGATAAAGAATTTTTTTGACATCCTGCCATTTTAACAATTGATATTCTCAAAAACTATTTTGATAGTCTAAAGAATCCGCAATCGGATTAAAAATCAATCCACAAAAGTGTGAACTTTTTTTCCATTCCGGGATTGCGAACAACGAAATCCTCCAAAAATTCAATCAGCTAGCCCCAGGCATTAAGGTCATCACCGCCGAAACCTTCAACCTTCTTGGTGCGCCAATCTTCGACGACGGATTCAACAACATGGCAATTTCAATTCTTGAAAAGGTTAAAACTATGTTCAGCCGGCTTCAGAACCTAAAGGCTCATTCAGCGTATTTCCTGTTAAAAAATTGCTTCGCGATCCAGTCCAGCATGGAAACACAGCGGGTTCATTGCCTCATTCGACGACCTTCTCAAAGACGCGTTGGAGCGCATCCTCAACATCACCCTAAAAAATAAAACCTGGATACAGGCAACATTACCAACGTCATTTGGTGGCTTAGGCGTCCGTCGTTTGGAAGACATAGCATTACCGGCATTCCACATCTAAGTTTGTGGCGCCACTGATATCGTCTCCCTAATCAACCATCCACCAGACGATCTATCAATTAGCAACATGAACGAAGCTTTGGCATCATGGAACGCTTTTAACACCACGACTCCATCTTCGCCCAACCGACAGAAAAATTGGAACTTAATAATTATAATTTTTCCCTTTTACAAAATAAGTGGAACTACCTTCACGCAGCGTTACAATAGTACCACTTTTGCAGCTCCACCAGCTCCACTCTGTTATTGTAGAACAAAAACCAAAGACCCGTACGTATCAGAATAGATGTGACAAACAGAATAGACGTGGCAAATAGAACAAATCTTGCAAAAAGACTCGAACGTATCTTAATATAGTAATAAGCAAACAATCCAACGTTTTATGTTCTTTTATAACTATAAGAATTTCAAAGATCCATAGAAACTACCCAAGGTAATTTCAAAGCCATACCGAAGTACATCTCAGACCATTCAAATCTAGAAATGCTTATATCCAAGGATATACCCCTAAAGCCCTGAAACACGTGTTCTCTAAAATTTTGTTCTATACAACTTAAGCAACCTTCGACCACTTACAGTTCTAGAGATATGGGTCATCCCTCCCACTTCTAGAAGTGCTCATATCCCAGGCATGTGGCATTTTTTCCCCAAAACCCTGAGACACGTGTTCGCCAAAATTTTATGCTCTACAGCTTTGCTTTTGGAAGCAATTTTGTATCTCTTATAGTTCTAGAGATATAGATCATCCCTCCCAATTCTAGAAGTGGTCATATACCAGGATTGTGGCATTTTTACCCAAAATCTTGAGACACGTGTTCTCTAAAATTTTATTTTCTACACCTTTGCCTTTGGAAGCAGCTTTCTAACTTTTATAGTTCTAGAGATATGGATTATCCCTCCCAATTCTAGAAGTGGTCATATTCCAGGATTGTGGCATTTTTACAAAACTCTGAAACACGTGTATCCTAAAATTTAATTCTCTACAACTTTGCCTTTGACAGTGAATCTCTATATTGCATAGTTAAGGAAATAAACGCGAGAAACTGTTTTCGTATATGACCAAGAAACTCAATTTCGTCGATTCCATTGTTCCCAGTGTCCCGACCCCTGACCCGATTCCCACAAAAAAGTTTTCCTAATTTTCTGACATCAAATTCTTTCATTTGACACCATCATGGGCAATTTCCGTGCTATACTTGCTGAGATATTTGCGGAAAAGCTTGACCGACCCTCGGAAAACCATTTTTTTGGTCACTTACTCGACCATATCTCCGGAGCCACTTGATCGATTTTTTATATTATTATTATTATTTCAGTAAGTTTATGCAATTGTAATTATCAAAAACAACAAGATAGAAAACAGGTAATATTGAACAAAACAATTGAATCTTCAAAGACCAATTCCAGTGAATTTCTTCAATAAAGGAATTTGGTTTATAATATAATAAAATATTATTTCATTTCAAAATAATTTTTAATTTTTTTTAAAAAAGCAAAAAAAAAAAAACAAAAAAAGAAAACAAAGATTGGTTGGTTTTCTTTTTTCCCTTTCATCAGCTCATCTTAATATATTTATATAGTTTGGATAATTTATTAAGTTGCTCTTTTTCCAGAAGCCATAATTTAAGCCTTTTCTTATATAAATAAAAATTTCTGGACCCGTACGAAGTACAAAGGTCCTATACGTTTACTACAAACAATTTTATTGTAACATGGGGTAGATCGAGGTGGGAGTTGGGGGGATACATTTATTACCGTCTAAATATGACAAATCAACAATAAAAAAAATAACCGTCCGTCCGTCCGTCTCCACTTTTTTTCCAAACGGCTCGACCGATCACCGTAAACTCCTCTGAAAGGTACATGCCTCCCGTGATTCAAGTTCGAAGATGAGCAAAATCGGCCAAGTAGTTCCGGAGATATGGTCGAAGAAGTGGAGGTGGGACATGAAATGTTCGAGTGTCGGTGAAACTTTTTTGCAAATATCTCAGCAAGTATAGCACGGAAATTGCTCATTTTGGTGTCAAATGAAAGTATTTGATGTCACCAAGCGGGGAAACTTTTTTTGTGGGAATCAGGTCAGGGGTCTGGGCACTGGGACCAATGGAATGGACGAAATTGTGCTTCTTAGCCATGTACGAAAACAGTTTTTTGTCTATATTTCCCTATGTATGCAATATGAAGACTTACTGTCAAAGTTAAAGTTGTAGAGAATTAAATTAAGTTCCGTGTTTCAGGGTTTTGGGGAAGTATGGCCCAATTGTGGTATATGGCCACTTCCATAATTGGGCAGGATGGACCAAATCTCCGGAACTATGAGAGTTAGAAAGTTGGTTCTAAAGACGAAGTTGTAGAGAATTAAATTTAAGCGAACACATGTCTCAGGGTTTTGGGTAAAAATGACACAATCCTGGAATATGACTACTTCTATAATTGGGTGGGATGACCCATATTTCTAGAACTATGAGAGGTACAAAGTTGCTTCCGAAGGCAAAGTTGTAGAGAATAAACGTGCTTGAGGACTTTAGGAGAAAATAGCACAATCCTATTCCAATCCATTTCTAGATTTGAATGGTCTGTAGGGCCTTTGACATTACCTTGGGTAATTTCTATGGATCTGTGAAGCTCTTACATTCATAAAAGAACATAAAACGTTGGATTGTTTGCTTATTTGTATATTTAGATACGTTCAAGTCTTTTTGTGACATCAATTCTGTTTGCCACATCTTTTCTGATACGTACGGATCTTTGGTTAGGTTTATAACATCTATTCTGTTTGCCACATCTATTCTGATACGTACGAGTCTTTGCTTTGCTTATGTTCATCAATAATTTCGTAGGAACTTGATTGAACATTTGAGGACCAATAAAACTACAATCGATTAAATGGAAAAGGTATACAATTCTTGCGATTTGTGAGTTTTGCGAGTTCTTTGAGATCTACAACCCACACACTCAATACAATTAGTTTTGGTGTTGCCGCTTTTGGTTTTTGCCAAAAATGTATGTCGATATGCAGTTTCATCAAGTTCGTTAATTGGTGCATTTTCTTGTGAAATTCAAACGTTTCTGATTTAAATTTTTTTTGCACATTTTGTTTTATGACTTTTTTGTTAAGAAATTTTGGAATAGATCCGGAATAGATCGACGTTTGTTTCTTCGCATTATTGGACCCGTACGAAGTACAAGAGGCCCTATACGTTTACTACAAACAATTTTATTGTAACATGGGGTAGATCGAGGTGGGAGTTGGGGGGATGCATTTATTATCGTCTAAATATGACGAATCAGCAATAAATAAAATGTCCGTCTGTCCGTCTGTCTCCACTTTTTTTTCCAAACGGCTCAACCGATCAGCGTAAACTTTTTCTTCCCTGAAAGGTACATGCCTCCCATGATTCAAGTTCGAAGATGAGTAAAATCGATGAAGTGGTTCTGGAGATATGGTCGATGAAGTGACCAAAAACATGGTTTTTCTAAGGTCGGTGAAGCTTTTTCGCAAATATCTCAGCAAGTATAGCACGGACATTCCTCATTTTGGTGTCAAATGAAAGCATTTGATGTCACAAAACTGGGAAAAAATTTTTGTGGGAATCGGTACAGGGGTCTGGGCACTGGGACCAATGGAAGGACGAAATTGAGATTCTTGGCCATGTACGAAAACAGTTTTTCGTTCGTCTATATTTCCTTAACTATGCAATATGGAGATTTACTGTCAAAGGCAAAGTTGTAGAGAATTAAATTTAAGCGAGCACGTGTTTCAGGGTTTTTGGGAGATATGGTCCAATCCTGGTATATGGCCACTTCCATAATTGGGCAGGATGACCCAGATCTGCAGAACTATGAGAGTTAGAAAGTTGGTTCCAAAGGCAAAGTTGTAGAGAATTAAATTTAAGCGAACACGTGTTTCAGGGTTTTGGGAAATATGGTCCAATCCTGGTATATGCCACTTCCATTATTGGCAGGATGACCCAGATCTCAAGAACTATGAGAGGTAGAAAGTTGCTTCCAAAGGCAAAGTTGTAGAGAATAAAATTTAGATAACACGTTTTTCTTGGTTTTAGGGAAAAAGACTTAGTCCTTGGATATAAGCTTTTCTAGATTTGAATGGTCTGAGACGTACTTCGGTAGGGCCTTTGACATTACCTTGGGTAATTTCTATGGATCTTTGAAATTCTTACAGTTATAAAAGAACAGAAAATGTTGGATTGTTTGCTTATTTGTATATTTAGGTACGTTCGAGTCACTTTGCCACATCTATTCTGTTTGTCACATCTATTCTGATACGTACGGGTCTTTGGTTATGTTTTTTTATTTAATTTTGGATTTACAAACTGCTTGTGAATTTTCTTGCAAGTGTAGTTTTTTGTTTAACTTTGCTATTTTCCTAAAAGCCTAATTTTCCATAAAATTCGATCAATTCGGCGATTCGAATATGTTATGAAACTTAAATTTTCTAAGAAATCAAATTTTTTTGAAAATTTTATTTTTATGAAAATTTTTGATACAGGAACTGTACAGTGAAAACCGATAAGTTTCTGATTTATCATACGAATTTACCATGCAAATCAGAAACTTGAAATTTTTCTGAAAATTTACATTTTCTAGTAGTTTTGGAATTTTCTAGAAATATTTTCTCAAAATTTGAGAAAGAATTGGAATCCTTCAAAAATTTAGATTTTCTTGATAATTTTGAATTTTCACGAAAACTTTATAACCTCTTGAAAATTCAATTTTTTATAATTTTATAATCTTTTATAATCTTTTAGACACTTTCAATTTGTTTTTGAAATAGCCGTACCGGTCAAACGTGTCTCAATTTACATCACCTTTATCGACATCATCCATTGTTTTTTGATTGACTTTGTTATGTTTTTAATACTTTTGATTCTCTGGTGAGGTATCTCACAAATTTTACTTTTACGTCCATTAAATTAATTTCAAATGCAATTACATTTTGATCATTTGTTGTGCTGTGTTTAATTGCTCAGTTTTGAATCTTTTTTTAATAATCATTCGCTGTATGCATAAAAAAAATCGCTAATTTCTACCGTGTGAAAAGTGTTTTAATAATTCTAGCTTCTGCAAGCATTATTTCGCTTTCTTCCAGTGGATTTTCGAGAATTTTGTTGTTATTAGAAGCGTTTGTCCATTTTGAAAAAGTTTTAAAATTTTGTGAAGGTTCAAATTAATTTTTGCAATCAAAAAATGTAATTCAATTTGTGATCATCACAGGAATCTTCTGATTTGTGTTTTTGTTGACATATGACACGGCAACACCGAATTGGAATGTATTCATTGTGTTTTAAACCCACAAAAATAACTCTCAAAAGACAAAGTTGTATACTTTCGAGATTGGAAAGACTGTAATTCCCGCTTTCCCAATATTCGTCTTCGTACTTTTATAATATAAAGTATTCTTTGAACGTGTGTCGTGTGTATGTTCGTTATTTAAAAACTAAATCGTTGAGTAAATCCTACCCAAAATGCAAGACTAAGCAAACTTGGTAACAATATAGACCTTTAATAGGGAGTATACCTGTCAAATTATACAGCTCACGTGCTGGGTATATCATCGGTACGCTAAATATTGATTTAAGGACTCTATTCTGTAATACTTGTAGAGGTTTCAGGTGTGAAATCGCCGCTGAGCCCCACGATATACATAGATATATAGGTGACAATGAATCATTGAATAATACAATAACAATAATATTTTTTTTTGGCAAAAAATGAGAGAGCTTTTTTAAAATTCCCACTCTAACTGATAATTTTGAACAAAGATAATTTATATGATTTCGCCAAGTAACGTGCTTGTCAAGAATTATACCCAGATATTTAAAGGAATCAACTTCTTCAAGATGAGAACCATTATAATTTAGCGTTAAAGCTTGAGAGAACTTTCTCCTTGAATGCATGTTCATAAATTTAGTTTTTGTTACATTTAATGTTAATTTATTCAGTCTAAAATATTCATTTAATTTATCTAGATCTTTTTGTGTATTTCTTTCATTTACAATTTGGTCTTCATCAATATAATATAGAAAGTTATCATCGGCAAATAAATGAGGCTTGTAATGTAATTTTAACATTCCTATAGCATTTATATAAATAAGGAATAAAAGCGGACCGAGAACGCTTCCTTGTGGAACACCACAGAGAATATCCTATAAAGAGCTAGAACTCCCATTTACATAGACATATTGTTTACGATCCTTGAGGTAGCTTTTTATCAAATTGAACATCGGACCTCTTATACCCGACTTTTCCAGTTTATATAATAGAATATTGTAATTTTGCTCATCTTCGAACTTGAATCATATGAGGTATGTATCTTTCAGGGAAAAGAAATTTAGAGTGATCGGTTGAGCCGTTTGGAAAAAAAAAGTGGAGACGGACGGACGGACGGACACTTTTTTATTGTTGATTCGTCATATTTAAAAGATAGTAAATGCATCCCCCCAACTGCCACCTCGATCTCCCCCATGTTACATTAAAATTGTTTGTAGTAAACGTATAGCACCTTCGTACTTCGTACGAGTCCAAAAAATCTACCTGATTGGACTACTAAATCATACCGCATCATTTGTCACCATTAAAAGAAAACGACAGAGAGAAAATACTTTCTTTCCAGTCATTTTTATGCAGTACCCTTGGATTACCTAAAAAACCCTTGGATTTAAAAATAAATATTTTTTCCCTTTTTTCATTGGTAAAGGAAAGAGAAGGGGGAAGGGGGTTTACAGAATTTGACGTAATTAAAAATTGTACGTACGTTACGAACGTAATTAAGTTCTGCAAAAATATTAAAACGACGTAAATTTTTGAGAAACTGTTCTGCTGTGTGGCTCCAAATATTTTATTTTATTTATTAATTTAATTTTAATTTTTATTAAATTTATTCGATGAAATAAAACGTCATTGAATTTAGTAATCAATTTAGCTTTATAAAAAAATGAAAATATATAGAGATATACCGTAGAACAATTTCTTGCTCAAAATAATGTTGTTTCCTGATTAAAAATATAAGAACGAATGTACACATTTTTTTCATCACCCTCCGGAAGTTTTCAAAAATGTATGGTGAGAAGTCATTTTTATCAATTATCTCACAATTAGAAAATTTATATTTTCAAGTATTTATGTACTTGTTCTACCCTCGACCCCGCAAAAGTCAAAGGTCAAAGTAAGTGGCTGTTTTTTTGTAATGAATGCGTTTTTGAGATCCATATTCCTTCCCTGAAGAGAATATTATCATTTGTCAGAATTTGTGTGACTGCAACTTATGATGACATGGCTTGAAAGTCGAAAAAAAAGATCAAATTTATCATTTTTCAAACTTCTCGCTCACAAAAAATTTTTTTTTCAGCCTCCCTGAGCTGAAAATCGATTGAAATATCTTCTCTCAACCCTAAAGAGTGGATTCCAACCATAATCTCAAATATTGACAAAAATTTTTCGACAAATAATGTTCTGAAAAAGAGGAATGTTAAGAAAATCGGCCTTTCTTCAGAAAATTTGAGTGTGCAAGCTGGAAATCGAATTTAGAAACAAACCAAAAGCACCAGAATTTTTTTTTCAACTCCTGGAATCGTATCCAGGCTGTCCTCTTCGCAATAAAAAAAAAGTGTCAAATCGGCCAACCCTAGTATCCATGTATAAAAAGACGTTATTTGAAATAAAAAGTGGGTGGCACTTGGAAGTTAAGAAAGTTACAACACTCTTTGAACTGTTATAAACTGTTCGAAAAATTTGAGTGTTGATATTTTTCGTACAGTTTACAACAGTTCAGAGGGTGTTTTTGCCTTAACTCCCTTACTTTTTATTTCAAACAACGTCCTTTTAGGCATGGATACATTATTGTGAGAATAAACTGCTCCCCTAAAGTCAATAATTTTTTGCTACGGCCCTGCACGTAGAATTTTTGATAAAATATGTATCAGGACATAGACGACAAACTTTGCTCTGACAAATAGAAAACTTAAAAAAATAGACGTTGAAGAATTTCAAATTATCAAAAATTCCAATAAAAAAAAGCGAAACCTGGGATCATTTAACATCCAGAAACACATGCCATTCAAATCAAATTTACCGTTCACCTGTAAATTTTAAACCGGCGGTAACTGCATTCCCTAAACGAAAGGCGCTTTTTTCAATTTTGATTAAACTTTACCTAAATTATAGTCAGTACGAAAGAGGAGGTGAAGAAAAGTGTACGCTTCAAAGAGGTACAATTAAAGGTCGTATGGAAGGTACGAATAATTAAATCCTGAATTTATTCTGTCGAATGGTTCCAGAATGTACTGTGTTCTGGGAACGGAATACCAATCGATTAAACATTAGCAGATGAGGAAAGGTGCATTGCGAGATGGGCTGAGTACTTCAAAGAGGTGCTTAACACACCGCTCAACCGAAACGAAGAAAACAACGAATTGCCATTTCATACTGCGCAACCATACATAGAAGAACCAAAGATGCAAGAAGTTGAAGCTGAAATTTCGAGGCTCAGAAATTCCAAAGCCTGGGGACAGATAATCTATCCGGCGAACTTTTCAAGAACGGCGGCAACGCGCTATGTATGGAGATGCACGAGCTCATCACGCGTATATGGAATATCGAGGATTTACCGGAAGAGTGGAAGACCAGCAACTCTGACCCATATACAAAAAAGGTGACAAAATGGAGTGTGGTAATTTTCGAGGAATCTCTCTGCTGAATATTGCTTACAAGATATTTGCAAATATTCTTTACCAGCGCCTTCATCCATATATGGAAATCTCTGTAGATGAATGCCAAGGTGGTGTTTAATATCAGACGGATCTTGGAGAAGTGCAAGGAGTACAAAATTGAAACACACCATTTGTTCGTTGACGTCAAGGCAGCCTATGACAGTGTTAGAAGAAATAAGCTATGGAGAGTAATGGAGGAATTTGGAATCGCCAACAAACTGATCTCGCTAACCAAGTTAACACTGAACGGAGCTAATAGCCGAGTAAGGATCCGTAACCAATTGTCAGAGATTTTCGACATTGAGGAAAGCCTAGTCAGGGAGATTCTCTCGCGACGCTGCTTTTTAACCTGACCCTTGAAGAAGCTGTGCGAATCAGGGACGACATAGATTCCAGCGGCATTATTTTCACCAGGTCCAGTCAGTTGCTAGGTTTCGCAGATGACCTGGACATACTTGGACGAAAAATGGTTGTTACACATATCATTGCCACTTACACATATCATTGCCACTTACGCATATCATTGCCAATAAACTTACTACTACTGTTGTTAAAGACAAGTTTATGGCCTTGGAGAGGAAAAGTACCGACCTTGGGTTGAAAGTTAATGACGAAAAAACGAAAAATATGATCATCCTGCCTTCGAATCGACACACACACATTCAAAATGGTCAACAAATTCGTATACCTTGGATCGGAGCTAAACACTAATAACGACATCGCGGACGAAATTAAGAGACGAGTAATTCTGGGCAGCCGGAGTTATTACGGCCTTCTCAAAATCTTAAGTCCAAGTCAGTAAGCCGAAATTCAAAATGCGCAATATACAATTCTATGATCAGACCGGTAGTTAGAAGTAAGTAAATAAGTAAACATTTAACTATCGACTAAACTTAACTATCGTGTTTTTTGCATAAGAAGTGCTGCCGTAAAGTCGAAAGACTTAATCTCAGGAAGATTTTCATTGTACAATATTTTTGTGATAAGTTAATGAATGAATAAAAATCAATGAACTGTTCCCACATGTTCATCTGGTTAGCATAGACAGATAGATAAACTCAATTTATGTTCTATAAAAGTTGCCAGTTTTGACGTTTCCTTTAGTTATATTAAAATGAGTAAAATCCTCATTGGAACAGGTAAGTTAAGCAAAATGCATACGTTTTATAGGTTTTCTGTCTAAAAGGTTTCGTTGGAAAAGCTACGATAAGACATAAAAATGATTTTATCGAAGTCACATCGAGCTATCCGGAGCAAAGATCTCTTTGAAGATAATATTCGCATTTCGTTTACTGGACCCGACATAAATTCTTTTAAAAAGCTTTCACCAAAAATAGGAAAAAAAAGCGAACCTAATTGAATTTACAACAGTTTTATGATACATATTTGATGGGGAAACGGAACAAACGAAAATTATGACAGTCGAAAGGTATTGAGAATGTAACGTAAAAAGGCATCAAACCTTAATGTGAAGGCGATGGAATTAATGGTTGCTGGAAAGGATTGGGGATTTTCAATGAATAGGAAAATGTTATCGTTAAATGCAAACAAAAAACTCAAAATTCAAATAAAGATTTCCAAAACTTTATTATAATTAATCATTTTATCCTTTCAAAACATAGAATTCTTATTGCTAATTTATACGAACCGAATTTATGGCTCTTACAATATTTTCGATGGACTTCTAGTTACGATTTTAATTTAGAAATTCTCTTTAAAAACCGGAAAATATACAAAAGGGGAAGTTGATGCTGAAGCAAAACATTGAAATTTGTGGCCAAATTTAGTTTAATTATAACGAATCAGTAACGGTTGGTGTTTTTAGTTTGTTTTCAACTTTCAACCGTACTTCAGTAGGCTACAGGCAGTAGCTGTACGGTATTTATTAAAGTGTAAATTGGTAATGGATTACAAGTACAACGGTGTATTTTGGGAGCATATGTTGGTATACAACGTGAATATTTTAATCGAACGGGTGTCACTTACAGAAAGTATATTAAAGCACTAGGTGTTTTTTTTTCTTCTAATCCGCGTTTTTGTACCCTTTGATGAATTTCCAGCCAATAAAAATGAGTTTGCTCTGTAGGCACTGTCAAATTTTTGTATAGAAAAAATTACATTGTATTCAAATGACCTGGTAATTTAACTGTTTTTTGCACGTAAACTGGACACATTCAACAGTCGATGTGCGAGTGCACCTATGTCACATTTCATTCTATTTCCTTAAATGAGTACAAGGAAACAGGATGAAATTTGACGTGATTCGGACCATTCTTTCAGGAGATATGTAGAAATGAAGCTAGGCGTAGGAAGTTGCGTAGGAAAACTTCATAGGAAATACCCTAAAATCGAAGATGTTCACTTCCTCTGAATAGTATCCAAATTTTCACCGATTTTGACGTGATACCTCGTTGGAAAGGTCTCGACGAGATCTAGTATGTGTGATAAAATTTAGCATATTTGGCTGCGCTCTAGTGCCACAAAAAATGGCAAAATTGCAAGAAAATTTCCTTAAACTTCATCTAAAAATGGTCTGATTTCAACAAATGAGGTATTGTTGTAAAGGTATGTTGTAAAGGGCACCACAACCAGTCTGGGAGTGACTAGGGGATGTCCCCAAGAGGGCATACTATCACCTATACTTTGGTGCATGGTAATAGACTCTCTCCTAGTCAAACTCAATCAATCTTGAATTTTCACCCAGGGCTATTCAGATGATGTCTCGGTCATTATCGGAGGAATCTGCCCGACAACTTTAGGAGACCTAATGCGAGAAGTGTTAAAAGTAGTAGAAGAATGGTGTAAGGAGAAAAAACTCCGAGTAAATCCAGGAAAAACGAAATTGATTCTGTTTAAAAGGAAAAACAATGTTGATGAACTGGAGCTCGGAAGTCTTAGACTCTTTGGGGAAATACTTAACCCAAGGGCGATGGTAAAATACCTAGGGGTCACCTTCGACCATAGAATGACCTGGATTATGCATCTAATAGACAAGCTAGATAAGGCAATTGGAACTTTCTGGATGTGCAGTAATGCCTTCGGAAGAACCTGCGGTCTATTCCCAAGAGCCATCTGGTGGATATACACAGCAGTAGTTAGACCAATGTTCTACCATGGGTGCATTGTCTGGTGGCCGAGAGTAGAGATAGGGACAGCAAAAAAGAGGCTAGATAAACTCCAGAGGTTAGCATGTTTGTGCATGACTGGGGCGACTTATTTGTAAAATCTACAGCTTTTAGCTCAGCTCTTAATATCCAATGTAATGGATTCTGGGCACCGGGCTCGGCTACAGGACACATGACAATTACAAACCCAATAAAAGATGAAACTCTCCTTATGAGGAGTGACTAGATCTCGACTATCTTGATGGTGGAGGATAATTTTAGGTGTGTCATACCGAGTAGGGAGGAATGGTTAGGTTTGGAAAAAATCTATCGCCCAGAGGATGGCTTAGTGAGCTACACAGACGGGTCCAAGAAAGAAGGAATATCTGGAGCTGGTTTTATCAGTGAAGTAGCCGGGATTGAAGGTTCTATATCTTTGGGATGCTTGACTACGGTAATGCAAGCTGAGCTCCTAGCAATATATGAACTGGTTAGCACCGAAACTTTCAAAACATTCCAGCACAGAAGACTCTACATTTGCTCGGATAGCCAAGCCTCAATTGAAGCTCTGGAATCCCCCATAGCAGTTCGGCCACAGTGCTTCAATGCAAAGAAGCTCTCAATGAGCTAGGCAGGAAGAACAATGAGGTCTTGATTCTATGGGTGCCGGGTCATTCTGGTATCCAAGGCAATGAGAGAGCTGATGAATTAGCAGACAAGGGAGCAAATCAGCGCCCGATTGGGCCAGAACCCTTCTGCGGCATAACGAAGAACGAGAGAAAGAGTATAATCAAAAACTGGCTAGATGTGCAGCACAGGAGAGTCTGGGAAAGGTACGAAGGGGGTAAGCACACAAAAATTTTCTCTCCTCTTAGGAAGTTCGCTTTACTGGACCTAGACAGACCTAACATTAAGAGAGTGGTTGAAGTTTTAACAGGACACTGTGCGCTCAACAAACACCTCAATGTTATAGGATATGCAGAAAACCCAAAAAGGGGTGTGGAACAGAACGTCATTCTCGAGCGTGACTATAATATAAACGCGATAATTACGAATTTACTGAGTGCACCGTTCTGCGACAGAGATGGGATCTTAAAACTTCAACATCAAATGTACCATGGGATTATGTCTCTGGAAATTAAGAGTCTTGAGAAGGAAATTGTCCATTTGAACCTTCTTGCATCAAAGCAGAGGCGGGTCTTGAGGTCTTTATCATCCGACTCTATATTCAAGTTAGCAAATAGCCTGTTGGTGGCTCGAAAATCTTCGGATCTAGTAGAGTGTGCGAAGAGGAATGAGGTTTTATGGAACTTGGCACTACTTGATAGAGGCAAGCAAGTTGAGTCAATTGATATCTGGCTGAACAATGAAATTCTTAATAAAGTGGGAAATAAGAACGACTTGGCCAGTACTAGTAGAGGTTGTGACATGGGGCTGAAAAAAGCGGAATATGATTTGCTAAGCGATGATTTTTTAAACGAGGATTATTGTTGATTGATGAGGATGTCAGCAAATCGTTGCAGTCATCCAAAATGACTCTGGTGTCTCAGTAGCCGGACATTTGAATTCGAGCGTAGGGATGGCGGATTCTGTGGAAAACCAATTACCCCCACCAGGCTTCATGAATGTGACCAGCGCTGAAGGATTAGCTACCGCTGACGAAAATCTGACTTCGGCGAACTTGGATGTATCCCCTATTGATACCGCCATGCTGAAAAGCGCTCAAAAATGTGGTGGGTTAAGCACGAATGGAGGTAGTCGTGATAGAATCCGGAAACGCCGAGATGAAAATCAGGATTCATATCATGATTTGCATGATGGTAGAATTGATGGTGTGTGTTTCAGGAAACGTGGTCGTGGTAGAGTACATGGATCTTCAAGAGGTGGTGGTGGATATATGAACAAACACCGGCGGGGTAGTCCGAGTCCAAAGAATTACCGCAAGGCATTCAGCTTCGGTGACATTTGGGACAACCCAACCCAAATGAAAGGAAATGCGAACAATTCTTGTGGAGTTTTCTTCAAATGAACGGACGGTAAATGTGTGATTGAGTCGCGGTAGTTTTTGTATCCTTTAATAAAAGATGAATACATAATTGAGTCACGTTGATTCCTGTAGGTTTGCCCTCACTGCACCTTCAACCTTCCACCGTTCGCAAACCCCAACCTTCATAATCTCATGCTTGTGAGTGTGCTGAGGCCTTCTGAATTTAAAGGTATTTAAAATTTTGGATAAATTTTGCGTTCACATCCACGGCTAAATTAAACTAGGGCAAAGCGGTTTCGTCAACTCGGATAGGGAATTTGGTGTGATACGGTCAATAGACATTGAGGTTAAAGGCGCCGGAGGTGAACTGGTGTGTTGAAATGTTGACTTTATGAAAGGTTGTACGTCGATGCTAAGGAATTATAATCCATCTGTGTTATAAAAAATTGGTCTGATACTGTAACCATAGTGGAATGAAAAATCAAAAAACCAAGTGATGCAGGTGGAATCCAAGTGTTATACGCCGTTTTATCCTTCCCCCCGCACTTAGGGAATGATTCTGGGCGTGCCTTTCGAAGTTCGCATAGTAGGATGTTTTTCCTTTTTAGGATGTAAAACCACCAAAAAGTCGGAAGTTGTTACGGATGGTGTGTGAGGACGTTTTCGAGATTTTTGATAGGTAAATTATCATAATCCCTTATCAGAATTTATATAGGGTTATAACTGTCATGGATAAATAGTCGTTTTCTTCTTACATTTAACCCCGTGTGCATTTTTTCCAAGTAAAATTAGTAGACTTGCTTTTAATAAAAGAACTCATAGCTGATATTAGTAGACTGGATTTGTACGTTGTCGGTTTTTTCTGTATTAAACAGTTTAAATTGGGTGAAAAGAAAAACAGGAAATACGGCACCAATTTTTTCTGTGGATCTGGTTCTTGGTAAGTTTCGTTAGAATACCCCTGTGGATATCTAAAAATTTACTTATGTGAATTCCTTTACTAAAAAAGGTGTCCATACCTAGGATCGTTAGTGTTGTTGCGCTAGATCATAAATATCGAGCTAAATTACTTTCTGTAGACCAAGACATGGAGAACAACAAGGTAAGAATTTTAAACGTTTGGTTTTGAATTCGTGAATGAAATATTCTAAGTGTAAGTTTTGAATTTGAACTTTTTACCTCTAGTTCTCACCCCCCTTTTTTATATATCCTCTTCCTATCTTTCCTACGTATGACATTTCGGACAGGAAGTCCAAATTATTCGTGTCACACAAACTGTTATTTCGACCTGTGTGTACACAACTGTATCGGTGGCACACACAAGATACCTACTTTCGTTATTTGCCATTGACTGACGAGTTGTAACGAAAAGTAACTCTTGCGTGACGAAACAGTGTCTCAGTCTCGAGCAATATAGCTCAATTTTCCACTTCGGAAACCTTGGTAGGCTCAATTGTGAGTTCTCTTAAGTTATTTTCCTATCTTGAATTTTACTCCGATTGACGAGTATTTATTTATTTGATTGGGTTGGAGTTGGATCGATTCTAATATCATTATGATTTAATTTAACGGTTGTGAAGTCTTGAAATCTTGTGAAAATATTGGTCCCTGAAAGTGGTTTTTTAGATGTGATTACACAATTTTCATGGAGTATTTGTTGGGATTTGATTTGGATTGGATTTCATCATGCGGAGTCGGAAATCTTGCAGACGTACTACTTTTCAAGCGGCGGGTTCCATTGCCAATTTTCTATGGAAAATCTAACCAGACATAACGAGGAAACTGGTCACCACATGATTAGTGACTGCCCCAGATATAGACATCACTGACAAAGGATCTTAGGCAAACCATAATTGATTGATATTAATTAATTTCATTGTCTACTTTTTTCAAGCCGACATGGAAAAAGAGTAAAGAAAAACACAAAATTCAAATATTCAAATACATAAAGTAAAAAAAACAAAATATCGCGTGAGCATGTCAAAATATTGCATGAATTCAACAATCGAATTCGAGTCAAAAGAAAAAAAAATAAAACTTAGAGTTAAAATTGTAAATAAAGAAAAAAGCAAAACAATATGTCAAAAAAAAATAAATAAATGAAAATTTAGCAAAATGCGTCGTCGCAAAAAATAAAATAAATAAATGAGAGTTAAGCAAAAAGCGTCGTCGCAAGAAATAAAATAAATAAATGAAAATTAAACAAAAAGCGTCGTCGAAAGTTTGGTCCAAGGTTAAGCAAAGTCGAGCACTAAAGGTAGCTGTTGTCAACAATTTAAGCGTCCATGCGGATATTTCAACAAGTTGCAAATGAGTCAAACACTGAATCGTCAAGTTCCTGTACACAATGGCGAAATTTACGTGAGGGTAGGGTTGGATCAACATGCTCCGCTGCCAAATTGAACAAACGACAGGCGAAATTGAATGGGGAGAAAATCTGGTATTCTCGCCTGCATCCATCAATTCGTATCAGTGATGGATTTCGTAGAGCTCGAGATCCGTGGTATAGGTTAATTCTATCACGAAGAGCGTGAGAGTTTATTTTACCGGTCAACACATCTTGAACGAAGAAAACTGCTGCATTAGCTCGGCGTCTTGTCAAGGATTGCAGATTCAGTTCGGAACACCTGTCAGCGTATGGACGGAGCTGGTAGCTTTCTTTATTCGGGTCGATATGGCGATCATGGTTGGCGTAAAGTACGAACTGTCTTTGTACACTTTCGAGTTTTTGAACATGAACGTCGTGATGGGGCAACCAGACTGAGGAAGCAAATTCGAGGTGGGAGCGAACGACCGAATTATACAGCATTTTAGCTGTGTCGACATTAAATCGGCCATAGCATTGACGTTTGATAAACGAAAGCATGGAATGACCCTTCTTCGAGGCTAGCTCAAAGTGCATATTGAACGAAAAGTCATTTTTATAATTTAGTCCGAGATCTTTTACATCGTAAACTCGCTTTATCGGTTTGCCGTTCATGTGGTATTCAGCCAGTATTGGACAGCGGCGGGATATCGTCATTACCTTGCATTTATCTTCATTCAACTCAAAGCCATTTTAGCAGCACCAATCAAAGAAGTTGTTTATTGATTGTTGAAGCGGGCGAGTGTCGTCAATATTGGAAATGTTATTTTGTACAATCTTTTTATCATCCGCGAAATTCAATCCTTTAGTTTGACCGAGTGTGTCATCTGAGTCATTGAAGAACACTAGGAAGAACATTGGCCCGATAATAGAACCTTGACCAACTCCGGAGTGTACTTCGATTTCTGAGGATAGGCTCGAGTTTATCTTTACCACTTGAATTCGATTGCGAAAGAATGATCGAAGCCATAGCAGTAATCGGTTGCTTAAACGATATTTAGCAGCTGCTAGTTTGAAAAGCAAGAG
>CM055406.1:94609620-94628990 GCA_029228625.1 Pseudolycoriella hygida
GCGCGCCCATGATATTCTTCGAGCTAGCAATTAAGGAGGCAGGCTGGTGTGAAATCATTAACTACACAAATGTTATTTTGTTAAAATACCTGGACACAAGCAGATATTTGACACCAGCCTGCTTCCAGATAGCTCCCACAGGAATTTATTATTCCTTGAGCTAGAAGTCAAAGAGGCAGGCTGGGGTAATAATGGATACCAGGACTAATAGTGAAACCTTTCATTTGTGGTAGGCAGAATTTTAACATCAACGTGCCTTGTCATAGCTCCCATACAAATTCAGTACTTTTTGTGTCAGAACTCACGGAGACAGGTTGGTCCCAAGCTTTTAATAAGTGAGACGCTTGCTTCATTTGGCCTTAACAGAATTTCCACACCATCGTTTTTTTTTTTTTTTGCTTTGCTCAAAGAGTGATATATGATTTATTAGTAGGGTGAAAACACCTTCTGTCTTTTCCTTTGTTCTCAAAACCAGCACGGGGCTCGTAGCCGCTGCACTTAGCCTAGTAAGATCGAATTAGCTCGATCAATCAAACTAAAAGAATTGTTTCAAAGTGGTCAATTCACATGCTGTCTGCTGTGTACACATTTGGATGAGTACAAACATATGTGGGTTAATTGATAACACGAAAACTTGTGGAGTTGTGTAAGCACAGGTCTGAAAATGTTCCGGAGTTGGTGATTTAGCTGAATTCTTTTGAGCAAATGAGGACGACATTAACTCTAAAAACAGCCGGACGAAGAAACACAAATACAACAAGTGCCTGTTTGATACTTTTGTAAGAAATTTCATCGAATAACGCTATCTTTTCAGCTTCAAAACATGAATCCATCAAAAAAGGGCTACACCCATGATAAATCTTAATTCTTTGTTCAATAATAGTTGAATAAATAAAAATGAAATTATGGTGCGAGTAGAAAGTTAGATGGGAAAACTAAAACTGTAAAAACCGGTAAAATGAATGAAAAAAACGTGCGTGTGAATAATATTTAAACATAAGCAGTGCTGTTTAGTTATAGCTTCTGACTATATGAATTTTTAGTGTGGCACATTTTGACTGATGAGACTCATTGTAAATACCTTTTTTCCGTATATTTTATAACGTCCGTCGATATTTTTTTTTATATTTTGTTGAAATATTGAAAGGTAAATTGCTCGAAACAAATCTCTCAATAAATAATAGAAAATAATTTAAACTTTTTTGGTAATTTTTTATGCAGAAATTGTTGATTACTCGCTTTTCTCACAAACGTAAATAATAACGCATGCAATAACATACTTAATGGAGATGGTTTGTGGTTATGTAAATTTGGAATGCTTTAAAATTTATTAAGAAACCAAAATGGTCATTGACTTGTTTCATTTAGAAAAATGTATTTTGGAATATCGTTTCGTATTGAGCGAACCTTACTTGTTAAAAAGAAAAATAGACATAAAATTTTAATTATCATTCCAGTAGTAAAATTATTCCGGAAACAGCATAAATACAGACGAAGGAAGGAAGGAAACAGTTATACGTGCTAGTTCTACGAATTTTTGTTGTTGTTGTTTTGTTGACTGTAGTCGTCAGCAAGCTTGTCGTTTGTTCCAGTAAGAAAATAGAACATAAAATAAGAACAAAAAACACACTCAAAGCATTTGGGAAGTAAGAATTGCGCTTCATTTCGCTCAAGACATTTGAGGTCAGTTGCGCTAGCAACCTTCCCAAATTTTAAGTCGTAAATTATTCGATAAATTAACTTTTTGAGCTTTAGCTACCACTTGACTTGTATTCATGACTACAAACCAAGGTTGGGTTTGCGACGCTAGTAACGACTAGCGACCGCTAATCATGAATTTAGAGTATACTATTTCCCTAGTAGCGAAATTACTAAATAGAACTAAAATTACTCTATTATCAAAAACTTTACCAAACGTCGGCAAAAATTAATTTTTTGAATTAGGTGCCGTTCAATTGGTATAATAATAATAATAATCCGCCGGTACAACACGTTCGGTTTAGATGCTACATCATCATATTTACAAGTTCTGCAATTTTTTGAGCTTTTTGCTCATATGGATTCTTCTTAGAGATCCTTTCGTTACCGAAGTTTTTACTGTTGTAGTGATAAATTACACAAACGCCTAACGCCATCGATGATGAACTGAGTGCGGAAACTAGTAGGGATCATAATGCCGCTTCGCCCAATAATGTGTTTTGACGTCATGCATTGTTGGACTACATGCTTAACGTGAATTCCGAATCACGCCTAACGGTCGGTAGCATTTTGGACTCAGATATTTTAACACAAAATTTATTGAATATGGGTGACGTCATTCTTCTGTGCACGATTCGTTGCGGCACCAAATCTACAACTACACAAATGGGTGTGTCTAGGAAATACAAAACTCAGTGAAGCTTGATACGTCCATCCTGATGTTCTAATCCGATGAAGGTGTTAATTGTTTTATAATCTTTTAAAATGTACATCATCTATACTATAGAGGATGTGACACAGTAATTTACCTCCTCAAAAGTGGCTAGATAGAGTAAATTATTAGAATCGAGATTTAGCCTTAAAGATCGGAATCTTAATCGTCGTTTGAGTTTCCATTTTTTGCTAAAGTTTTCTCAATCTTGTATTCCCTTCAAGCGGTATTTGTCTTAGGAAATGAAAGAAAACTATAAAAACTATTGCAAATGTTTAGACAAGCCTAGTGTGACACGTATGCCTGAGAGCCACTCCTCCCCCTAGCGTGACATCTTTATGAGCGACCCCTTCGACATTAAGTCATTGATTTAATTGCAACTGTCAGAAATGATTAGTAAAGGTTGTTACAACCTTGTGCTTTTGAAATTTAAATTTACCCTGAACGATGCAATAAGAAACAAAAGTCAAATTTTTGCAGCGTAACAACTGAAAGTGTTGAACAATTATCCCGCTGGTGGGTCTGGCATTTGTGACGCAATTTTTTGAACTGAACGTAATTTTGTTGAAAATTTGTTTTTGCTTATCGAAGCTTAATGCGTCACCCCCTTTGATTTCAGAACTTTTGTAAGCAGACATAAAGACTTGCGTCACACCTTCTCTGTAAGAGGTTTTCTTGCGGATATCAGTACTTTTGTAAGTTTATCCCTAGTCAAAAACCTGAGGGAAGTTAAAAATTGCTAGAGAAATTTACAAGAATCCCATAAGCCTAGGAAGCTCCATTGGATAACTTCACTCATGTCTAGAATAACCGAAAAATATAAAAAAAGCTGATGGAAGTTGAAAAGCCCTATAGAAACCCTCCTAATTCTCCTAGAAGTGGCCATTTTCCAGAGATTAGGCCATATTTCCCCAAAACACTGAGACATGTGTTCGCTCAAATTTTTAGTTCTCTACAACTTCGCCTTCGGAACCAGCTTTCTAACTCTCATAGTTCTGGAGATCTGGGTCATCCTGCCCGATTATGGAAGTGGCCATATACCAGTATCGGGCCATATTTTCCCAAAACTCTGAAACACGCGTTCGCTTAAATTTGATTCTCTACAACTTCACCTGTGGAAGTAACTTTCTAACTGCTATAATTCTAGAGGTACGGGCTACATATTGCAAAACGTCACAAAGTTGAAAAAAAATTGCCACAACGATCCCGGAAAGAAAGAAAAAAAAGGTGGTAAATCTACTTAAAAATATTCGATTTGGGTCCGTTTCAATACAAATTTGCCACTAGTAGCGAAGCTATTTTGTCAGTCACTTCGCTATTAGCGACTAGCGATCCGCTAATCAGTCAACTAGTGGGCCCATTTCGCTGGTCACTACTTCGCAATTGTACGAAGTCGAATTATTATTATTATTATTAATTTCCACAGTATTTTATTAGTACAACCTAAATTCGACTGGCCAAAATCCCGATTTGCACTTCGTCGTCTTGAGAAAAAAAAAATTTACTGAAATGTCAAAAAATAAATCATTTTCACGTAACACAAATATTGATTAGCACATGACGACTGAAGGTTCGATGTATGTACTGCCGTGTTACGCCTAAACTCACAGCATAGCACTTTATTGTTAACTGTAAAGAGCTCGTACAATCTTTGCGCTTCTATTGCAATTGCAATACAAGTTTCCCAAGAATTTTGTGAGACAGTAGTACACAGTCAAAGGGGATGAACCTTTTCCACGACGAAGACGTAAGTGAAAATCCTCGTAAGTGCACGTTGACTCTGACTTCGGCAAATATATAAATAGAGAGTTTGACTAACTTTTCCGATGTAGTGAATTGTAAAGTACAGCACAGTTGTACTGTGTAGCAGTGAAAGATTGTTCAGCTTTTCTGAATATATTTTTCGGTCAGACGATTTCCGCAAAAATTGTCTTATTTTTTAATTATGTCAATGTAATGAAAACTTTGAACTATTAGTGAAGATTAGCGCTCGCTACTAGCGCGCTAGTTTTTGAAAAGCCTCACTACTAGCGACTAGCGTCGCAAATGTTTTTCGATTTTAACGTTAGCGCCGCTAGAAAAATTGACTAGTGAGCTTAACCTTGCTACGGAACTACTTGACCGATTTTGCTCATCTTTGAGCTGAATCATGGAGCTTGAATTCAGGGAAAAAAGGGAGACGGACGGACGGACCATCTAAGTTTTTTTTTGCTGATTTGTCATCTCTAGAGGATAATAAATGTATCCCTCAACTACCGCCTCGATCTACCCCACCACGTCACAATAAAATTGTCTGTACTACACGTATAGGACCTTTGTACTTCGTACGAGTCTAAAAATTAGGAAATTTAGGGGACGTCCTTTGTGCAAGATATTGGAAAAGTGCTGAAGCTGTCTGCAGAGATTTTTTAATTTTAATGGTTTGACTTTGATTAGTAAGACATGTACTTGCGAATACGATTCCGTGATCGGTTCTGCTTTTTCAAATAAAATAGGAAAACAGGGACCAAAACCATAGATTGTGCAACTTTTCATTTTACCTGTAATTTTTTTTTTGGTTCGTAAATAAGAAAGATTTTGCTATCGTCTTTATATTCTGTCGGAAGAGTATAGATTCAAAGATTTCATTTGATTCAAAGAAAGGTACCAAGCTTTGATAATGAAGGCTTAGAACATTTTGCATTCTTTCAAAAAAAAACTAAGTTTTCAAGAAAAGTTGCTTATCAAAAAGTACAAAATTCTGACCCTCTGTTTCCTTAAGAATGGGCGGAATCATTGAATTTGAGTTTTTGAATAATTTTAGGAAAATGAATGCTTACTTACGTAAGTGAATGTACCTTATTCTATGTAAATGGAAATGCGTTGAGTGTCATTTGCTTCATTTTCGAAATGCAAAGTTTGAAGTTTACGCTTTTTTAATTTATGAAACTCCATAAACTCCCAATTCAATAGTCGAACTAATTGATCTTGTCATCCATTTCCCATTTGGATGATTCATGAAAACAGATGTTGATTAAATTTACCCTAATTCAAGTAGTGAAGAAAGAAAAAATAATTGATGACCATAAAGTTGGAAATTGAAAACACTTATCGCTCAATCCCTCGTCATTCATCCGAAGTTTATAATAGAACGCTGCGAAATTATTTATCGTCATCGCTTTGGAAAGTATAATAACTTGACGAATATACTTTTTCTCGGGTTATCGCAGTATTGTTGGCGGAAAAGCATGAATGCAAATTTTAAGCCTTTTAATAGGTCGTGCTATACAAATCTGTCACATCATTTATTTATCATTTTGTTAATGAGTCCTCTTTGACTGGAACTTGTCAAAATGTTCTTCTATAATTAATTTACAACGAGTGAACGAACGCTTAAAGCTTGTTAATTATTCCTTTACGTTAATACACATAAAAACTTCAGTTTAAGGAGAATTTATCTATTTTAAAAGCTATAATAAATCACTTTACTCCCCTTGTTCTATACACAATTTAATGTATGTATTACTCACGTACAACAGCTCATAAGAAGATCACATCTTCCTCTCATATATAATTCTATGAGATACTCTTCCACACATATGCCATTACATTTTGTTAATATGTTTTCAGACCTAATATAAAAGTAAGTCATATCACATCTTATAATAATAATAATACAACAAAGGTACCTCCTACATAATGTAACACTATTACAAGGACATAAAAATCTTTTAAATTTATTATTATATGCTGAGATTAAATTAATAAATCTTTTTGAAAGATTTTCCACTTCACTTTTGGCAACGAGACGGTTTTTCCTGCTCAAAAAATTATTTTATATTTTTTTTTTATTCTGAGAAGAGTTAAGGGTGTAGAAACTCTTGTCGTATATTGTACACCCATGGGTGCAGCACTTTCATATCCTTTTATTTCGCGCCATATTTATCGCTGTCGAATAAAGTTACAAGTATAAAGCAGCCGCCACAAATCAATGAGACGATTAGCTTTCCGCGGGCATCAGTTTAGCGGTGAAACTAAAGAATTCTCCGGTACAAGGGTTTTTTTCCAGATAGAGAGGAAAGACACAACATTTTTATCTGTCAGATATCTATTTTACCCCGCCGCCCCGCCGCCACGCCGCAATCTAATTTAATAAAATCCATATTTCTCAGGCGATTTACATTTCGGTGGGACTAAGTGGCGAGATCAGAGTGACAGAGTGATCAGAGCCTGGTACTGATATAAACAAAAACAGAATACGTCATTTTACCTGCAATTGCAGCAAGTCGACACCGGAATCCAATTTTCGTCCGGAGGGATTGAAAACCAAACGCAACGCAACTCGAGTCAACACGATGGGCTTCATTCCCTTGGTCTATGCCCGGAAAATCAAATGTTCATTTTTAGACCGCAGTACCTCGAAAATGGGTCTATAGATTGCGTTTGCCACGACGTTTGTAAACAGTCGATTTGAGGGGGAAGTAGGGGGAGCATCGATCATGGTCCTTAGAAACTGAATCTACAAAAAAAACTTTGTCCGTCTGTCCGTCAACACGAGTAGCTCGAGTATAACTCTACCGATTTTTAGAATCTTTTTTACCTGAAAGGCAATCGAAATATCTTTTATGGGATTTAATCTGGGTCTTTTACTCGAGTAAATCTTTTCCGATTTTCATATATTTTTTTTTTGAAAGGTTTGGGGCATGACTGATCATTAGGGTGGTGCAAAAAAGTAAAGTGTCGAGAAGTTTGGGGCACCAGCGTTAAAACGAATCTAAACGGGTCTCAGAAAAAAAGTGTCTATGGACGCAACTCAATCTGGAGTGATCTAGGGGTTCCGCAAAATCAAAATAGTCAAAAAATCTAAAAAACAGTGAAAAACGTAGACTTTTGCGAAATTGCATGGAACTAGTACAAGGGTAGGAGTCATGTTCAGGCAAGTTTAATGAAATCCGTTCAGAATATTCCGCAGAGAACGTTTTTTGACTTACTTCGAGTTTCCGCACGCTGTCGGAATCATGGGAGCCCATTGAAGAATAAAGTGTACCCAACTTTTCCTAGCGACAGACCGTGACGACGACATCAGGTAGTGGCAAAATAATTTAAGGGAAATGTTAGGAATGAATAGTACTTTTAATACAAAAAATAATACTTGGGTTCAATTCACAAACTTGAAGTTTCCTGTGTCTTAAAAGTTGACCCATATTTCACGATAATGTTAGAACCGCAAGAAGTCACTTGTTCCAACGTTTGAAATTTTTCGACTCCCCGAATCTTTTCATTCCCTAAAAGATAGTCGAAAATGGAAGGTCAAGTTCGAAGATGAGCAAAATCGGTCTACGGAAACCGGAGTTATGACCAAAAAAGTGGTAAAAATCGGTGTTTTTTGAGGGTATCTTAAACTTTACAACAACCCTACTGATCATTTATGGAAGAATTTTTTTTTTATTTTGAGCTTTTGGACTCAGCCAAGGCCCTAAAACTGAGCCTTTACTAGGGTCCAACGTGTTTTTTCTACGTATATAGGATAAGTCTCATCCTATTGCCAAAATATTTTTTTTTTTAAAGGTAATCGAAAACTTGATTGTTTGAAGGTCGGTGATAATTTTTCTCTTATATCTCTGCGAAATTAGTAAGGAAATCCCTCTACAAGGTTTTGAATGAAAGATATGTACTTCGACAAATCAAAAAAAAAAAATTACTGAAAATATATTGAGTGGTTCGGGCTGAATGTTCCTTAGTGTGGGCCCAACTCACGTTACGCGACCCCACATGATTTTTGTGTCGTTTTTCATAAATATTCCAAAAATGATGAAGTTTTTTGTGCAATGTTATAGAGAAAAAAAGCGAGCTTTTCTGCAGATGGAAGTATGGGTCAGAGGCCTCTCCTAGGGCTCTTTATGGGTTCTATGAATACAAAAAAAGTTTAAGTGAATTTCTTTGGACCCGTACGAAGTACAAAGGTCCTATACGTGTACTACAAACAATTTTATTGTAACATGATGTACATCGAGGTGGGAGAGGGGTGGATGCATCTATTATCGTCTAGAGATGACGAATCAGCAATAAAAAAAAATGTCAGTCTGTCCGTCTCCACTTTTTTTCCAACCGACTCACCTGATCAGCCTAAACTTTTAATTCCCTGAAAGGAAGATGCCTCCCATGATTCAAGTTCGAAGATGAGCAAAATGGGCCAAGTAGAAGAAGTGGAGGTCGGGCATGAAATTTTCGAGGGTCGACGAAACTTTTATGTCTAAGCAAGTTTAGCATGGAAATTCCTCATTTTGGTGTCAAATGAAAGCATTTGATGTCACAAAACTGGGAAAAATTTTTTGTGGGAATCGGGTCAGGGGTCTGGGCACTGGGACCAACAAAATGGACGAAATTGAGATTCTTGGCCATATACGAAAACAGTTTTTCGTCTGTATTTCCTTAACTATGCAATATGGAGATTTACTGTCAAAGGCAAAGTTGTAGAGAATTAAATTTAAGCGAACACGCGTATCAGGGTTTTGGGGAAATATGGCCTAATTCTAGTATATTATACTTCCATATGGCCTAATTCTAGTATATTATACTTCCATAATTTGGCAGGATGACCCGAATCTCCAGAACTATGAAAGGTATAACAGGTAGAAATTTGCTTTCAAATTTGTAGAGAATACAATTTTAGAGAACACCTGTTTCAGGGTTTTAGGGGAAAATGGCTCAGTCCTTGGATAAAAGCTTTTTTAGATTTTAATGGTCTGAGACGTACTTCGGTTGGATTGTTTGCTTATTTGCATATTTAGATGCGTTCGAGTCTGTTTGCCACACGTACTGATACGTACGGTTCTTTGGTTATGTTTTTTAATATTTTTCAAACTTTTTTTTAATTTCCTTTTTAAATCGCACAAATTACCTACCAAATTCAAAGTTGTAAATTTGTATACAAGGAAAATTCCTCTTGCATTAAATGTGAAACACCCAATTTGTATGAGGAAATTCCCTCCCGGGTGATAATTCTTGGGCAATAATTCCCCTGGTGACAATTTCCCATCGTCTGGGTGATAATTCCCATTTGTTCCTGTCCTGGGGATAATTCCCGTCATCGATAAGAGTCCCTGTTCTGTTCGAATCATCTTGATTGGCTTTGTTTTGAGTTACTTGCTTCCAGCTTTGAAAGTTTTTTATTGAATGACGACCGATGTTATAGAATCTATTTGTAAACAGTGTGGACTAGACAACAGACGAAACCTATCAAAAATGGTGAAAATCTGGATCTAAGTTTGGGAGTTATGGACGATAATGTGTTCACGAGTATGAAATTTGCTTTTGAATTCTATAAAAATGATTCTTGATCAAAAAATATGTTAACATTATATTAGTGAAGGGGCCTGACCATCCTTGTGACGGGACCACGCTTTTGAAGACCAATATAATTCGAATACAATTACAATGCGACGAAACATATATTTTACCATCATATTTCATTACTTCGGAAACAATTCACTCGTTTATTTTTGATCAACTCGGTCTCTTAACTTATTTTGACTCATGTAGCTGCATACCTCACCTTCAGCTCGGATATGCAAACTCTGCACTGGTAAGAACAGTTTCCGATTTCCGAAGCGCGAACGTGTTGCTCAAAAAAACGCTCCTGACAAAATTGTGCCTTCGCAGGGTCCAATGTAATTTCCTATTGCGAACCCAGCCAAAATTCAAATTTAAGCATCAGAGAACGGCTTGCTGCCGTGAACCACAAATCATGGTCTTTCATTGTAAAGTATGGGGTAATTTATGCAACAAGTGTGCCGCCGTATGTATAATATGAAGTGAGGGAAGCTTTCGACTCCAAAACGCCTATTTGTCACTTGCAAACAAAGAAGTCGTATCAGGTTGTAAATCGAGTGTTCGAGGATTTGTGAGAACTGAGAATCACGAAAAAAATCTTTCAGTGATTGATTCTTCTCTTCGAAGTTTTACAAGGAGGAACAATTGAAATTATATCCATTATTACCGGGTAGAAAGTATTAAAAAATTAATGTCTCTATGTAAAACCCATCTAAATTTACAATACGATCCGACATAGTAAAATGCCATTTCGGGTGAATCGATAATGCAGATGGCTCAACAAATTTATAGTTTCTCTCATATCATAAATTCAAGTTCAAATGGAGAAAAATCAAATTAAGTCGGAATAATTTTATAAACGACGTGGTTTGAAAATGAGTTTATGTGCATCTGTTAGGTGTGATTTTCATTTTTCAATCGAACATTTCTTCAGATTATGATGAACTGAATTTAGATTCGTCTTTTTCTTGTAATAATAATAATAATAATCTGCCTTACAACCCATGAAGGGTTAGAGGCTAGATCATTATCATTATCATTATTTACTAGTTTCGCTGTTTGTGGTTCTATTTTTTGAGATCCTTTCATTACCGGAAAGTTTTACTGTGCCAGTGGTAAGCTGTGCGACAAACCCAGTGCCATCTATGAGATGTAACGAGGAGCGAAACTAGTAGGAGTAGAATACCGGTTCTCCCAACAATGCCTTTTCCGGTAAGCCGTACGATGGCACTACACTCAACTTCACTTGACTTGAACGATTCAATCAGCTTTGTTTTGTTTACAAATCTAACAATCGGAACAAATCTGTCTGCGGCTTTTTCTTGTAAGCGATACAAATATCCAGCAGAGTTTGAATGTCAACGTACAGGTGTTGCAAGTGTAACTCCTTTTCCTTTATAACTTACAAGTTTCCAGGTGAAGAAGAGCGCTAGATTTTTACGTTTTATGTGCTAACTTTAGATCGATTCCGGTTGTCTTTCTTCTTTCAGACATCAGATAAGAGGGCATCTGAAGAAAGATAAAAACTTGTCAATCGAGGCAACCTGACACTGAAATTCTGACTACGCCTAACTGGAAGAACAAGTGAGGCTATTAGTTAGTAACACCATCGAAGTCGGCACCAGGCTGCCTACTTGATACCTAAAGCTGGGAATAAAGAAGGCAGCCTGGTGCTGAACATCTATTCTTACAAAAGTGGAGACAGAAGTGAGTTCCATACGTCACATAAGTTTGCTGCTTCCCTCTGCATTCAAAGTGTCATAGCTCAAGGACGCAGCCTGGTGCCGAGTTGAAACTTATATGACGTATAGATCTAACTACTTTCTACTCTTTAGTAAAAACAGATGCTCAGCACTAGGCTGCCTTCTTTATTCGCAGATTATGGGATCAAGTACGCAGCCAGAGGTGTCAAATCATAAACTTATATGATGTAATGTACTCGCAGCTTCCTTAATTTTGGCATTTTCAAATTTTCGGCACGAAGTGTTCTGGCTGAAAGTGCAGACTTATCTTCTAGCGAAAAGTTTGTTAAAAAAATTAAGCAATCTCAAAGAAGTAGCTTAACTACTAGATGCAAAACAATGGTTTTATATAGCTATTGAGGCACTTTTTTGAAATTTACAATTTTTTTTAACAAAAGTTACTCTGGAAAAATATAGTTTTTATCGGACACGCTCATAATAAACTCTCAGCGAACTCCATGTAAATTTCTCCCACTTGGTAATATCTTATTTCGCCTTATATTATTTTTTCTGTAGAAATCAGAGAAGTTGTCGTTAGAGCACAGCGACACCATCTAATAACAATTCTCACAGATCACCGATTTGCGTTAGAGATTTTTCCCGACGTTAAGGTAAGGCAAAAGTGCAGACTCTGTCAACTTCGTACAGGGATGAGAACTGGTTATTGTATAATAAAATATTTATTCAAAAATATTAACAAACATGGATGAATTTCAGAATATTTCTTCTGTCATGTCATTAGCGAAACTTAATTTCTATGTATACAAAATGCGATAGTGGTATTTATCTTGTCACTTAATATTTGTGGTTTCTTACGTAATTTGAGCAATCAAAAGAGGTATTCAATTAACAATTTAGTTTGAAAACAATATCTATTGAAAAAAATTCCTAAACGAAAATTAAAATCGTTGTTAATGGATTACATCCTATGTAACGTAAATGGCAGAAAAGACATTTAAAATATTTCGAGGAATAATATGACATTTTTACTGACAGCTAATTTTCGTTAAATTTTCTCGATTGTTGTGTGAAAAATCACAGATTATTGTAAACTGCATAAGGCTCAACTTGACAAAATTATTTTTATTTTCGTCAAGTTGAGATTTCATACAAGCCTTACGCGATTTATTGGCATCGCAGGGCCTATTTTCGGTATTTTTTTTTAATTTTCGGTAATTTTCAGTAATTGTCGGTAATTTTTGGTAATTTTCAGGAATTAGCCTAAAAGATTTTTTGAAAGCTGTACATTAATGAACAATAAATTTTTAACGAATTTTCATTCGTTTATTGCTTCAAAGATGTTTTCGAAGTACCTTTATCATAGTACGACCGCTTGCGATATCATAGAGGTTTGACAAAGTTTTGGCCTCCGTTTTCTGCATCTTGAGAATTTGAATATGCATTTTAAAGACTCAACTAACAACTTTTCGTGCCGATAACAAGTTTTATCTAAACCACCGGCTGAAGTCAATCAACAATTTAAATACTAAACGGTTGGATGAACTAAGCAGGGATGACTTTTTAATTCGAATTGAGTTAAAAATACTAATCACAATCGGTTAAGAACTTTCAAAGTCACTTAAGAAACACTGGTATAAACCTGGTTTTTTTGAACTTAGAACGGAAATCGCTATTCAAGGTTTTGGGTAAAAGATGGGGACATCAGAAAATCTGTTGGGTGGTTCCCAGCTATAGTGTCCTTAGTGAGGGCCCAACGCACGCTACGCGACCCTTCACGATATTTGGTGGTTTTTCATTAGAGGAATGATTTGGTTTTTTTTGTAGTACTGTTGAGAGGCGCACTCTTTTGTCCAATAAAGTATGAGGCAGAGGCCTCTCCTAACTGATCTAAGTCGGTTTTAAAGTCAGCAATTTTAAGTAATTATGGGTAATTTTAGTAGTAGTTTTTGGTAGTTTTGAGCAATTTGAATTACCGAAAATGGCATCGCGTTCAATACACACAAAAAGACGAACATTGGTTTAGCAAGAGGTGTAGGTACATTCAACACATGCTCACTCTAAAAGTCGCTAAAAAACTAATTTTTGTCGTCAAACACTGAATTTGGCATCATTTGAAAAATGATAATGAATTGGCCTACAACAGGAAAAGAGTTTTGGAGACCTGGCCCTAATTGGGTGTCTTATGGAAGGAGAAAACCCCCAAAATGGCGGGAAAACGATTTTCTCGATTTTTCCCAGTAGAAGCTTTTCTCAGAAAATTAAAATAAATGTTTTTGAGGGTTTTGCATCCATACAATATTTTGTGCGAAAGAAGAGAAAATTTAGAGAGATTTTTTGAAAAATTAAACTACCTACTACAATGCGTTGTACATACGTTCAAATTGTACATGCTGATCAACGAAAAATGCGACATCTATTATCCTCGTAACGTCGATGTCATGAACTAAAGATAATTTACTTCAAATGTGAGAATTCTCGAATAAGTTAGTCTGCTTCATATTTCAAGTGTATATAATATGCTGCCATCTATTTTCGTTAAAAAGTGTGTGAGTGTCACTTTTTCATTTCACATATCATTTTTTCAGTTACATCGGATGAGTAGATGTACAATGCCATTGTACGTATCATTTGTTCATAACGTACATGCTATCTCTGGGGCTTTTCATAAATAACGTCCATCAAAAGGGGGGGGGAGGGGAAGGGGTGAAGTTGGACGAAAGCGATTGTGGGGAAGAAGCAGAAAATTGGACGGCGTCGCCAATTGAAAATTGGGACAAAGCAAACACGCAAAAAAAAAATTATAAACCTGACTCTGACTGCACAAGCAACACAATTAATAATCACAAAGTCAACCTTACTGCTGTATCGTACAAATGATTCAAATGATCAAAAGAAGAACGACAGAGAGGAAAAACTTTGTTTTCAGTCATTCCAGGACCACCTAAAAAACCCGTGGATTAAAAAAGATTATTTTTTACCTTTTTTTCATTAGCAAAAGGAAGGGGTTATAGACTTGGATGTAATTAAAAGAGGGCAAAAACATGAAAAGGGAGGGATGGGGTCAAAAATTCTAGAAAAACGTGGACGTTATTTATGAAAAGCCCCATAATGTTGTTTGAACTATTAGTTTTACTGGACGTACATTTTACAAGTGAAACTATCATAATAAGTTCAATTGTACATACATGCTAAATGTTGTGTTGTGTGTATGTTCATCACAGATTGACATGAAGTGCGTCTTAGACGCAAAACGGTCGTAAAAATGTTCCGGAGAGTTGTGTTATTTGGGCATTTATTAACTACAGCTTAAGGCAACAAACATATTGGACGCAATGCGAATGAGAATGCGATCGTCCAATATGTTTACTGCTTTAAAACCTACACACAGGACACTGATACAATTCTTTTCAGTTAAAATATTTGTCTTCAAATGTAGCAATGCACAAGCAACGTACATTTGTATGAAACAATTGTTTGCCAAATCATTTTCTGTTCCATCAAGTACCTGATTTTTTTTATTAAATTCCTCAAACAGGTGGATAACTTCAGTTATTATAATCTCTTACATTGTTAAAGTTTTAATGGCAAATTCAACCTGTTACAACTAACTGTATAATAAAGTCCAAAGCGACAGTTAAATGTGCTGACATCAATTAATGGAAATTTAATTATTCCCACAAGCCTAAAATTCCCATCGTATATAATTCGAATACAAACAGCACATATCCTCCACTCTTAACTAAACAAGTACATTAATAAGCTGTAAACTAATTTTATTCACTCCTCTCTTACTCTAAGTGCATTCTCGTATTTTCCTAACGAAAACGTGCTACATTTATTTTCCCTCAGACTTTGCATTTAAATAAGAGCTTTACTTCATGTTCCTCCATTTGTAGAATGTGTAATCCTTTATTATAATATACATGGACGGAGTTTTGGAGTGGGCAGAAAGAGGATATTTATTTTATATACCTACAGATATGACGGTATATGTTTTATAATGGACGACAGTTTTAGGGTTTTCCAAAATAGTATTTCGTAGAAAAGATGGATTATATACGAAATCGCTCTGTGAATAGGTGAATTTTATTTGTATGATATGTGTGTGACTATTATAAAGGAAAATGAATGAAATTACGAGCGCTTGCTGTTGAAAATTGTCAGCAAATTACAAATAAAAGTTATATCGTTAATCATTTAAGTGTCGAATTTTGATATTTTATTCTGTGAGATATTTCAACGCAGAGCGATCATTTGCATGAAATCTTTGATGTTCTTAAAAAATATAGATACTTTGGAGGAAAACAGCAGTTATAATAAATTAGGTATTTCTCGAATTTGCATTGCCGTATGAAATCTTCTACTCAACCTTTAGCCGAAACTCGACACTTCTGACTATGACTTGCTCACACGCAGTAAGTTCATAGAAAGGTGTGACTCTCGTCTATGTACGTAATGCGTGTACTTGGTCCACACTATTCTTACAGCAACAAAGCCAATTGTAGGAGGTGTGAGCATTTTCTATGTACATACATTCAACAAGAGTAGATAATTTCTGAGCACTTTTGGTTGCAACTTACTAAAAACATTTTTAAAACTCTTTTTTTTTTTCTTTTTTTTTCACTTCGACTCGGGCTCTAAATTTCACACCTGTCAAATAACTATTTGAGTCTGTTGGGATCAGAAGTAGGTCTATTCCAACTGGCAAAATGACACTTTAAACGTCAAATACATGGAAAATCATTATTTTTCATTCGGTTTAGATTCTTTTTTGATCAAATATATTAACGTTACGACACAAACATTGTCTACGTTGGAGTACATCTACTGTTTATCCTCACAAACTCGTTTACTCTCTATTTATGTAAATAACTATTTCGCAAAAATGCACAGACAAATATTTGTTTTTTTAATTAATTCTATTTCCCTATTTTATAAACTTCAAATAATAAACTAAATCAGTATCAGTATGAGTAGGTTAACACTGTGAAAATAATCCATTAGATACATGAGTGAGAAGCGCCATTGCTTAATTTGTAATACGAGCTGCGACCACGAGCATTAACACAAGTTGTTTGAAAGCTTAACTTGACTGGAATAACAATAATTTTGTTAATTTGTGCTTTCATGGAAACATTACGCAATTTATTCGCATCGCGCGCTACTATAACCACTACTTTATTGCCTTTTCGCCTTGTCGCATTTTATGTGAAGAAATCTAACTGGCGGTCATGTCATTTCCCCATTTGGATTAGCTTTGTTGTTAGTTTTGTTAGTTGAAATTCACAGTGTTCAGTTCATAAACTAATGGAAAACACTATACGTCGTGAAAAATACAACCATCGTGCAAAGGACATTTCGGACGTTTTTGCAAAATTTAGGACGTTTAGGACATGTGGGATAACTGGTTTTTGAGTGTTGTAGCAATCGTTTCAATATATATATTCACTAGTACTTCAAATGGTATTTATCGAGCACTGATTTCGTTGAATATACCGTCCATTTTAGAACCGCCAGGTGTCTCTCGTACAGACGGCAAAAAAGCAGATGGATTGACAATAATGCCGTGGTACAAAGGGAAATCTTTGCTATGGGATTCCACTTGTACTGATACGTTCTGTCCATCAAACATCGCATTAACATCAAAGAAAGCAGGTTCGGCGGCAGAAAAAGCAGTTGTCTTAAAAAACATAAAATACAAGGATATGATAAGAAACTACCATTTTGTAGTATTTGCAACAGAAACAATGGGACCATGGTGCAAAGAAGGGCAAGATTTAATCGATAAAATCGGATAAATGCTAATTAAGATGTCTGGAGAACGTAAGAGTAAAAAATATTTGAAAGAAAGAATTTCTCTAGCAATCCAACACGGCAATGCGACAAGTATATTAAACACATTGTCAGAGACATTTGGGTTAGATGAACTGTTCCACTTATGATTTTATATCTATTATTTTTATTTATTTTATTTTTTATCCAATAAATAAATTGTTGAAAATCCTTAAAAAAATCAAATGGTATAAATTATGGTTTTCTAACTCTACAAATTTTTGATCAGTTAGGTAGTGAGTTTTTATTTTGTGCGGAAGAAGGACACAAGAACTTCGACTTTTCGATAAAGGTCGTTATAGTGAAACTATGGTCATCATGTGCCAATTTCAAAATACATATTTCATACGACAGACGAATCCTTAAAATTAATAATTCGTTTTACCAGTACAATGCAAATGATATGTGTGAAGAATTCTTCTCTCGAAAATCCGGAAGAAAGGGATGTTTAATTATACTTATAGAACTTTATGTATAAACGGTCTGATGTATACGTTCATGAGACATGAATAAACTAAAAATGTTACCCTCCCATACGAACGACACAAACGAAAACTTATTGAAGTTTTATTCCTGTGAAGTTGAATCTATCGGAATTGTTACAGCGGTATTTATAATATTCATTTCCATTTTGTTTTCCGTAAACGAAAGGTGAAATTTGGGGAAGTAATTTAAATTTTGTTTCTTTGTGCAGATCCCCTCCTCTGTTTTCGATTTTTGTATGACTTTCTGTTAGTCTGTGCCTTTAATAGCGGGTATGAATTTCAAAAGACTCAATGCAGAATTTAATGAAAAGAAAGATATATCGCTATTGTCGGTTGCAAAGTGGATCTGTGAGTTTAGGAATTAATTTCAATTTCCATAAACTTTTATAGCCAGTTACTAGTTGAAGTCATGCAAATAATCATTTTATCACTTCAGTTGCATATTCTAAAGAGTCTCATAAACAATTCCACACAAAACGATACATACTTTGGACTAGTCAGGGTCTTCACTATGATTATAAATCTGTTGAAATACGGTTATTAATATTTTTCCTGCTTGAGTCGTTAAATGATGAGTCAACAGAATAGCAGCGAATTAAGAGATATATCACTAAATCTTAATTTCAAAACACGTACAGTTCCTATTATTGCAAACAAAGGCGTGAAAAATTCTACTTTCTGAGCATATATTTGTGTTAAGTCGACGTAACACATTCATGAACTCATTGATGACGCATGGCGCATGGCGCAACACGCCAATCACAAAATAAGAGATATGGGAAAGTCTTTGATATTATCAAAAATCTTTTAAAGATAATCTTTTCATTTTCTGCTGAAGCTAATTTCGAAAATTCTGTCAAGTTTGTAAGTATAGACCCAAAGCTACGTTGATTGTTGCAATAGACTGGTCCTTTGTCTAGTTCATGAACTCCTTATGCCATCGTCGTGTTGAGCATTTTCATGGAGAAAAATTGCAAAAAACACTGAAGTCTGCAATTCAAGCTATGCAACCTGGTGCCAAAAAAGTTTCTATGACAATGTTGGAGTACGGAGCGATTACATTACTATGCATCCAAACTCGGCGCTAGGCTGCCTACTTGAGAAGTTTTAATAACCATAAAGAACGCAACCTGGTACCAAAAATATGTTAATGTCATCGTTACTTTCGGCACCAGGGTGCCTTCTATGAGGCTTCTCATACTTATCAAGTACGCAGCCCGGTTCCAAGTCGGAAGCGAGTGCACATCAATGTACTTGTTTCCCCATCCAACATTGTCGAAGGAACTTTTGTGATAAAAATAACGTAAATTTTTGTGTACGTTTCATGGAAAAATGATGGAAAATTTATGTAAATTATGTGAAAACGTAGATCATGTTAAAAAATGTACGAAAGATGGATAAATAATAAAACAACTATGGATTTTGTTACATTATTTTTCCATCAATTTTACATTCTATTCCAAATTAAAAAAGCATTTACATCATTTTGACATGATCTTCATAAATTTTACATTATTTATCATGCATGCAGCGGTGGCGGAGGGCGTGACGCAGTCCCAAACCCCAAAAAAGAAGTCCACAAACTCAAAAAACGCCATACAAAAACCTTTGGGACAAGTCACCATATAT
>CM055406.1:94638142-94656024 GCA_029228625.1 Pseudolycoriella hygida
ATGTACTCCATTTACTTTCCCGGTTCCAAGCTGAGTCCTTCAAAACTGCAAGGTTTCAAAAAAGACATTAGTCGACTAATGTCACTTCGTGGCAAATTCTTAATCGGAGGCGACCTGAACTCTAAGCATAGGCTCTGGAATTGTGTGAAGGCCAATTCCACTGGTAAAATAATATTCGAGGAAATGCGAAAGAGAAACTTCAATATACATTTTCCGGAAACTCCCACTTATTACCCGCCGCAGGCTAACAGATCGACTCCTTCGACTGTGGACTTCTCTCTCTCTACCGGTCATTTCAACGTGACTGACGTGAGGACGATAAACGATCTGTCCTCCGACCACCTACCAGTGGCCCTCAAGGTAGAGCTTTCGCAATCCTTCCAACCTTACCTTTCGCCAAGGCGTTGCTACTCTTCAGCAAACTGGCCGGCCTATAAGTCCTACATTGACAGAACTATTGACCTCAACAAAATGTCTAAAAGTTTGACCTCTACACACCTGATAGAACAATCTGTCAAACTTCTGACAAACCTGATTAAGGAGGCCGAAAACTACGCAGTCCCACTGTTAAAGCCCACCGAACAGGTGTTGCAGCTACCAGACGAAGTGCAGCAGTTGATTTCTCTCAGAAACTACAAGCGACGTCTTTGGCAAAGAGGCAAGCTACGAGGTTTAAAACAGGAAATCAATTTCCTAAACAGGCTTATTAAGGCCGAGATAAAGTCCTTCAATAATGAAAAGTGGAATCTTAAGCTTGCTCGCTTGAAAAAGCACTCAAACCAACTATGGAAGGTAACGAAAATTTTGAGAAACACTGTTAACAAAATCCCCCCGATTAAAACATCCATTGGCACCCTCACGACGGACGCTGAAAAGGCAAACGAAATCGGAAGTTCTTTCTGCAAAGCACACGCGACAACATTCCATGTTAAGAGCGATCCAGCCACTGAAAGTTCCATCAATAGTTCCATAGTAAACATTAATTATTTCAACTCTACCATCACTGAATCTGCGTTGCCCACCCCCGCGAAATCTCTCGTCTTATCCGCGGCCTAAAGATTGGCAAAAGCCCTGGAGATGATTCCATAAATAACGCCCTGCTGAAACAGCTTCCAAAAAAGGCCGTAATTCTATTGATGTACATATTCAGAGCATGCCTGAAACTAACATATTTTCCAGAAGCCTGGAAATTTGCGAAAGACGTCCCTATCCCAAAACCCGGAAAGGACCTAACTTTGGCGTGCAATTACAGACCAATTAGCCTGTTAAATTCATTAAGCAAGCTCCTGGAAAAACTCATATTAAGGAGACTAAAAGCCCACATCTCTTCCAACAATATTATCATGAACGAACAATTCGGCTTCCGTGAGGGCCACTCGTCCAATCATCAATTAGTCAGGGTACGCAATTACATACTCGAATCGCTGAGGAAAAAACACTCAACTGGCATAGTTACCTTCGATATCGAAAAAGCATTCGATAGTGTATGGCACAAAGGCCTCCTACATAAGATGTTCATCCTAAAGTTCCCACTATACTTGACGAAAATTATCCTATCCTTTCTTCTTAGAAGATCCTTCTATGTTGAAATTAACGGCAAAAAATCAAATGCTTTCACAATTTTAGCTGGTGTCCCCCAAGGCAGTGTCCTGAGTCCCACCCTCTACAATATCTTCACTTCCGATTTACATATAACCAAGCGTGAAAAAGCGTTTTTCGCTGATGACTCCTGCCTTTATCAAGCAGCAAAGTCACCCCTCAAAATTCTGAGTAAGCTTAACGCAGCCACCAGACAGCTCACCGAATATACCACGAAGTGGAAAATAAAGCTGAACGATTCAAAGACCAATGCCACCCTGTTCACCAAGAGGAGGTCACAAAAATGGCTTCCTCCTCAAGGGATTGCAGTCCGTGGCTCCGAAATAGATTGGAGGTACATCATAAAGTACCTCGGGGTCACTCTAGACAAGACTCTGACCTTTAAGTCACATGTGGATCTGATATACTGTAAAGCTTTAAAGCTACTTGGCGCGCTCTACCCACTATTAAACAGAAACTCAAAGCTGAGTACTGAAAACAAGTTATGTGTCTACAAGGCAATCATTCAAAGTGTCTTGCTTAGTGCTTGCCCAGTTTGGGGCGAATGTGCTAAAATCCACATTGCGAAGCTCCAACTATTACAGAGCAAGTGCCTGAAGATCATCTACCGCTTGCCGCCGTACTACAAAACCGCTGACTTGCATGATCTCGCCTCTATACCAATGGTTCACCACCAAATTTCGAAGATCAACGTGAACTTCAAGTCAAAAATTTTAAGCTCAGTTAATCCCATCATCAGGAGACTGAACTGAACAACCTTTAACTGTGATATTAGTCCTTAGTTCTTAATTAAAAAATAAACTCATTTGAAGTTTTTTGAAAATTTTCTTCTGCCCATAAAACAAAAACATTCCAAACAAGAATAAGATTTTAATAATGATGATAATATTATAGTTTGAAAAGCTAGAGTAAATAAGCTGAACACTAACCACTTGATCCACAGTACAATATTTGTAACAATTGATTTATTGAATAAAGAATATATATATATAACTAAAAATATTTCTCTAAAAAACGGCTGTCTAGATTACTATCAATTAAGTTGATTTACATTGAGTAGTTGATTTCAACACGAAGTTCTTCGAAAAGGGGTCTTATGCGTTTACCACGACGTTTCTAACCATCCCAATTTCGACCCGGGAGTAGGGGGGAGCATCGATCATGGTCGTTAGATGACGAATCAGCAATAAAAAAAAATGTCCGTCCGTCCGTCTGTCTGTCAACACGATAACTTGAGTAAAACTCAACCGATTTTCAAAAACTTTTTTTTTCCTGAAATGAGCTAGCGCTGTTTAAAGGTTTTTGGTATTTTGTGCATAACTCGAGTAAATCTTTTCCGATTTCATAAATTTTGTTTGTTTGGAAGATTTGAGCATGGCCGACAATTCATGGAAGAAATTTTTTGGATTTGAGTCCTTGGACTTAGCTAGAGCACTAGAAACGAATGTCTGCTAGGGCCCTACGTGTTTATTGCACATAACTCGAGTAAAACTTATCCTATTTTCAATAACTTTTCTTCCTGAAAGCTAATCAGAAAATTGATTACGGGATTGAATTAGGGCAAAATCGGTCGAAAACGTTCGAAGTTATGGTCGAAAAAGTGGTAAAAAACGTGGATTTTGAAGGTTTGTCGAACTTTTTTACTTATATCACTGCGAAATTAGAACGGAAATCGCTCTTCACATTTTTGAAGGAAAGATATGGACATCAGCAAATCATGAAAATTAAATTAGTAAATCCGTTGAGTGGTTTGGGCTATAGAGTCCTAAGTGTGAGCTCAGCTCATTCTACGCGACCCAACACGATATTTGGTTTTTTTTCGTGAATATTTCTTTGATATTGAAGTTTTTTGTGCAGTTTTGTAGAGAAAAAAGAGTCGAACTTTTTTGTCCATGAAGGTATGGGTGAGAGGCCTGTGCTAATCCACATCTATTCTGATACGTACGGGTCCCTTGCATATGTTTCTATTGATGATTTTAAGGATCATGATCGATGCTCGCCCCTACTGCGGTATCGAAATTCGACTGGTTACAAACGTCGTGGTAAACGCAATAGACCCCTCTTCGAAGAACTTATTCTTCGTACAGGTCTAAAAACAATTGAATTAAGTGACTGAATCAAGGTATTTCATTTTTGGAAGGAAAGGTAGTTGTCCTTTATTTTGTTCGGGATATAAAATGATCTAACACCTATTGCAGATCAATGCTTTCCACAATTTCTCTATGAACTGTCAGGATTGCCACATATATATTTACTGAAGAGAAAGACCCTTTGTCACACACGATTGGTGGTTCAATAAGGAACAATCGAATGAATTTTGCATACTCCGAACAAATCCACGTACTGTCTGCTCTTGCAAGAAGATTTGAATATTTCTTCGGTTTGAAAACTTCTTCATCAGCTCGATATCGAAAAACATCCCTCGATGAAGGACAATTCGAGCGATATCGAGGTCACAGTCTCCGATATCAATAAAAAAGTTTAGGATTTCCGAAATATCGTTCGTTGCGAAGTTTTCCATTTTGAAGCAACTTGTCGACTATCGCGCTATCTATTTTCAAAATTATGAAATATTGAAATAAGACTCTGCGTTTTGCTCTTTTGCCATGTGTGGCGTCGCGTCCGTCGCCTCCTTGCCCTATGGAAGTCGGCGCCTCTGATTGTAATCCCTGCCTCATCAGGGCAAAGTTCTACAAATTTGTTTAATTCCAATCTGACGAAACGTAAAGTAATTAAACGTTTATTTTAATTATTTACTTAAACGAATTCATTAAGACTTTCCATTGCAACCACCGAGGGTGTCACTATAAAAATTTACATCGAATTTACACAATTTTTTGGAGTTTTTGAATTCGAAATCGATTGTTTCTTCACCGGCAATAATGAATTATGAATGAATATTGGATGAATAAGTGTCATTGCAACTTGCAACGCATTTTCGAACCACTCCAAAAGTAATGCTTCAATTGCGAATACAAATAACGTTAGAATATATCCTGGGATGATGGACAACATTTTTTCATTTCGCCTGATTAAAATTTATCAAGTCAGAAATTAATTATTTTTTCGTTTGAATGATTTGCATTCTCTCTTTGATGTTGGATATTTGTTTTGTATACATATTTCCCTGAGTGTTTGCATGTTTAACCTGCATGCACAAAGTGACTCGTCCATTTTCAGTTTGTTTTATTGTGAAGGTTCTCCAGTTTTCTTTTGTTGTGTTTTTTGTGATGACAAAACTGGTCCATGGTTTTTTCATGCCATCCCGTACGCAGTTTTTGGTATGAGAAAAGTTACAGCGGTTTATTCTTATTTTTATTCCAATAAACTCTACCTCCGAACCATAATGGAAAACATATCCAAAAGACCCGCATGCAAATTTCAAAAAAAAAGATAATTCTTAAACAAAATTTGACCGCTTTAAAAAATAATTGACCGCTCCAAAAAAGCAAATTACCGCGGAAAAAGAAGAAAATGATCTCGATTTTTTACGCGATCAGTTTGAGAATACATGTCAAAATGTTCATGTACTTAATTTCTCTACAACAAAAAAAAAAATTTCGGCAAGAGCCGACCTAGGGCATTAAGGTGAGGCCTCGGACCAATACTTCCACTCGATTTTCTCAAAATTTACTTTTCGGAAAAAATATTTTCAGAACTTTTCGAAATGAGTATGTGGGTCAACGAACAGAAGAATGTTTTCAATGCTGAGATTTCAGTTATTAAGACCTCAAGAAAAATCCATCAACACCGGTGTCGAAGTTCGGAGTGTTACAAACGGACTAGCACAGACAAATGAATCGTACTTTGCTCAGGTCTGAAACTAGAAAAGCTTTCAGACAAAGCGAGACAAACAGAGTAATGAGAGCCTCAACCAAAAAGACAAGACAAAGTTTCAATACAGTTTGATTTACAAGAATGCTTTACACTGTCCTTTTGTGCTACGCGACGTAGCGCTGTAATAATAAAGTAAAGAAAACGTACGATGTACGATAAGATTAAGACAATGTTCCTGTTCGTTTAAAAAGACATATCGAATAGAAAATATCATAATAGTTTTTCTTCAAATAAAATGTCTTTTGTTTTCTTTATAAAGCCAAGAACGCATCTTTCATTAGCAAGGTAACATATTACATTTCAGCTCTCCTTAGTATTTGATAAAAAGTCGTCTTTTAGAAAAAGTAACATGAAAAGAATGTAAAAGTATTTGTGGCGTCAGCCATTCGTTTTACAAAAATGTCTTCTTCATCACGTGAGATAGAACCAGAGATGTTTCATAATGAATGCATTGACTCCCTCGTCGCATACGGTAAAATCTGGGAATAAAAGAACTACTTATTTGTTGGGCAGTACCATACCATGGAATCGATAAACTAAAAGCAGTGTGTTGGTTTCGTGATGTCTAATTATAATGTTCTTCTGTTTGTCACTGTCTACCTGCATTTCGTTCACAAACAACCGGCGCGGCGCGGCATGAGCAACGTAAGTTCTACCCTCATGAAAAACTCCGAGAAACTAAAATTGATTGTTTTCCGCACTCTTTTTCATAGCGTATCCGATAACGCTGGAAAAAAGACTCAATCGTGCAAATTTTAGTAGAAACGTTGGTATGATGATATGTTGTTCTGTATGTTCTGTATGTTCTGATATGTTGTTCCTAATTAAGCTAGAGACTGAAAATATTTTTTATTCACTAAATGATGGGAGATGGCTTATTTACCCGTAATTTGAGTTCGAAAAACTATTTTGGCTATTCGATTTAATTTTATTAAAGAAAAATTGTGGTTTAGGGATTTGCTGTAACAGTGTAATCGCACATGATCGCACCTTGTCAGTTTATTGTCTAGAGAAATGTATGGAATTTAAAGAATTTGGTTGGTACCAATGGTCATGCTGTAAGTGAATATTCGCGCGAATTATTTGAATGCATAAAGCTGAAATTGAATTTAGAAACAAAATGTACATTTTCAAGATGTGTCGTAGAATTTAAATTACTCATTTTATCGAAAAAAAAATGAAAACTACCGAAATATTTTCATACTCTAATCATCGGGTTCATCGACGGCGGGTCAACTATTCGCCTGTGAGCGGCCATGATGTCATTTTTTGTCTATGAATTTTCAGGATCCAACGGAATGAGGTTCTTTTTGGACCAGTTATTAATGATAATGTCCTGCTTCCAAAACGATTAACAGACCTTTAAAGTTCGGAATGTAGAAGTAAGTTCCATGAATTATTACGCAGTTTATGTTGAAGGTAGGGCTCAAAAGATAGAGAGAAGTTCAAAGTTTTTCTGTGCGAAAATGTTTCTTCGCAATTATCCATTTTCATGCGGAATTTTTCGAGTTTTCCTTCGAATTCGTTGAAAAGTTAAATTTCAAAGGTGAATAACTTTTAAACAAACATTTTGTGTAAAACTTTCTTCTAAACATTGTTCTTCATTTATTTCTAGACAAATCTTTTTTTCCTTCAATAGTGCGGAAGCTAAGCGCTATTTTCCCCCACCGTGTGAAAGAATCATTTGGGTTTTTTGCTAGTTTTTTTTAATTTTTTTTTGTTTTAAAGGTCTGGGCATGCCTCACAACTGATGTAGGAAATTTTTTAAATTTTGAGCCAGGGCTCTAAAACTGAGTCTCTACTAGGGCCCAACGTGTTTTTTCTACATAAATCGGGTAAATCTTATCCGATTTTTAAAATCTTTTTTTTTCCTGAAAGATAATCAGTAAATTGATTACGAGATTCATACAAGATCGGTTGAAAACTTTCGAAGTTACGGTCGAAAAAGTGGTGAAAAACGTGGTTTTTTTGAAGGTTGGTGGAACTTTTTCACTTATATCACTGCAAAATTAGAACGGAAATCGCTCTTTAAGGTTTTGAATGAAAGATATGGACATCAGAAAAGCACAAAAATTAAATTAGTGAAAATCTGTCGAGTGGTTCGGGCTATAGAGTCCTTAGTGTGGGCCCAACTCACGCTACTCGACCCAGCATGAATATTCCTTTGATAATGAGGTTTTTCGTGATAGCCGTGAAATATCGCCAAAGTCAAATCGCCAAAAAAAAATATTTAGCGATACTTCACAAATTGGCGATACTTCACACTTTGGCGTTTTTTCTTGGCGATATTTCACACTTTGTCGATTTTTCTTGGCGATTTAACACGCCAGCAAAAAATGATGAAACGCCAAGAAAAATCGCCAAAGTTTGAAGTATCGCCAAGAAAAAACGACAAAGTGTTAAGTATCGCCAAGAAACTAGAAAAAACACCAAAGAAAAATAATTACATTTTTTGGCGATATTTCACACTTTGGCGATTCTTTTTGGCGATACTTCACACTTTGGCGATTTTTCTAGGCGTTTCATAGTTTTTTGCTGGCGTGTTAAATCACAAAAAAAAAATCGCCAAAGTGTTAAATATCGAGAAGAAAATTCTAGAAGAAAGGATTGTGGCATTGATAGCCAAAACCCTGAGACACGTGTTCGCTAAAATTTTATTCTCTACAACTTTGCCTTTGGAAGCAAGTTTCACCTCTTATAGTTCTAGAGATATGGATCATCCCTCCCAATTCTAGAAGTGGTCATATAACAGGATTGGGGCATTTTTACCCAAAACTCTGAAACACGTGTTCCCTAAAATTTCATTATCTACAACTACAACTTTGCCTTTGACAGTAAATCTACATATTGTATAGTTAGGGTGTTTTCGTGTATGGCGAAGAAACTTAATTTCGTCCATTCCATTGGTCATAGTGCCCAGACCCTTGATCCGATTAACATAAAAAAAATTTCGCAGTTTTATGACATCAAATGCTTTCGTATGGCACCTAAATGAACCATTTCCGTGCTATACTTGCTGAGATATTTGCGAAATCATGGGAGCCGTGTACCTTTCAGGGAAAAAAATTGAGGGTGATCGGTTGAGCCGTTTCGAAAAAAAGTGGAGACGGACAGACTGATATTTTTTTTTCACATTTGTTAGGCGAAAATTGATGAGGTGAGAAAGTTGAATTTTGCATGGGTAGTTTGTAGCGGGATGAAAAGTAAATTTTCGCACCTCATTTGAGGTGAGAAAATAAATACTTAACATAAAGTATCACGGCCGATGTCTACACGCGAAAGTGCCTAAAATGAGTCGTCCAAAACAGATACACAAATAACTATTTTTTGCGATGAAGAAAGTAAACAAAAGATAATTAATTTTCTAAATGAGGTGCGAAAATATACTTTTCATCCCGCTTCGAACTACTCATGAAAAAAACAATTTTCGCCCCTCATTTGAGGTGAGAAAATATGAATTTTCGCCTAACAAATGTGAAAATGAACTTTCTCATACTATTCCTTTTTCCTTCGTTTTGGTCATCACTTCGTTCTTTCTTTGGTTAAGAAACGAAGAATTTCATTGACTTGAAAATGATATCACTTCTCGTCGTTGGAGATATTTCATTCAAAAATTGGCGACATTTCACACTTTGGCGATACTTAGCACTTTGGCGTTTTTTGCTTGGAGATTTAGCATACCATCAAAAAATTATGAAACGCCAAAAAACCGCCAAAGTTTGAAGTATCGCCAAAAAGAATCGCTAAAGTGTGAAATATGCCAAAAAATGTAATTATTTTTGGACCCGTACGAAGTACAAGAGGTCCTATACGTTTACTACAAACAATTTTATTGTAACATGGGGTAGATCGAGTTGGGAGTAGGGAGATGCATCTATTATCGTCTAGAGATGACGAATCACCAATAAAAAAAATGTCCGTCCGTCCGTACGTCCGTCCGTCCGTACGTCCGTCCGTCCGTCCGTCCGTCTCCACTTTTTTTTCCAAACGGCTCAACCGATCAGCCTAATCTTTTTTTTCCCTGATTCAAGTTCGAAGATGAGCAAAATCGATCAAGTGGTTCCGGAGATATGGTCGAGGAAGTGACCAAAAACATGGTTTTTCGAGGGTCGGTGAAACTTTTTCGCAAATATCTCAGCAAGTAAAGCACGGAAATTGCTCAATTTGGTGTCAAATGAAAGCATTTGATGCCAAAAAACTGGGGATTTTTTTTTGTTGGAATCGGGTCAGGGGTCTGGGCACTGGGAGCCATGGAATGGGCGAAAATAAATTTCTCTGCCCAAAATGATAAGAGATAGTTTTTTTTTCAGTATTTGCTTAAATACGCAATACAGAGACTTACTTTCAAAGGCAAAGTTTTAGAGAATCAAATTTTAGCGAACACGTGTCTCAGGGTTTTGGGGAAATATGGTCCAATCCTGGTATATGGCCACTTCCATAATTGGGCAGGATGACCCGGATCTTCAGAACTGTGAGAGCTAGAAAGCTGGTTCCAAAGGCAAAGTTGTAGAGAATTAAATTTAAGCGAACACGTGTTTCAGGGTTTTGGGAAAATGTCCCAATCCTGGTATATGGCCATCAATAATTGGGCAGGATGACCCAGATTTCCAGAACTATGAGAGGTAGAAAGTTGCTTCCAAGGACAAAGGTGTAGACAATAAAATTTTAGATAACACGTGTTTCTGGGTTTGAGGGAAAAACGACTTAGTCCTTGGATATAAGCTTTTCTAGATTTGAATGGTCTGAGACGTACTTCGGTAGGGTCTTTGACATTACCTTGGGTAATTTCTATGGGTCTTTGAAATTCTTACAGTTATAAAAGAACAGAAAACGTTGGATTGTTTCCTTATTTGCATATTTAGGTCAGTTCAGTTCACACCTCGGTACGATACGGACTTACTATTAATTACTGCTGCGATATTTGAAATACAAACAGCTTAATTAACAAAAAATATATTGTGTGCATTAAATTGTTTCTTTTAATTCTATTGTGAGTGTCATATAGTAGTATTATTTCTAACTTGGATAATACTCAATACCCAGGGAATGCTGTCCACAGCATGTCCCATGATCCTCTAAAAGGAAATTCTAAAAGAACAGCCAGTGACCTTGATTCGGACAGTCCAAATTCAAATGCCCCTAAGAGAGTTGCAGACAAACAAACTCGTATAAATGACTTTATTGAAACTACTCCAAAAACATTAAGATTAAGTGGTAGTTTACCAAATTTACAACTACCAAACGCTTCTGAAAAAACATTAATTGTGAATTTAGAATTAGAAGGTAGCACAATCGAACAACCTTATAACAACATGGTTAATAAAAGTGATGACACTAAGAAATATAACATATAAGCACAAAATAAATTCGACGCATTGTTAAATGAGGAAAATGTTAATATAAATGTGAATATAAATTTCAAAACAGCTTGATAAGCACAAAAGCAAAATTCCTCTGATCACCGTGGTCGGAGCAACAAACTTTTCAAATGCATTGAAAGTGTTAAATGATATCTCTCCAAATGCAGACTTTTCCATTAAATACATGTCGATTGGCACAAAAATTTTACTGAAATCACTGGAAGTGTACACTAGCCTCAAAACTAAGCTCAATGAAGCAAACGTTGATTATTACTCGCATAATATTCAAGCAGAGAAATACGACCGATTCATACTATCTGGGATTGCAAAGACCACCACTCAAGAAATTAAGGAAACATTAGAACTATACCAAATAGAACCTTGTGAAATTCGTGAAATCGTTCAAAAATCGAAGAAATTTGAAGACGAGGGATCGTATGTGGTCACATTTAAGCAAGGTACCACAAAATTACACAACCTCAGCAAAACTAGAATCAATTACACTGTCCCAAAATGGCGCGTGTATAAAAAAACCACCAACCAAATAACTCAGTGTAGACGATGCCAGCTCTTTGGCCATGGGATACGAAATTGTAATATGAAGTTCAAATGCTCGAACTGTGGTCTGGAACACCCGAGAACTGTAACAGCCCCATTGCCAAGTGTGCTAACTGCAAAGGGGATCATAACGCAAACTCTACAAACTATCCGAAAAGGAAAGAATTTATAGAAATGAGAGCCAAACTCTCAGCTTCATCAAATCACAAAAAAATAATCAAGCCAACACCAGCACCCCGGAACAATCTGAGAAATTTTCCCGTTATGGCAAAATCATCTCTCGCTACTGCAGCACCTACGTCGGCACCTTCGTCGCAAGCTAAAGCAACAAATTGGTCAGCAGTGCTTAAATCCAACAACGCAACAACCAACAAATTCGAACTAAGCGAGATTGGTCCTATTATGACTGAAATTCTGGAGGGGTTAAGCAAATGCAAAACCAAAGAACAACAACTAGTCCTCATGTTCGAAATGGCCACAAAATACATCTAGAATGCTGCACCATAAGGACTTAAAGATCACGTCATGGAATGCTCAGAGTATCCTTCCTAAGATTATTGAATTTAACAAATTTTTAATGACTCATAATATAGCAGTATGCTTAATTTCAGAAACTTGGCTAAAGACAGCTGAGAGTTGTTCAGTACAAGGCTACACGCTCTACAGGAAAGACCGACCGTCTGTTAACAGGAAATGTAATAGCGGTGGCGGAGTCGCTATTTCGATAAGAAACGATATTCCTCACAGCCAGTTATGCGACATGCAACTGGAGATTGTTGAATCGATCGGCATAGAAGTTTGTGGAATACACACCTATTCCGTCTATTTTCCTGGCTCCAAGCTCAATCCCCAAAAGCTACAGGCATTTAAGCGGGATATCATTAAACTAACCTCTATCAAGAACAAATTTCTCCTGGGTGGAGACCTAAATTCAAAACATAGACTATGGAACTGTCTGAAAGGTAACACAGCAGGCAAAATTTTATTCCAGGAAATGCATAAAAGAAATTTTTTAGTACATTTCCCAGATTCCCCTACTTATTTCCCCCCACAAGGAAATAAGGCTACCCCTTCTACGATCGATATGTTCCTTAGTAACGGCCTTATCAATATTTCAAACATTGTCACTGTGAACGAACTGTCCTCTGACCATTTGCCTGTCTCTCTTCAGCTGCAACCTGCTGTTGCACTGAAGACTACAGTTCCTAAATTTAGATGTTATGCAAAAGCAGACTGGGCCAAATACAGGTCATTCTTAAACGAGAATATTTGTCTCTCCTCGGCCAAGTCACAACTACACTCCACAACTGAGATTGATGCCTCTATCGATGAGTTAGTGAAACTGATGAAAAAAGCCGAAGACATATCGATTCCAATGTTTAAAAATGTATATCACGTGCCTCCTGTGAGTGATGCGGTTTCCAAGCTGATTTCAATAAGAAGACTCAAGCGCAGACAATGGCAGAGAACCAGACAGCCCGATCTGAAAATAGAAGTGAACTCACTAAATAGACAGATTAAGGCCCAAATGGATTCTCATGATAACGCAATTTGGAACAACAAATTGTCCCAATTGAACAGACACTCCAAGCAAATCTGGAGAATTACAAAGACCTTAAAGAATTCCTTTAACAGAATCCCACCGTTGAAATCTTCCACGATGCTGTTACTCACAGATTCCGAAAAAGCTAATGCTATCGGTAGCGCGTTCTGTTCATCTCACAGCACAACTTTCAACAACCGTAGTGATGATGTAACCGAAACTGCTGTAAATATGTCTTATTAAAACATAAATTATTTTGAAGCCATCATTAATGAATCATTCTTACCTACTCCCACAGAAATTTCTCGCTTGTTACGTGGGCTGAAAACGCAAAAAAGTCCAGGCGATGATTCTATCGGAAATACACTTTTGAAGCACTTACCTAGAAAGGCTATAGTTCGGATAATGCAAATCTTCAGAGCATGTTTCATGCTATCTTATTTCCCCGTAGCGTGGAGATGCGCTAAAGTCATACCTATCCTAAAGTCTAAGAAGGACCCCTCGGTTGCCAGTAATTATAGACCAATTAGTCTCCTTAACTCCCTTAGTAAAATTCTCGAAAAACTGATGCTGGCCAGACTAAAAACACATATTTCAACACATAATATTTTCATGAACGAACAATGTGGCTTTCGTGCAGGACACTCCACAAACCACCAGTTACTAAGAGTCTGTAAATACATTAAAACTTCCCTGCAAAAGAAATCCTCCACAGGGATGATGACATTCGATATCGAAAAAGCTTTTGATAGCGTATGGCATAAAGGGTTACTCCACAAGCTTATTCTACTCAAATTCCCTCTTTATCTGATAAAGATCATTCATTCATTCCTATTAAACCGCTCATTCTTTGTGTCAATCAATGGACACAAATCCAGGACCTTCCGCATCTTGGCAGGAGTTCCTCAAGGAAGCGTCCTCAGCCCCACCCTTTATAACATTTACACCTCTGATCTGTCTATTATACACAGTGAGAAAGCTCTTTCTGCCGACGACACCTGCCTATACGTATCGGCTAAATCCCCTCGTAAAAGAAAGCTGAATGCCGCTAGTAAGGAACTTTCTGATTATGCAACAAAATGGAAGTTGAAGCTGAATGACTCTAAAACCAATGCAGCTTTTTTCACCAGAAGGACAGCTCAGAAATGGCTGCCTTCTGAGAAATTAACTGTTCTCAACTCAAAAATCCGTTGGAATAAGTCCATTAAATACCTAGGGATTACTCTGGACAAGACCCTAACCTTCAAAACCAACACCGACCTTACTTCCGACAAACCAACCGAAGTTCTCGGAATGCTGTATCCTATTCTCAACCGAAAATCCAGGCTGAATAGAACTAACAAGTTACTCATATACAAAGCTTCAATTCAAAGTATAATCCTAGGAGCATGCCCGGTGTGGGGTAACTGCGCGAAACACCTTATAAATCAGCTCCAAGTTATCCAGAACAAGTGTCTGAAAATTATTCTCAAACTTCCTAAGTACCACAGTGCAAATGACGTACACAGACGTGCCGCCATACCACAAATCTCTCAACAAATTTCTAAAATTAATCAGAACTTCACGACTAAACTGTCAAGGTCTAATAATCCCCTTATTAGAACTCTAATCTGAACAACTCCACCTGTGATATAACTAATTAACTAATTAATCATTAACATAAAACATTTTTTTTTACACTCATTCGAAGTTTTTTGAAAATTTTCTTCGGCCCCCCACTTTAAACGACCAATTACCAAAACATTATAATAAGAAACATTACTATTCCAAGTTTGAAAAGCAAGCCCATGCTGACCACTTACAATAGATTTTTTTAAGATACAACTGTATTGTAATGAATTTTGATCAATAAAGCTATAATATATATAGGTACGTTCGAGTCTCTTTGCCACATGTATTCTGTTTGCCACATCTATTCTGATACGTACGGGTCTTTGGTTATGTTTTCATCTTCTATTTGCAATATTTTTGAAGATTCTTTGATTTTAAAAAAAAAGTTATTTGTGTATCTGTTTTCCAAGACTGAACTTAGGCAATTTTGCGAGTTGTAGACCGAAAGAAGTGAGGTCTACAAGCGAAAATGCCTAAAAACCGTCGTCCAGAACAGATGCATATAAAACTTTACATGCAAAGGGGCGAAATCCTAAAAAATATCCAAAAAGTTCACTCATTTGCGATCTTGCGTTACTTGTAAAAGTTTAAATTTCTTTTTTTCTGTTGCTGGAACGCGAAAACTGTAATTTTCATACTTCGTTCGAGAACCGAAAATAAAAAAAAGTCAAGTTATGCGTTCGTGCATAGTGCGAAAGTTAACACACAATTTATGCGAAAGGAAAAAGGTCATAATGCGAAAGCCAATAGTGTGATTTCATCGCCAATATCGTTGGTTGTTGTTTTTATGTTTGAATATCGAGAAATTACAATTTTCGTGGTTCTCGAAATGAAAAGACGAATAAAATTTTTGTTCGAAAATGGGATGGGACAACTATGGTGTGCTAGAGAAACGGCTTTCATCATGAAAACGGTGGTAGTTTCAAATTGAGCGACATTACCGAATATGACGTCTGTTTTCGTCAAACACACCCCCCCCTTCCCCCTGTATGTTTTCGTCTGTTTTTCATGACCCCCCTCCCACCCCCTAAATGCAGACGTCATTTATGGACGCTCCCTTTCGACGAGTACGCGAACTTTCTTTCGTCCGGTAACACTTAAAAGATTTAGACGCGTTGTTGTTGAAAACAAAAATGTAATTGACGCACAATATCAATATTGGCACCTACTAGAAAGTGCAAGCATTTTTAAAAAGAAAATCAAGTGGATACGAGCCAGAAAATGCAGCAGTTTTTTTTGAGTGACGACATTGCCAAATTGATTTGGTGTGCTGCAGACATGAAATTAATCCACAACCAATTTTTATTAATTTTATTCCAAACAAATACATCAACGTTTGCAAAAAATGCGCGAAGCATTCTTCTACAGAGGTTGATGTGTTGACAAACATACATCTAAAACTCTGCATTGAATGCTACAGGTAGCACATTATCTCAACCCACATCTGTATGCAATGCAATGGGAGCATATTAGAACGAGGGTGGAGCGTTTTTGAACTTTTATTTTTTTTTCATCTCCCCTGCAAGAAATAAGATCTAGGGGTCCCCACAATTCCGAAAATACGTTTGAAAAATTTTAAAAGTCGAATTTGGACTCCCCGTCATATAGATCTGTTGACGATTCCGTTAACACGGAAGACGATTTCTTAAGTGATAAAAGTTCATTATTAGTGTTTCTGAAGATGATGGAAATTTTTTTATCTGAGTCAGAATAAATCGAAATTTTGAAATAAAATATGAAAAGCTATTCCAATCCTTAGACGAGCAACGCCGGTTGTTGTTAATTTTAAGAAACATACTATGCAGCTCTGTCTACAATGATTGTATTCTGTCAGAAGACAATGGCAATATCATTGTGGACTTGATAATAGGGGTATCTCGTCGTGACATGCTCAGCATTGGAACAACGAAATACTCACGCGCAAGCTCTTCAGGCACCAACTCGTATGATGTCAAGTTAAGTCAGAATAAATCGAAATTTTAACTCATTTATTTTGATACTTTGATGTTTCTAAGAGGTCTACAAATATACCAAGGACACGGTAATATTGGTAATTTAAAATTTTGGTAATATTACCAAATATATTACGTAATATTACTGAGAAAATACATAGAAAGAACATACATCGGCAAAAACTAACATGTTGTGCACTTCATACCGAGCATGTATACGATAAAGTACTTTTTCATTCCTAAGACGGAAAACTGCTGTTTTCCGTCCTATTTTAAAACAGAAAAGTAGTTTTCTGAACCCTCGGAATGAAAAATATTAAACGGAACTCGGAAAAATATATGTTTTTCCTAGTTACGTAAATAACTATATAGTCACAGGTTACCTGCGATTGTAAAGTACTTACCAAAAAAATATGAAATTGAATATGTTCCAGTTTCATGTGTGTTTTGAATGAAAGACAATGGCCGTCATATTTAATTTTTGTAATCGAAAACAAATCGTTGTTTGACAAATGTTGTAAATTGTTCGTACATTGGTCAAACAAGTAAAAATGAAAAAATTTTAATACTTTCTTAAGAAATGGCACGTGTCGGATAACATTGTATTTGAAACACAATCAGCATGAATACCAGAGTTGTGTTGTATTGATAAAAGTTAGATTTAAGTTGTATCTGCAACTCCTTCATACAACACAACTCTCATCTTTGCCTAGTTGAGCCAACAGAGACCGTTCCAACGGTAACGGACTGTGGAATCGCCTCGTTTGAAAATCATAAAATTCGCTTCGGCTTCGCCTTCATTCACATTCAAACTCGTGCCACAATGACTCACTTACTTGACCAAGTATGTAATAAACTATTACAGCCTTGTTTGCGGAACTGTCACAATATAATTGTTCATTCATTACAGTCACTAGTAACTATAGTAATGAACTTTTTTGATTATTTATCGTGTTCAAGTAAGAACGACATTTAAAGTTGCACTTAGTGAACTACTATGTTGTTCTGTAACCACAACATGCCGACCTCCTACAAGTTAAATTATTTTATCTGAAAGCGGCCGGTATGGTGTATTTATCGGCCGCAAAATAGGCCGATAAATTCATCGTTATTTGAAGAAATAAATTACTTGAATTTCATACGAAATTATAGTTTCTGAATCCAGTAACAGCAAATTAATTGAATTTCATGTGACATTATACTCACCATATACCGACAACAACGTGCTTTGTACGTATGACGCATTTATCAAAACGCTCCTACCGACGCGACGAGGTGATTTAAGAAATGAAGAGACGGACTCTCAAGAACTTAAATTAGGCTTTAGAAATGAAAAGAGCGACCCACAATGAGTTCAAACCAGATATCAGATGACTGGTTAGATTCTTCAATAGAGCTTTATTTTGATAAAGGAACACCGTG
>CM055406.1:94662874-94701504 GCA_029228625.1 Pseudolycoriella hygida
TCGAGGCACCCAACAAAATGACGGATAGGCATAAGGGATGCACTTGGCGGGAAAAAAGGACATATTTATGGCTGAACTTAGAGGTTTGATGGCAAACAGAACGTTTGTTTTTATTGGATGAAGGTGTGAGAACACGGGAAAAGAGAAGTATACATGGAAAGAATACTATGGAATGCGAAAAAAGGAATTTTGTTTATAGAGCCTCTCGCGGCAAATTCTCTTTTAACATTTGGTGCCTCTAGGGGCACCGGGCGATACTAGTTTACAAATATTCAAAAAATTGCAACGCTATGGTTTTTTTCATTAAAAATACAGTCGTTCTACCTTCAAAACAGAGGTTAGTGAGCGCGTAGTGGTAACACGAGGTAACTTGAAATATAACCGACAACTAACACCGTTACATTGAAGCTCCCAACCACAGGCAACAGATAGATTGATCTTTTTGGGAAGATGAAATATAAATTTTGGTAGATTTGGTGTTTAAACAAAAAATGTCTGATTCGATGATTGATTGATTCAATAACTCAAGAGCTTTATTGAGACGAATTTAGCATGTGACATATAGAAAATTGTTGACAGTTGTTGATAAGGAGTAAGAATGAAATTTTCGGAAATAGACATGAATAAATGTAATTATTTTTGGTTTAGACGCCACTTTGAATTTGTTCAGATGTTGCGGTTCCATGTGTAATAATGCCATTAAATATCGAGAAGGTGTTAAAAAATTCTAATAAAACCTTCTATAAATAACAGAGAAATTATAGTATCACCGCACTGCCCAATACGCTGCCACGATTTCTCTGATAGCTAATGGGAACATTATTCATGAATCAGGCAATGTATAAATATACAATCGTGAAATTTGTCAAGTTTGTTAGATGGGCATCGTTCACTTAAGCTGCTTAAGCAGGAAGCTGGCGTAAAATTTTTCGGGTAAGTACCGTAATATTCGTAATTGTGGCGCACATACATCCACACTTTTTTCTTTGAATTCATATAAAATGCAAGAAGCCGCCGTCGCGTTGTGTCGTTAGGATGCCTCATTGTCAATTTGGTGCGACGTTGGCTTATGTCAAAGTATACGTAATTTCATGAAGTAAATAAACTAAAAATCAAACTATTTTTCTTCGCTTGAAATACTATTGCTATCGCTAAAAGCGCGAATTGAATTGCATTTTTCAATAATAAGCAAAGTTTTTACGAGAAAAAAGAGTAGAAAATTCAGGTTTAGGTTAGACACGAAATCGAAGCAGAAAAAATTACCCAAATTACTTAGTTAAAAAAGGAAAAAATATAAAAACGAAGCAAAAGATTGAACGACTTCAACAACAGCAAATTCAATTTACTTGAAAGAAAAAAGATAATTTTGCTGACCACAATCCCAATTCAAAAGTCAATTTGAGGTAACACAACCTTTAGCATCCACAAATTCAAAGGATCCATCCTCCGATTCGTCTTTAAAATTCCACACTTTGAAAAACACATCTTTACGATAAAGGGAGAGATGGCGAAAATATTGCCTGTTACGATTGAATTATCCTTTGACGAAAAAATTCATCGATCGTAATCCGTAAATTGGATGGTGAATTTACAGCCATGCATTACTAACTTCCCAACTACTATTCCCAACAACTCGATAGCGTAGTGGTTAACACGTCTGCTTGCTACTATGAGATCGAGTTGCCAGTGCGTTGGTTCGAAACTCAGCCGCAGACAGATTTGTTCCGATTGTTAGATTTGTAAACAAAACAAAGCTAATTGAATTGGTTCAAGTCATGTGAAGTTGAGTGTAGCGCCATCGTACGGCTTACCGGTGAAAGGCATTGTTGGGAGGTGCCGGTATTCTACTCCTACTATTTTCGTTCCTAGTACATCTCATGGATGGCACTGGGTTTGTCGCACAGCTTACCACTAGCACAGTAAAAACTTTCCGGTAATGAAAGGATCTCAAATAGTAGAACCACAAAAAGTAGCGAAACTAGTAAATAATGATCTAGCCCCTAACCCTTCATGGGTTGTTAAGGCAGATTATTATTATTATTACTAACTTCCCGCATTTTATGACAGAACTGATTGTCATCGAAAAAATCGCGGCGGCGTCTAGCCGACCGAAAGGTACCGACTAGGCCGTCGAAAAAGTGTCAGCAATTCATAAAAAAATTATTGAAAATTAAAAAAAAGGATCGAAGACTATCCTGTTTTTTGGAAAAAAAAAACTTTTATTTATCACTGTTGCTCTCTTCACTTAAAAACAGTTCACCAAGAAATGTTTTATAGTTTTAGACAGGGGCTTAATGCAGATAGAACAAATTTTCAGAAGCTTTGGTGCCTAGTCCAAAAATTAGTCGTGAAAGGTGAACGGAGAAAAAATTTTTTCGGAGCACACACAATCCAAAACGATTTAGAAGGTAGAAATTAGCGAAAACGTTCTGGCAATATTTTTCTGTGTAAACCATAACTTCAAAGTTTCCACTGTTTTACTGAAAGGCAGGATTCCTATAATTTTATCTACTTCAATCGTAGACAAAATTAAAAATCTCTAAACCAAATATCGCAGTTGACAGGAAGTTGGCTTTTTACGAAAAGATAGTGTCACAAAATTTAAGTACAGCCATGCATTTATAACTTTCATAATTTTCATCAGGATTCTTTTCTGTTCTTTTGTATAATTGCGGTATGATGAAAGTTATAAATGTTTGGCTGTAGGTTGGTGAAGGTGAGAGCATCTTCGATTAGAGCCTCCATAGTTTATAATTGAGCTCACATAAAATCGATTGTATTGGTCCCATAATGTTATTCAGAACCTAATTTGTCGACAACCACTTCTGTGTATATCTTTTACTGCTCTCAAACGCATATAAAGCTTAGTGCAGAAGAGAATCAAGATTTCGATACACTAAGCTGCCGTGCAAATCATAAAAACCATGAGATGAAACATGAAAAAATCCATACAAAATCTTTTCTCTCTTACATCGCAACGTTTTTATGATTTGCACGGCAGACGGCAGTAAACGTATTGAAGTGTAATCTTCTTCATTCAATCTCTTTCGTATCAAGGCTATTACGCGTTTTAAGTAATTTAGTAGTATCTTCTTGTAATCTCAATTTGAAAAAAGTCGAAAAACTGAGTTTCTCACATTTTTCCAAAAAAAAAAACAAAATAAAAAATTTTATAAAAATCAGTGAGAATTTTTCAAAAATTGAAAATCTTAGAAAACTTGAAAAGTTGTAGAAAATTTTAGAAAATAATTTTTAAAAAATAAGCTTTCGTCGTTAGTAAGAGTCTTAAGATTAAATGAAATATTTAGCCGAGAGGCTAGCCGAGAGGCTAGCCGACGTCTACACTTGGCGGCGGCTCGTGGCGGCGGCGACACTTTGAGTCCCTAGCTGCCTGTCAGGTCAGTTTTATAATATTCCAATCTAATTCATCCCACAAAATTGAGATTTGCATACCTGAATTAAACTTGTGAGACGCAACTCATTCAGCGCGCATGCGTATATAATAACATTTGTTTCGCATGTATCGTTTACGTAACGTATGGATCTAAATGCGTGAACTTTGTGGGACAAGTTGAATTTGGGTATCTCATAAAATGCGGGAATTTATTAATACATGGGTGTATGAGGTGAATGTGGTGAATGTGGAAGGTTGGGTAACATGAACATGAGCGAACTATTGAGTGATAAAAGTATTTGAAGTATTTATTAAACTCGTTTCAACATTTTTATGAACTTCTTATTTCTGCGCAGATTATTAACATCGCCAAAAACCTGCACAGAAGTAAAAAGTTCATAAAAATATTGAAACGACCGCAAAAACCTGCGCAGAAGTAAAAAGTTCATAAAAATATTGAAGCGAGTTTATATAATTTAGGCAAAATTAACACGTTGCGGGCCAACATTCAGCCGATTCAAAACAAAAAATATAGCTATAAAGGCGCGTTGGCGGATCTCTAAAACCCGGTGGCGACTAAGTCGGTGACTGCAAACACGTCTGTAAGGAAGTTCTTTACATTTAACAAAAAAGTGCAAAAATTTCTGGAGTTTTTTCCGAATTTCTGAATTTAAAGATCGATTCAGTTTCATATGAATAGGTCCTGTATATTTCAGACGAATTTTGATTTTCAGAAAACCTTTAATTTAATAGAAAGATTTAATTTTAATAGTTTGAATTAGCCCAGAAAACTTGAATCCAGGATGCAGGACACATCGATACACGTGGACCAAATATTTAAACGAATTGAATTAATTGAACGATATGGCATCGAACTTACTTTCTCGGTGTTCTCTAGCTCAAGCTCTCTTTGTTGGTACTCTAAGGGCACATTCAAAGGGCATATTTATCACGAGATTACGATATGTACACAAGCAGTCATTCAAGATTCTTTATCACATAAGTTTCACATTACATCCTTGTATTTAGTAGGGTTGTATTACTTAATGCAAAATTAATGTAAAGCCATACGATATTGTGTATCATTTTAAATCGTAAACGTGTCAATTTACTGACTAATTTTCAAATTCGAAGCATCAGAATCCCATTGTGGTAAAGCGTGAAATTCTATTTACCTTCTTATTTAATTAAATAAGATTTTGATTTTTCTTTGGTGCGCCTCTTTTTACAAACGTTATCTTTCGACCAGAAAAATTTCATCCGACATCTACATAGTACTAGTTTATTGTCGGTAACTGAACTAATGAATGTTTTTTCATTTTCTAACCAAATACAATCTTCAATTCACTCCGACTCCGGCGTGCAATGTATACAACGGAAAGGGTATCCCACATGCATAATACAACCAAAGAATTGCAATGAATTCTTCAACGAACGATGCTCTTCGAACAGCGATTAATGAAATGAGAAAGGCATCATTTGATATATAATAACGGAAAGGTGTGCAGAGTTCCTCTTATTACTTTGTTAACTGACCTTTTACTGAATTTTAAATAATAGGAAAATGGAAGGAATTGGCGTCGCTAAACAACGAAATCAGAAAAAATATCATTGAGTTGTTATCTTAAGAAGATTTGAGGCTATCTTTTGGTAATTGTCCTAAAATTAATTCATTATTCACGGCGAACAGCTTAAAGAAAACAAACAAAAATTTTCGATGTACGTACAGCTGACGAAAAAATTGGAAAACGAAAGGATTTTCCGTTTTACAAAATCCCGAAAAGAGTGATTTGCGCTCTTTTTCACACTAAATTCCATATGATGATGAGAAATTATTGAAAAATTTTGCGAAAAAATCACAAATTTTGCTATAATCACATATTGCGATAGAATCAAATGCCGAACGTATTTTTGTCTCAGAATGTGGTCGTTACTTCAAAGTGTATTTTTCGGAGGGAGCACATTTATAAGACCCGTACGAAGAACGAATTTTTGTCTGTTTGGTGATCAATTTTGTACTTTCGGAAGGCCTTTTTTACACCGTTTCTTCGGACGGGATTTTCAATATTGCCCTCTTGGCAATTGCCAATACAATTTAATGTGTACGTAATTTCATACACTTAAGAGTTAACGCAAGATTTACTTAAATACGTTCGAGTATTTTCATAACATCAACTCTGTTTGCCGCATCTATTCTGATACGTACGGGTCCCTTCATATGTTGTAAATTTCTGGCCATTTTCTCCGAAACTTTTTGCACCCGTGCGAAGTATGAGTCCTATGCGTTTACCGCTACGTTTGCGACCAGTCGAATCTGCAAAAAAATAGTGTCCGTCCATCCGTCCGTCTGTAAACACGATAACTCGAGTAAATGGTGATTTTCAAAAGGTAGTATCAAAAGCGGTTTTGAGATTGCGGATGGGCATTTTTGGACGAAGGACCACTGAGCTAGGGCTTTTCAAGTAGTTTTTGGTCTTTTGTACATAGCTCGAGTACATCTTTCCTATTTTCATAAATTTGTTATTGTTTGAAAGGTCTGGGCATGCCTGACAATTTATGGAAGAAACGTTTTTGATTTTGAGTTTGTGGATTTAGCCAAGGCCTTAAAACTGAGTTTCTACTAGGGCCCAGCGTGTTTTTCCTACATAAATCGGGAAAATCTTTTTTTAATTGATTGAATTTTGGCGAAATCGGTTGAAAACTTTGAAGCTTCGGTCGAAAAAGTGGTCAAAAACTTTGTTTTTTAAAGGTCCTTAAAAATTTTTCACTTATATCTATGCCAAATTAGCACGGAATTTTCTCTTCAAGGTAAAATCTGTTGAGTGGTTCGAGTTGTACGGTCCTTAATGTGGGCCCAACTCACGCTACGCGACCCTACACGATATTTGGTGTTTTTTCGTGAATATTCATTCCTTTAATGATGAGATTTTTGTCAGTTCTAAGATCGGCCCTAGATGAATTTTCTTTTTTTTTGAAAATTGGTGCACATTTTTTTCTTAAATTTTTATTTTAAATTTTGTTCTTTTTTAGGGATTTGGAGAGGTTTTTAGCACCGTTGGTTCGGACAGGTTTTTCAATATTGCCCGTACGGCAATTTCCAATCCAATTTAATGTGGACGTAATTTCATATACTTAAGAGTTAAGGCAATATTTACTCAGATACGTTCGAGTCTTTTCTGTCTACTACATCTATTTTGATGCGTATGGGTCCCTTGCATATGTTTTTTGTATTAATATGACCAATCGTAGGGCTTGAAACACCATCATTAGTCAAATACTGTGGCATTTCTTATCGGAGTTACCAACGAGTAATCTACCTCAAAATATGTATTTATTTGAATTCTTAATTACGCGACGAACTTTGTATACAAAACTTACATTATGACTTGATAACGACGAACAAAAGTAACTCAAAAATTGTGGAATTGATGTTATTTGAAAGCATAAACTCAGACACCTGTTTATTACTACATAGTGGCTTAATTTCTAAGGTTTAAGGTGAACCCTGATTAAGACCAAAATAGGCTGTGTCCTTTTTTAATCTAACTTCTTCAATTGATTCAAAATATTTGTAAGCTTGGTATTTAGTTCCAAATGAAATTTATATTTGTTTTCGTAATAGGTATCTACTTCAAACTTTCAAGAAAGTTTACATTTCCACATTACACTCAAACAAAACGAAGATAATAATTTATAATTTGAAAATACTAAACATACGAATATTTTGAACAATTGACACTAACAAGAATTGAGTTTGTTGCAAAGAAATTGATAGAACTACGGCATTGAATAATTTGATGTAAATAAACCTCTTCATCTAGATTTGACATCCAACGAGATGTCGACAATGCATCTTTTACCTCGAGCTGTTTTCGTTATGTCTGATTTCCAATTAAAAAAAGGTTTACGTTTAGTTGACAGCTCTATGAAATGAACTTTTTGAGGAAGAATATCAAGTAAACGGATGGAAAATTAAATCGTTTTCAATATTTGTTCCGTTGAATTTAAGTAGGCAGCCTGGTGCAGAACATCTGTTTTTGCCAAAGTGGAGGCAGTAGAGAGTTCTATGCTTCACATACGTTTTGATTCGGCACCAGGCTCCCGCTGCCCCCTGCATTCAAAATGTCATCAGGGACGCAGCCTGGTGCTTCAATTTTTGTAGGCATGCCGTAGAAGAATTGTTTGCTCAGAATAACGGTCTTTATCGATAAAAAATGTTTAAGCGCCATTAAGCAACACTTTTTTTCATCACTTTCAGACTGCTCTTGAAAATGTATGGAAAAAATCGTTTTCTCCATAGTCGTATATGGGGAAGGATCTGGTCGAAGACTGAGTAAAGTGGTTTAGACTTCCTTTTAGGTTTCAGGACCCGGATATGAAGTCATTTTGTGGGTGCACTTTCATAAAACTTTATCACCCCTTCTTGCACACCGTGTCTTGGACAGCTCACAATTTTGAAATTTATATGAAATTGGGCAACTCACCATATAACTCTCAATTTACATAATTAATTAATTTTAATTAGATAAAACAAAATGAATTAATTAAATTTATGTTAATTAGACAGCAAAAGTCAAATCTTAGAGTGGAAAATGATAATTCTTTACTAAGTTTCAAAACTATCAAAAGAATTAAGTCAAAAGTTGAAGATTGCCTTATCGAAAAAAATCAAATTTTTTCAAAGCTAAAGTTTTCATAAAAAATTGGTTAGTAGACACAATGTAAGGATTTCTGAATTTTCAAAGCACCCTTAGATTGTGACTCCAAAATGGATTTTTCCACAATAGTACACCGATTTCGTGTAGAATTATGTTCTTTAATGAAATTTTGGTACTTTTTTTAGAAAAAGCCACGTTGGAATCAACAAAGAACCGCTTTTTTAAAAATTAAAGTTGGCCAAAACTTGTTCAATCAAAAGTACTAACAAGAAAATCATTGTTATTAAATAAATTTCTGAAAAATTCAAAATTTTCAGGAATATCTAAATTTTCAGAAAAAATTTGTTAGAAAATCCAAATTTCCAAATTTTGTAGAAAATAAAATTTTCCAAAAAATCAAACTTTCGGATAAATTAAAAAGATATTCAAAGATTATTCATAAATTCAGAGAAATCCGAAATTAAAAAAAAGGCAAAACGAATCCGTAGAAAACTAAAATCAGAAAGCGTTTCAAAACTGCATATATCGACATGCATTTAACAAACACCAAAATTGATTGTATTCAGTGTGTGGGATATATGGGTTTAAAATCTCGAAGAACTCACAGAACCCACAAATTGCAAGAATCGTATGTCGACGCTTCAAAATCCGTAGGCGTCAAATTCAGGGGGCTTAAAAATCCGCAAGATTATACTTTTCCCATCAGCGACAGTTTCCTTATGCGAATCCATTTTTATCTGTACTGCTGCGCCACAGGCCGTGGACATAATGGAAAAATAAAAAAGAGGGGTCGAGGGGCGGCAACCCCCGCAAAGGGGGTCAAAGGGGAATATCCCCCTTGCGGAGTCTGCGGAGTAGATAGTATCACTAAAAAACGAGAGGCTACAAAATCCGGACGCTCTTCTGGGTTCGGATGCCTCTGAATACTACAACTTTTTCAGCAATAAGTCAATTCATTAAAACCCAAAAAAGAATTGTTTAAAAATGTATGAAAATGTGACATTTTTCTAAAAGGATTCGCTTTTTCAACAGCACACTGGAAACGTTTGATAAATATCAATATCGACGGGATATTGTTACAAGTTCTGCGAAACACTTTTTTCCCATTACATAAATTTCAAGTTATAATTTATTTAAAAAATCCTAATGGGTAAATTTGCCGTTATATTGATAGTCTGTTACATCATAAAGCAGGAAAATTCAATACATAACGAAGAGTATTCAAATGGGAACTGACACTTTCATAATCAACAACACATTTCTGAACTTATATTGGCAGAGTTGGGGGTTATCAATATTATTGCTTGTTAAAAGCAGTTCATGAGTATATCATTAGCATGTACAATAAGAATAAGAAAAAGACTCATAAATATCTTCATAACAAGAGAAAATGAATTGATGGTTCATTTTGACTGCCACTCATGCCAAAGCTGAAAACAAAGTACCACTTGAGTGAGTGGAATGAAATATTTTCATCAGAACACAATCTTTAAGCATTTTTAATTTCCGATTACAAATGATTTGAGCTTAGCTTCGCAGATTTTATGTAGAAGCTCTGTGATCTCAGAGTTTATGAAATCGTGAGATGAGTTCAACGGTAGACTTTCTAGAGTTTTTTGTCCTGACAGGAAGTATCTGTGCACGAAACTGGGACTACGCTCTTCAAGAACTGTTAAGTAGTGTAAAAACGTAAAAACTCAGAAGATATTTTCATCAGTAGAGGCTTTCTATTGTGAATGAAACACGCCAAATTTTGCCGACTTCATCCTTGAAACATATAGGTGTACTGTACATACTTCAGTGATTTGTATTTTGTATTTTTACAAAATGTTATAAAAAAAGCGGATAAAAATGGATATGAAGCACTTTATCGACTATCAATCAATCTGAAAATTGTGAACCGAAAATTTTCACGGACGCTCTTTTTGAAAAGTGTTTCATGCTGAAAGTGACCCTTATGGTAGAATTTGCTGAAGAGTAGCGATGTACAGTAGCATACCGGAGCTTTCATTTGAAAGTGTCCTTTTATTCAACGCGTTAATATGAGAAAACTCACGTTTCGGTCCTTTTATTGTTTTCAAATTGTCTCGAAATCGCGTCGGTTTTTAGGGGGGAATCGGAGGATCTGAGGAAACAGACGAAACATGACATGGGAGCGAGAATCTGTTTTTAAAAAATTGCAATATCCATTTTCATCATCATCAAACTTTATAGACTATTAGTGTACGTTTCTGTGTGGGGTCTTCATGCCGCAACCTTTAGGATAAGAAAAAAATTCTTATCACTTCACTGACATAAAGTCCGTAAATTTGAAATTTCCTTGTTCTTAATGACGGCAGTTTAATACTTTGGTCGAGTTGGGTCTACACTACACTGTCTCTATCATGTCATCTATCTCATAAAAGGAAATGTTTGAGTTTTTTAATATTTTCCTTTTTTGAACAATTTGTTATAAACAGAATTTGATATCGGTTTTCGGAGGATTCGGAAAAACAGACAGAATATGACAAGGGGGAGGGGGGGTCTAAGAAGCTGAAAAAGCGGACGATCCTTACAGGCTTCCTCACTGGAAAAATTGAGGAAGCGCATTTCCCGACATTTAGGAGTAGGACAGGTGTCCAAAAGAATTTTTTCTGATAACCCAATTATACGCGCTGACTTTCATTTTGGTCGCATATTGGGTAAACATTTCGCTGAGAGTTATTAAAACATATTCAAATGATTGTAGAAGTAGAAGGTTTTAAAGGGGCTGTCCATAAGTGACGTCCAGTCGGGGTGGGGGGTTAAATCGTCTGTCCAGTCTGGACCTCATTTATGGACGGCCTCTTAAGACAGTGGTAGTTTCAAGGAGCTAATTTTTTGAGAATGTGGCGTTTCTAAAGAAGTGGTTACCTTAAGGGGGGACTGAATTTTAAGATGTTTCCTGGATTGCCCTAGATATCTGTAATTTTCTATCATCATTATCAGTCGACAACTTTCGGATGCACCTTGGTATAAAACTTTACAAATTCTGGAATTTCATGTTCCGCCTGTAGGGGACAAAAGTGTTAAAGTCAGCGACATACAGGACTGGCCCATAGCTAGTGCCAAATGGAGCTTTTTATGCATTCCCAGTAACTTTAGTTATAGTAATAATTTTAACCTTAATAGAAAGAGTGTGGTAGACGAAACGAGCTACTTATTTTGTACATTACAATCTACGAAAAATTAGGAAAACTTAAGAAAAAATTGATTTCAAGTTCTACAGACAGTCCATCAAACTCCGTAAAATTGTAATTTTTTGTTTAATTGTTGGAGATTAAAAATGTTTCACACTACTCTGTCGTATAGGGGATGGCCTAATTGCTTGGTGCTACTGGGTCCTTTGATATATGAAGCCAATGACCACGAGAAATGCGGTCGAGAAATGAAATGTTTTTACATGTTTCTGTTCGCAACCGACTCTGAAAACGCATTTACTGTAAAATATTGTACGTAGGGGAGAAGACCTTACACAATGTTGGACGGGTTGGCACAGTGGTAAGCGTACTAGCCTTCCACCAAAACGATCGGGCTTCAAATCCCGTGTCATAAGAATAATATATGGAATTTTTCTAATGAAGCGTAGCGGGGGTTAGGACCGAATGTCCAAAACAAATTATATCCCCAACCAACATACTATAGTAACCACAATTTTTTCATTAAAAAAAGGACAAAATATCCCCTCAGACAAAATATCCACAGTCAAAAATTAAGAATATTCAATGTGAAATAAACAATCAAAAACAAAAAAGTGGGGTCGAGGGGCGGCACAGTAAAAACTTTCCGGTAATGAAAGGATCTCAAATAGTAGAACCACAAAAAATAGCGAAACTAGTAAATAATGATCTAGCCCCTAACCCTTCATGGGTTGTTATTTACGTAAGGCCGCCTGCAAGGCTTACAAAAGTCCGCCGCAGGCGCGAGGGTGAGGAGGCGGAGCCCTCCAACACACAATATAATATCTAATTAATAATACCTACCTATATTCACCATTTCTGAGTAGACATTACATCTGGGGATGTTTTGTCCGTTTCTTGTGGGATATTTTATCTAGGGACATTTTGTCCGGGGATATTTTGACTGGGGATAATCGGTCCTAGAGCCAGCGAAGCGCATTAATAACGTCCTAAAGTTCACTCAAGCTTCAAAAGTTGGGTAGTTGTGGTGTGTTTGTTGCCCATAACGACGTACACACTGAATGAATCGTATGACGTAACCCATAAACGATGAATCTGTGTACGAAATATCTATGCCTACATTTAGGCGAGATAATAATCATGCGCCTCACAATTCTTGGATAAATTGAATAAGACGCTACATTCGCATTACTCTGAGACGTGGCTCGGAAGTCACGTTAAGCCCGTGGTCCAGGCAACACTTGCTATTGGCTATAAAAAGCTGTTAGTGGAGTTTTTAAAATACAATGAAATCTTAATATTCTCTACAGATGGTTCAACTGACGCGACGACGACGTTCAAACACGTTCAAACTTTATCGGTATTAACACATTTCCTCATACATTGATGTGACATACTTCCCCAGATGACATAACCAGAAACATAAATTAACATCGCGAGTGATGTAAATCTAGACTTACCGACTACCAATTCAGTGGATTCATAAATTATTCTGAATTCATTTTCAAACTCCTGCTGTAAGTTATAGTAATGTAACCATAATAATAAGACACACACAACACACTCTAATCTAGAGTTTAGAGTAAATAAATGTTGATGTATGAAAGTTATAAAAAGTTTTCTTTTTATTGTTCACAATATCCAAATAAAATAGAAGGGATGTTTGTTCTGGTGTTTTATTCGAACGAAAGATGTTGAAAATTGTACAAATTTTGGGTATTTGTTTGATACATTGTTTATTTTATTACTTGTTCGCTTCAGTTTGAGGTGGGTGTTTGTTTTGTTCGTATTATTGATATATTCATAGCAAAAGAGTGCGAACATTAAGACCCATTTCTCCAAAAAAAATATATTGATATAGAAGGAAATATCAACAGGCTCATTAAATGGAAACGGTTTGTATATTGAGTGAAGTGTGTATGTATGTAACACTATATCGCAGGAAAAAAGAAGAGAAACGGCCATATAAAATTTAAGAGCTTATTTCAGTGTTTCTGCACTCGCTTTTATTTTATTATATTTTATGGATACAAGAGAAGCTCTCGTTTCATGCATCGTATAAGAATATGTTTAGTTGGTTGGAATATTGTTTGGCAAAAGCTTAATTCTATGTTCTGTCAGTCGATTGTTTTCCTTTTTCTTTTTCATCGTTTTTCATTGAGCTCTGTAGTTACATTCCCGACAACATTCTTTTTTTATCTAATTTTTTTGTATTTATTTATAGACATAGGCAGTATAGCAACTGACTGCTGGGCATTTTCTCTTTTATATGGCTGTGTTTATCACGTGTAGATATACAAAGTCCATATAACTTTTTTTTACAGTCATTTTATTGCTTTTTAATTTCATTTCTTCGTCAAAGTTTACGTTCGAAAACCTTAAAGGTCTTTTTGAACCAATTTATTGTTTTTAATGGGGTATTCATTGGGTTATTCAATGAAAATAAAAGTTGAAATTAATTTGATTGTATTTTGAGTTGAATGGAATAATAAAACGTGGTGAAATTGTTACAGAAATAGTCGAAATCTATTTGAGCAGATCATTACGCACATTAAATGAAAAGCTGTGCGAGGGGTTGCCGGATATAACACAACTTTCGGTACGTGGGGGAATGTTACACTCATACTCAAATAAATGTGCATATGGTTATGCCGCTTCAATTAGGCTTTTGGGTATTTTGTTATGCACAATAAACAATCATTTGAAATGTGAATTGTTTTTCTAGAGCCACAACAAATAATTATAAACAGTTGTGGTGGTGGTGCGTCACTCATGAACTCTAATAAGAGTGAATAATGAAGGGTATTGACCTGTCACGGATTGGTTATTGTCCTTGGGCGGATCATAGTGGGGTCAGAGAACTTTTAAGCAGCTGTAGTCAATGTCCGACATTTATACTCAAGTTTTCCATGTGAAAGCGTGAAGCCTTTTTTGATTCTCTCTCTCTCTCTTTCTTGAAGGATGTGAGTGAAAAAAATAGTAGAAATTTTTTTTTATACAACTCACTGGCTGTCTAGGGAGATAAGTTATACATTACTGTGTTGTATCAAAATTTGTTTTGTTGATTTCTTGCCTCGGTACATAAAAACTCTTACGTTTCTGCAGGATAATCTATTTATCATTCGACTCGGGATGCAAACTTCCTTATCAGCTATTTTATCGTGTCATAACTGGTGTGTTTATTCAGATTAGTCAAAACAAAAATTTTTAAGGAAGATAAGCAATACACTATTAACTGATCTTGTGTGGTTGTCACCTTGTAATGGAATTGAGTAAATAAATCGTGGGAGAAAATCGTAAAAATTAAATGACGTTTTGGGTAGTTTGACACACATACAAGAGATGCAAAACTGAAGCTCATGCGATTTCGTGAAACGTATGCGTAGACTCAAATTTCACACGATTTTAGCGTGAAAATTAAACACCGTCGGGGCGACTTTTTGTCGTTTTCATTGAAAATCGTGTTATAAAATTCATTTACACAACTTTGTAAAATCTAATGCAGTCACATTGACAAGCACCACACGTAAGTTTCTACAATAGAAAAAAATAAATAATTTCCTTCAGCACGAAAACGATTCATCACTTAATTTAATAACGACATGTAAGCAACACAAACAAAGAATTACTTTTCATGTGAGCAACACTTTGGAAAAACGTATGAGATTATCGAACACCAAAACGAAAATTCACGCAAACTGTTCGTAAGTATTTAGCTGCGTAAAATAAATTATGTTCTCCCATTGGGTGAACTCAAACGTTGACTTGAGCGTGCTACAAATTATTTCACCCAGGTGTTTGCACAAAATAATAATTTAGGTATGATGGAGAAACAGCGCCGCAGGCCTGAAAGCATCAATCCCCGCAAATGGGGGACAAGGGGCAGGGCCGTCCAGACCACTTCGTCGGGGTGGGGGACGGGTTGAGGCCTCTACCGTTCAATATTTTTCGAATCAGTTAAAAGTGTAAGCGAGCTAAGTTTTTCGAATTTTGTTAGTGAATAGAGAATAGTTAGAAACTTAAATAGAAATTGTGAGCGAGCCAACGCAATTTCGTCAATTTCTTTTTGAGCTAAGATTCCCACAAATTCGGACGATTTTTAAATTAATAGAGAAAGTTAATGGTTTTATCAGATTTCCCAGTAAGAGTCTAGCGCAGCAGGCAAAATTTTTGGAGTTCCGTCCTTTGTTCTTAAAATAAATTGAAGCACAACAGACTTAAACTGTTTCGTTTTTTTTTCAACATTTTTTTGAATCACTCCGTCATCCTTGTCAAAATTGAGACGCTGAAAAAGTGTACTGGAAGAAGGAAGCAAATTGAAGATTTCCGAAATATTGATCCTTAAGAGCACATAAATATTCAATTTTAATAAATGATGATATCAAATCCTTAATGAGGTTCGGTGGTCCTTGTACAATGTACAAGTATTTTCTTAGACGCTTTCACGAAAGTAAAAAATAGTATTTGAAGTTTTAGAAGACGGGCCCGTCGGAAATCTTCAGAATTTACAGTATGGCCAGTCCGAACCGGATGATTCCTCAGTATTTTTTAGACTGCTATAGATTTTTTATTTTTTTACAGATTTTTTGAGGATTTTCTTCGAATTTGATGTTTCTAGTTTCTCTGCTGTGCGACATTTTGCCATATTCTGCATTAGGATCGGTACAAAATTGCAGAGCTGAACCCATTTCAACAAATTTAGGAAAATTCGAGAAAACGAAGAAATTGTACTTTGCGCCTTTTTATAAAGAGAGTTGTTCAAGTTTAGACTATTATTTTGAAGAAAAGATTCTTTCCCGTAGCTACGACGCGGCAATGACAAAGGGGAATATACTCCATGCGGGATCTAAGGGGCAGATTCCAAACACATACGTCAGCCTGAAGGGCGTAATTTAGCTCGCCGCAGGCAGCAGAGGTGAATGGGCAATTATGTGGGACGAGTGTGGTAACTTCTCTCTCAGTTTTTAAGCGTAAATTGGTATAGTTGGTAAGATTGCAATAGAGATTTTATGAGATTTTTTCCTCAACATTCTATCATTTCGTCAGGGGACCCACTCCTAGTTAACCCACCTTTCAATACCCCCTAACAGATTTAAGTTATAAAGGACCGTCCAAAAACACGAACATCCTAAGAGGGAAGGGGAAGGAGTTTCATGAAAGCTTACGTTCCACGAGCATGATATGGATTTATTTTCGCATTTTCTACATCCATTTTTGGGTTCACGGAGGAAGGGGGTGTAAAAACAGTCAGTTTTTGAGTACGTGCTCGATGAATGGCCCCTAAAACAAATCCTAATCAAATTTGAGTTTACGCAGACATTTTATGAAATTGCACGAAACTGAAATTGTTTGTTCATCGCTAGTCCTTACGAAATTATACAATACAACATCTCAAAGGCGAAATAATCACTTCGAGTCATGCTATACTTACACTATTAATGAAACTGAAGAAGGTACGTACCTGTAAAGAAAAACATTAAATTAATTTCACGTAGTTCACAAAAATTTTTGTTGGAAATAAGTTAACTTAAATTAAAGTTGACAAAAGTCAGCTTAAAATACAGTCCGGGCTTGAACAATAGAATTTCAATGTGGATTGGTGTCGTTACATTTTTTCCTGTAAAAAATTTAATTATGAAAGGTTCGTAACTAAAGTTCCTTCAGTAAAGTTCCTTCATTTATTCATTCGAATTTTGACAAATTAAAAAAAAAATTGTTTCTGTAAATAATCAAAAGAAAAGTTGTAACTAAAACTGGAAAACTAAAAGTAAAAAACCACAACATGATTACGAAAAGGTTTCTTTTTAGAGTGTTGGATCCAGAAGTTTCTCTGTGTATAGGTAATTTCATAGCTACAGCCGGTTCATTCCTTTTTACCTAGTTTGAAGTAATTGATGAAAGCAATTAAGTTATTCCCAAATCATAGATTTTTTGCGCTAAATTTGAATGCGCGATAGAAATTTCAAATTTTTCGCCGGGAGTTGAGGGAAACGTGAACATTGCATAGAAAAATTTGATTTTACCAGAAAACACGATAATAGGATGAAAGTTGGTATTTTATTTAATTGATTCAAAAGTTATTGTGCGTCTAAAAATAAGTGATTTTGCAATACTACAGACAATTAATGTTATGAATTGATAGCTTTTCTTTAGTCAAAAACAATTCTAAAAGGTAATTTAGTACACAATTCTTAACGAAATTTTAATATTTTTCGATCAATATAACTGATCTTTTACCTCAAAAAAATTTTCCCACAAAAAATTGCAGGTTCTTTACTACGTGTGAGGTTCAAATTTAAAGCACTGCTTTAAGTAAGAAAGAAAACTTCCCAAAATCGGTACAAATTTACATAAAATGTTAGTTTTGTCATTTTTTCTTGTTTTTCCTCTTCTTAAAAATTTTTGCATATTATTTTTTTCACATATCGTTAATTGGTACTATTCACACAACGAATAGCAATTCTGAGGAAAATTTCGGAATTTGTCGGTAGAACCTCTTGCCAGGAAAGTTTTACAATGATCCTGATCCTAACGAATTTGCAGAAAATAGTCACATTTGCCCAGATGTGATTGGCACATTCGCCTATAGAAAGCAGGTGTATAAAAATAATAATAATCTGCCTTACAACCCATGAAGGGTTAGAGGCAAGATCATTATTTACTAGTTATCGCTGTTTGTGGTTCTACTTTTGAGATCCTTTCATTACCGGAAAGTTTTACTGTGCCAGTTGTAAGCTGTGCGACAAACCCAAAGCCATCTATGAGATGTAACTAGGAGGAGTAGAATAACAACAATGCCTTTTCCGGTAACCCGTACGATGGCACTACACTCAACTTCATTTGACTTGAAAGATTCAATCAGCTTTGTTTTGTTTACAAATCTAACAATCGGTGCAAATCCAGCTGCGGTTGAGTTTCGAACCAACGCACTGGCAACTCAATCTCGTAGTAGCAAGCAGACGTGTTAACCACTGCGCTATCGAGTTGCCTAGGTGTATTTAGTGGTATAAGTCACATCTCGGCACATGTATACCTAAAGTTTTGAGATGTGCAGTTACCCGTTCAAAAAGTTTTGTAGAAAAGCGAAATGTGCCGTTCAAAAATTCTGTTTTTACATTTACATTTTTTCACATTTGTTTCTCATATGTGGAAATTATGTGAACGGCATTTGCCTTACCAAGCCGTTCATTTCAGTGGTGTTAGTGCAAATCTCGGCACATCCCATCATAAAAAGAGATAATTGATGTCCAGCCATCGACAAAAGTTGATAGGTAGGCCAAGATGAGGAAATGTGAAATTATGTGAAATTAGAAAAAATGTGAAAATCACATGTGAATTTGCACCGATTTTCGGAAGCTTTCTTTTTTACTGAAAGCTATGCTTTAAATTTCAATCTCACAAGTAAATTTTTTTGAGGTAAAAAGTTAGTTACGCCGCGCGAAAATCACATTCCAATTTACAGATGTATTATTTTCCGTGTGCAAATATCCAGTTCTTGTAGGACTGGCTATTCGAAAACGCGTGCGGGTAGCCTTCTCCTACAAGGATATGCAATTTGCACGCGCGTGCTAATAGTATTCTCCTACAAGACTGACTATTCGCACGCGCATGCGAATAGTCTACTCACACAAGGACTGGTTTTTCGCACGCGGGTGCGAATAGCTTCAGCGTATTTTCGAGTTTCCAGCAATACTAAGCAAGAATAGCGCGCGATGCGCTATTGGGTTGATAGCTTCGCTATTTCTTGTGGATACCGCATAGCTTTTCTTCACTAGCGTAGCAACTTTGATTCGGCGTTAGAGACACAAAAAAGTGTTAGGAAAAATGTTGAATCGGGTTTGTTGCAAGTTATAGTTTTCGATAGGTAAACATTTTCTGTAGACTATGGTAGTCTCGACTCGATCTTCCCCTAATTTTAGCTTTAGATAGATAGATAAGAACGTCGGGGTATTGGCACCTGAATCGATGATTCTTTGTACCACCCCCTAGTTTCTTCGTTTATTAATTAATCAAAAAGAATACAATTACAAATTACAAATAATTATGACAAGTTCAAAATAAAATAAAATAAATTGAATAGAATTGATTTCCTGGTTTTCCGAAAAAAACAGGCAGATTGTTTATAACCATAGGGTTGAGAATCAGATCGGAGCTATCTAGTTCTGGTTTACCCATAATTTGCCTCCTAACGAGTCTATATCTGGGACAGACACTAATGACGTGATATCCGGTTTCGTCACCATGGCCACAAAGGCACGCCAAAATAGTTTGGTGTGTTTTGCGCCTTCGTACTGCGACCAACCTCTGAGGTGCTCCTTTTGAAGCCATTTTTTGACTATGGCCTTTCTTGTCGATATTGGAATACCGAACATTGGTTCTGGACGAACAAAAGCTTTACTGGCGCCTAGGCGAGCAAGTTCGTCCGCTCTTTCGTTACCTGGGATGCCGCTGTGACTTGGAACCCACAGAACTATCACGGAGTTGGTCTTTCCGAGCTCGTTAAGGCTGACTTTGCAGTCAAGTACGGTTCTAGACCTGATACAAGGAGAACTTACCGCTTGAATAGCGGACTGACTGTCGGTGCAAACATAGATATTTTCCCCAAAAACTTTGTTGATCAGTTATCGCACAGTTTCGACACAGCAAAGAGTTTGGTCTGATAGACGGATGCCAAGAAACCGGTTGGGAGGCTGCCTTTTATGTTTAAAAAGTCGCAAGAATATCCGGCTCCTGATGAATCTTCTCCCTTGGAACCATCCGTGAAGCAGACGACGCCCTCAGCCGGAGGAAAGATTTTATTCTCACCAAGCCAGTCATGTGCTTCAGGGATAATCCAATCGAAGCAATCATCGAGCATATACTCCGCTTTGATTTGATCACTTGGTATAAGCAACCGTTCGTCCTTGACTACCCTAATTATGGCGGAGTGTCCTTTCTCAAAAAACGGGAGACCACCAACCGCTGCACCGGATATTGACAGAGGTGTTGAAAGCAACAGATTTTATAAACAGGTCAAGCGGCGGAACATCGAGAAGCGCTTCCAGGGCCGCAATGGCGGTTGAACCCTTCACGCCTGTCATGCCAGACGCTGTAGCTTCTCTAGTCTTTTCTTGGCAGTACCTATTTCCACTCTGGGCTACACATACATGACAAAGAATAGGCCTGACCACCGCCGTAAATATCCACCAGATAGCCTCAGGAGAAAGACCCCACATACTACCAAAAGTATTTCTACACAGCCAGAAGATACCAATACATTTGTCAAGTTTTTCCTCTAGGTGAGGTATCCATGTTAGACAACGATCAAAGATCACACCGAGGTACTTAACAGCCGCTTTCAGATGAACTTCCGTTCCGAGCAACCTAAAGGTACCCAGTTCTGAAGCGGTTTCGGCTTTTCTTCTGCTGAAGAAAATGATTTTAGTTTTGATTGGGTTAACCATCAGCTTATTTTCGAGACACCATCTTTCAACTACCCCAATTGCGGTTCTCATCAAATCGCCTATAGTAGCAACGAAATCCCCACAGATTAGGGTAGACACGTCATCGGAATAGCCTTGAGTGAAAACACTTGAGTCGCTACGCCGCGAAAATCATATTCCAATTTACAGATGTATTATTTTCCGTGTGCGAATATCCAGTTCTTGTAGGACTGGCTATTCGAACGCGCGTGCGGGTAGCCTTCTCCTACAAGCATATGCAATTTGCACGCGCGTGCGAATAGTATTCTCCTACAAGACTGACTATTCGCACGCGCATGCGAATAGTCTACTCACACAAGGACTGGTTTTTCGCACGCGGGTGCGAATAGCTTCAGCGTATTTTCGACTAAGCAAGAATAGCGCGCGATGCGCTATCGGGTTGATAGCTTCGCTATTTCTTTTGGATACCACATAGCTTTTCTTCACTAGCTTAGCAACTTTGATTCGGCGTTAGAGACACAAAAAAGTGTTAGGAAAAATGTTGAATCGAGTTTGTTGCAAGTTATAGTTTTCGATAGGTAAGCATTTTCTGTAGACTACGGCAGTCTCGACCCGATCTTCCCCTAATTTTAGCTTTGGCGTTGGTCGGAAAATCAAGATTTGATCACCTCATTGAAAAATCGCCCATTCGATAATTTTAATTTTCACCTATAACATCTAAGGGGATGTCCCGTCCCTAACTCATTTCAGAAGAAATCACACGTACCTCTGACTTTGTTTATAAGTTGGTTTAAGTTCACCGTGAAGTTCCAAGAGTTTTAAAAGAGCCATTTTATCTTAGGAAGTTATATTATGGTGTTTTCCAAACAATAAACAAAATTTATATTTAACACTTTTATACGATACGTACGTAAACATTCAATGCACTTGTTGTTGTTGTTGATTACTCTACCAGAACCCTTAACATCGGCTGAGAAGAACATTATTCACAAAGGGAAAACCAAAATGAAGAAGTTATTTGCTGACAAAAGAATTGTATCATGTGTGTGTAATCAACATATTAAACTCTGAATCGATGTATTGATTCAATTTCGTCAATTTCTATCTTTTGATCAATACCACAGAAACACATTTTTTACAACACATTAATCTTCACACGTGTAATAAGAATTATCAATTAATAGAATCAATGATGAATCAGGTCGATAAATTGAACCTAAAACGGTTAAACAATAGAATGAACATGAACACAATACCTGTATGACAAAGGTACCGTGTTTTTATTTATGTCGTCATTCAGAGGCGCCGAATTTATAGTATTTGTTATTGTGCAAAGAGTCAAAGTATTAAATTCAGGAACAGTACGAGTACACTTACTCTTTGCAGATACAGCTACAGAATTGTTCAACCTGAAGACTTTAAAACATCGACTTCGGTACTCAAATTTGTTTCCATCCGAAAGAAGGCGAGGGGGCAATGTATTAATAATACATAATTTGCATACATCGCACTATTGCTTGGTATATTTACTGTCTGCGCGTTCGACGCTTAATTGACGAAACACACAAAATCACATTTCAATGTAGCGTTGTCCCTAGAAACTTTCAGCTCAACGCCTCTGGGTTGAGGTCATTCCGAAAGAAATTTCTACGTCGATTCTATTATTTTTTTAATTATGTCGAGTAACTGTAATAAATAAAATTAAAATTGTTTTTGCGCCTTACTATAAGCATGACTCAGACAAGACTTCATGCCATTAATAAGACAAAAGAAAAGCTTCAAAAATATCATCCAAAATAAATTAAAATCTACTTTTAAAGACAACATTCATTCCTGTCAATTCGTTTTTTCAACAAGTAAATTCAATTAAATCGGAACAAATAGAATACTAACTCGTAATATACAAAAAACGGAATTGATGCAAAGACCCGCACGTTGCCATATCAATAAAAACTTTTTTCTATAAGTTCTACGACGTACTTACGAGGGGGAAATTCTTTCAACTTTGATACGCAAGGTGCCTTGTTTGGGGGACTGTCTACAAATAACGTTAAAGGAAACGTAACGTTATGAAGAGTAAGTGATAACACACATCTGGTGATTTGAAAAAATAGTTTTTTTCATTACCAGGTGTGAAAATAGAAATTGAAGTCTGTGGCCGAATCAGAGAAAATTGTAACGAGAGTAAGCTTTCTGGCCAAAGAAGAGAGAATTGCAACGTGAGTGAAGTTTCACTCACTCAAGTTGCAGTTTTCTCTTCTAGCGCCAGAAACTTTAATCTCGTTGCAATTTTCTCTGCGAGGGTCACAGATTTCACTCGGGCTAAGAATTTTCGATTTTCCACCGAGTTATAACTTTTTCACAATTGCACGAAAAAATTCGTATTTTTCATCGAAAAGAAAACACAACACGAAATAGTATATTACGTATGTGCTTCCAAATTGGTTGTTTTTACTCGTAGGAAGGTTGCTGCATGAGCTGAAGGCGAATGCTGTAATCCTACGAGTCAAAACAACTATTTGGAAGCACTTACGTACAATATTTTACATGTTGATGCTCGGTAAATGCGTTTTCCGAGTCGCTTGCAACCAGGTAATGACGCATTTACCGGGCAGAAACATGTAAACCACTTTTCACCCATAGGGAGAGGTGCGAAAATATTTTTTCTGTATACGTGAGAGTGTATTGGTTGTGATGGAAAATATTTTTCCATCACTTGCTTTCCGCGTTATGTGCAATAACATACTCTCACTATTACAGAAAAATATCTTTCAAAATACCCCAATACACACGAGATGAGTACGTACGCGCGGGCGAAGTCCCTACCCTAGGTAAGGGATACATGAAAAGAGTTATTTTAGAGGTTCGAAAATACAAATTTTGGAATATCGAAACATACACAAAAAGCAATTAAGAGGAACTAGAATGAGAATTTTTCTTGTTCTGATTGTTCAGATTTCGACTCTTCGGATGCAATTGCGGACTGTTGATTCGAGGCAATTTGTTTTACAACAAGCGAAATTTTCTAAAATCGACCATCCAAAAGAGACACATAAATAACTATTCTTTTCGGTATGCCTTCGTAAGAATACATCCCTCGCCTTAAAGTTAAAAAACAAAGTTTTATTAAGAAAAATAAACTTGAAATAGGGAATAAAATCGAAAAGTAATAAATTTCTCCTACTTTTACGTTCGAGGAAGGGGCTGCCTTTAATGTGTAATTTCAGATGCAAGGTGACGAGGGAAGTGCGGATCATAAATTAAAGAAACTTTCACAGACACTAAAATGTGTGTAGCAAATTCTATTCCACAAAATCAAATGACAAATACACAGGTTCTAGACTGTACATTCGGTAGTCCAGACAATCAAAATTTTCAAAAAAAAAAAATGTACCAAATGAACATATTAGGAATGATAAAATTAATGAAGATACCGGATGAAAATCACAAGGCTGTGCTCTCTTTCTATCGAAAAACCAAGTTTTACTTGAACAAAATGCAAGCGAATACTTTAAAAAAGAGAAATAGAAACTTTCTGTATTTTTCTAAAAAAAAACACTCCATTCCTTTCATGTATGTGCTTCATTTCCATCCACACTGAGGGATTATTGCACGAGCTCATGAATGTATGAAAGATCAACAAATACTTTTTTTTTTTGTATTTAAGTTCCGAGGGGAAAACTTCCTCGAAAACGCCTGTGACAGCAATCACAATTTATTTGATTTCTAATAATTTCAGAATCAGTTCAGGATTTTTCAAATGTGTAGAGACGTAAAACTGTAAAAGTGCAAAGAGAAAACAGCTTGAGGTTGAAGATGCGTTTTCGACATCTCGTTGGCTCTGTCAAATGTTTATAGAAGACGCTGATCTGTACGTCAAATTATTAAATGTTGTCGTTCTATCTCATTATTATTTTCTTTACTCAAATGTCAGCATTAGCTTTTTGAATCGATGTCAACTTCACGCTAAACGAATGAAATTGTTTTCCTATTTTGTAATGGCTTTGCCACATCCGTCTACACATTTTTTCCAATGATTTCGGGTCATTAAGGGGTTCAAAAAATGAAAGTGTCGACGAAGTTGACAGACTTGGCTAAAAACATACGTTTATGGTACCTTAACAAAAAGTCAATATGGGAGCAATCAGACCAATCAGTGGATCAGTGGATTGCTCAACGACAAAATGTATACATTTTCATTTATTTTCGTCTTTTTTCACACATTTTGTCGTTAAGCAACCCCTGGATCCACTCAGATCTGATTGCTCCCATATTGATCAGTTATAAGAGGTCTGTTTTTAGCCAAGTCTGCGAACTTTGTCGAAATTTACTTTTTTTGGACACCCTGCTGCTAGCTCTGAAATCGGTGTAGGTCAGTCTCGTGTCAACCAATTTCAAAACGGTTTGCTTTCCTGAATTCGTTTTCTCTATCTACCAACGTTCCTTGAAAAAATGTTTATTTACTTTTAATAAGTTTTTGGTGGAGTCAAAGTTGAAATTGCAACGTTAAAACTGAAACATATGTGATCTTCCGGATATCGGCATTTTGAAGTTCTATCGGAATACTAATAATTAGTCGAAAAACGTACGTTCAAGTAAACATTGATGTTGATGCCATAACTCATGGAACTACGCCTAAAATGAGTTTTTCGGAAAGAGGCAGAAGAAGATCACATTTTGAAAATAAAAGTTCTTCTGCAAAGCATTTGTGAGACCATTATACAGCATTTGTGGGGTCAGGTGTTTCAAAAAAAATAATAGTTCAAATTCGACCCACCCTAGTTCACACGTTCACAAAGGATGTCACATTATTTCAGTGTTGCCACTCGAGGAGTATGCATGCCTTGAAGTCGAATGTGTGGGGGTGGTTAGAATAACAATCCACTTGAAAAAATTCATGTTTCTCAAGTTATTCTGCGACTGGTTGTTCTAGTAATCTGCTTTCAGAAAGGGGACATTCACAAAGTACGCACGCTAAAAAAGCTCTTTTTGACCTCCCCCCCCTCTTTCCTCCCCTTCGCAAGCATGTTTTCATGCAATTGTTGTATGGCAGCACGCCCTTGGTAGCACTTTGTGAATGGCCCCCTAACTTATAATTATCAAAATGAATGTTAATTTCTTTAATGTAATCACTCGCATGCAAATAAACTTTAGGTTCAAGTGCTCTAATAACAAAACCACTAGACCTACGTACTTCGTGCCGGTCGAAAAAAAAGAGTTTCTTCTAACAACATTCTAACATTTTCATTCCATTTACCGCATATTACAAACAATATTCAACAAAATATCAGTCATAATATCATACCGGAATGCACTAATTTAAATTTTTATTGTCTGTATTTGGTTTAAATAACATAAAGTTGTTAGACACAAATTTATATTGCATTAGATTTGTTTGTAAATGGTTGGCATTCAATGTGATGGCTGTATTTGAGAGTAATGTCGTGCTCTGCCTCATATATGATAACATGAAATTAAAATAGATTTGATTTGTGTTTTAATTTGGAGGTATGCATTCGTTTGAACAGTTGCTGGTCCCAAAAAAAGTAAATAAATAAATGGAACAAACTGAATTACGTTTACAAAAATTTTTTTTCGTAAAGGCTAGTGAATTGAGTCGCAGTCAACTTATTCATGGTAGAAAATTGAATATGTTGGATGATTAATGGAAATGTTGGCTGATAAAACAATTTAAAATTTATTTATTTAGTTTGTTGTTATCTTCATTTTATTATTTATGATTTAATTTTTTGAATTATTATTTTATTACATTATACGATATAGGGGCAAACCCTCTATTTTCAATTGAAATAAATAATAATAAAAAATAAACATGGAACGGGCGTTTTGTCTTCCATTTTCGTATTGTAATTTTGTAACAAATTATCTATTCAAATAGAGACACGAACGAACGTATTATTGTTTCAATTCCAATAGAGATTTAAATTTAAATTTCGTAAACTACACTCAAAGGACGAAATTTACACTCGGCTAAATAATAATTTATGTTTGTCTGCAGTGTGGCCTGTATAACCTCTTTGTTGGTAACAAATAATATAACAATTTACGAGCGACACGCTGAAATAAACTCTTATTTTTATAGTGAAATCGCGCGCCGATATGTAAAACTATTCGCTTTTATGCTAAGGAATTTTTTTTATACAGCCAGGACCAGACACTTTGTCGCAATGAACGTTTTTTCGACACACTTCGGCTATTTGTATACAAGTTTGTCAGAACGACTTCTTGAATACATTTTTAGAACCGTACGAAGTACGCAAGGCTAATGCGTTTACCACTACGTTTGTGACAATTGTAAACTGGTGTGGAAGGATGGGGCGGCGATTATGGAACCGAAAGTAAATTTGGCAGTACACTCAGGAAAAAGCAGTTGGAACTTGTTCATTCATTGGTACTATCCACTAAAAAAATAAAGCTGCAGCTATGATAAATGTCATTGTTACTGTGCAGTTAATAACATATTGTCGCTAGAAATGATTTTCTTTGCTGATTGCAATTTCAACACGATAACTCGAGTACATTTTGAGCAAATTTAGTATTTTTTCTGAAATTTCCCTGCTTCGGTGGGGAACTTCCTAACATTTTACCAAAACATATGCAAGGGACGCGTACGTATCAGAATAGATGTAGCAAACAGAGTTGATTTTACCAAAGGACTCCAACGTATTTAATTAAATATTTCCTTACGTCCACATTAAATTGTATTGGAAATTGCCTAGAGGACAATATTGAAAAACCCGTCCGAAGAAACGGTGTAAAAAAGGCCTTTCGAAAGTACAAAATTGACCCCCAAACAGACAAAAATGTTCATCTCAATTTTCTATATTTACTCGAGTTATGTATAAAAAACACGTATGGCACTAGCATAGACTCGTTCTTAGTGCCTTAGCTAAGTCCAGGGACTCAAATTAAAAAAAAAATCTTCCATAAATTGTCGAAATTGGGGTGGTTGCAAACGTCGTGGTAAACGCATAAGACCTCTTTTCGAAGAACTTCGTTCTTCGTACGGGTCTAAAAATGGGAAAAATAGGTTCTTTGAGTGTCTTTGAAGTTTTTTCCCACCAAAAATTAGACAGAAATTGTTCTTCCACGTCTGAAATTAAACATATGGACCGCAAATAACTAATAGCATTAACGGGTCAATAGAGTGAACCTTAGGCGGGCTAATCGACCTTTCATGTCAGATGCTGGTTTTTCATGAAAATATCGTTGATAATGAATTTCAAACTCGTTAGAGGACTTTGACAAGAACATCTTTTCGTCTAAAATCATGGTTCTGGAGATCATATTAGGGTTCTAGAACTTTCAGAGAAAGTGAGAGGGCTGGTTGGTTATGGAGTCGACGGGACTCGAACTGGATTATTGTGATGGGATTTAACGTTCGTCAATTGATTTGCACCGCTTTATTAGGTCAGTACACTTCTAACCATATGTTTCATGTGATATGTGACAATTCGGTAATGGTATTTTTTTGAACTCCTCTATTGCGATGTAGATTTCATAGATTTTTTGTTCTAAGTTTTAAGTGATAGGCAGTGGCAAAGGAAGTGCTTTGCTGTTTCTGATACGTTTCCGCACCTTCTGCAGTTAGGGTCGTTGTTGGGGCGTATCTTGTTTAGATGGTATCTGGTTGCGTTCAGTTTGCAACCCTCCAGAACTGACTTTTGACTGCCTTCAATTTCTTAGCTCTCTCCACGTTTTTTGGTGTCCTTCTTCCTTACTTTTGTGCCCAAGTCTCATAACACCCTTCTCGCTCCCCCTCCTTCTCGTTAATTCGTCCGCTTTATCGATTCCAGAGATCCTGAAATGTTAGAGTGACATGGCACTTAGACCAGTCCACTTAGGAGTGATTTCGCTGTGAATTTGTGAGAAGACACTGCTTTGATTGCCAATTCTGTGTCCGAATATATGACTACTTCTGTATTAAGTAGCTATAGCTACTTTATGTTTTTACCCTACCTGTCCGTCCGTCTGTGCACCCTTCATCGGTTATTTGTCATCGGTTGTTAAAATTTTACTACCCTCTATCGCTACTTTCCTGTACCCACTTCAATTGTTTATTTGAAATCTGTTGGTTCGCACAGTACAAGTCGAAATCAGGTCAAAAAATAAAGTACGTTTTTTTCACTAGTTTAGTCAAATTTCGTAAAGAAAATTAGTTAAGCACAAAAATGTGTTGACCTGAAGTAGGTAACCTGCCAATTTTAACCTGAATTTTGACCTGATAGTGATCTATCAGAGCGCCAGGGCTCCTGTCAATGGCTAGGGTCTCTTATAAGAACACTGTCGCGGCGATTCCTAGCGATATTGAAGCTTTAAGTTACAATGAGGCTTTTCAGCAAGTTGGACGGGTCTGTCTAGCTTTATGTTTTTTAACCAAGTTAAAAAACATAAGGCTAGACAGTTGACGAATGTACTAAATTGAAATTGTTGTATACTCTTTAAATCGCTGTAAAGCCGAGGACATACCAAAGTCTCGACAAAATATAATTCCCTAGGAAAAAAAGTTAAGTTTAAATATTGCGAACAGAATAAGCTTAGGTTTATTATTCAAAAAGAAGACTGTGATATTTCCATTTTATAAATCTACCACAGCAACACACGTTAATGCTACAGAGTAATATTTCTTTTGAAATTTGATAGCAAAGAAGAATTCATTCGGAAACAAAAAGCATCAATCCTTGAGTTGGATTATGTTGTCATCATTGGTAGACAATTGAGGTGATGGCAGAGGGATTAAATCATCTTAAGCATGATGTCAAGAAAAGGGTTTCAGGAGTTATTGTGGTTTCTACATCAGAAAGTGGGAAGGCATACTAGAGACGTATATCTCTGATTTAAGGCTTGGTTGGGTTGCGCCAGTGCTTTTGGAGTTCTGACAACATGGACCTGTACAGAAGTACTGAGTAGTGCGGTGTAATGTTATCTAGTGTTTATCGTTCCTACGTGTCACTTAATTCGAGCGTAAGTGTGCGCTCGAACAGAATTCTTCAGTCACATTCAGCTCTAGAAAGTTGTATTGTCTTGTGTTGTTTGAAATCGATTGCAACAACACAAACTTTTAGTTACCTTAGCAAACAGAATTATGGGAGTTGTGCAGCGGTGTATTGTATAAGTTGCTATTCACGGCTGCCAGCTTCCTGCGTCATGAAAGTCACATTACGTTGCGATCTGAAGCTAAGCTTACGAATAAAAAACACTTACCAATTACGGCGAAAACGATAAATCTTGTAAAAACGCACCAACATGACTAGAAGGTGAACTTTACAGAAAACTTTCACAACATCTGCATCAAAGTCTCGGAAATAGTGGTTTTACAAGTTACTATTGTACCGTTCACAGATCAGGGGGAAAACGAAAATGAAATATCGACCGCATCTTGTCGCATTTATATCTCTGACACAGGTAACCAATGTGAACGGGTTGTTATAACAACAACTTAAGGGGTTGAATATGATGAATCTGACTCCCACGTATTCAGGTGTTCGTCTTGTAGCCGTAACTGAATTTCTTAGAGGCGAAATTATCGCTCGAACGATGACAAGACTTTCTGTGACGCTGGTCCCCACAACTTCAAGAAACACTGCACTCAAAGGAAACTCTGAAATAACCAACTTTCGACTTTTTAGTTGCCTTTAATTTTGTTAGGTCTCTGGATACTTTCAAAACAAGGAATTTATCAAAGCAATCGTAACACTTTGATTTGACGCCACTCTCCTCGTGATAGCTTTTATAGTAAATAGAGTCAACGGTGGTCAGACACTGTAGTAAATCGTCTGCTTCCTTACATAAATTTTTATTTATGCAAACGTTTTAGAGTGACGCAAGTGTAGAAGGGATTCCTCCCTAAATTCAATTTTTCGTCCGAAAAATCCCCGATTGAAGTTAATTAGTTAGCAAATTATTGTGTGTCTGGCCATGTCACCATAATGTGTCACCAACGGCCTGATAGTTATTGAATCGACTGTTTAACCGGATGAACTAAGAAAGTGAGTCGATAATAATGATTTTCTTGTAGGCACTGTCCAATTTTTGTACGGATATTTTGACATTGCCTTCGAATGATCAGTTAATTTAACTGGTTTGCACGTAAACTGAGGTAAAACAGACCATATAATAATAACAGTAATAATCTGCCTTAACATTTCCGTCTGATTCAGTGAATATTTCGAAAATTGTTTGTGTGAACTAAAATTTTGAGAATTAACTGGGAAGTTAGTTTTTGTTCGAAAATTTATTTGTATTACTGTTAGATGTTATTCGATTCTCGTGATTTATGATTGTTTTTGTAGTAACTAGCTAACTATAGAAATTTTTTGGTGTGCTAAGTTTGTGCAATATAAGACATTTGCATGCAAAGTGCTTTCAAATTCGTACTGCTTGGTGAGTTGCCGTTTACGTTGAAATGACAGTCAAACAACCAACGAATGTCATTTCAACATTAACGGCAACTCACCGAGCAGTACAAATTTGACAGAACCTTGCATAAAATTTTGCATACTATTTTAAAGGAGGGGGCTTGAAAACGCCTATAATATTTGTTACTTTTTGGCTTAAAATTAAGTTTTGAGTAAAGAATATTTGATTCTTTGTACGAAGCTAACAAATTGTCATATCGGAAATTTTGTTCCAATTAAAATTTTTATCTGTTAAGTAGCCGAAAAAGAATTGATAGACATTCATAATTTCTGGTGGTAAGCCGCTGAAAATGTTGATTGCTTGATGATTTAAAAAATATATACAAAACTTGGTTTTTATTTGACTTGAAAATTTATTCAATTGACGAGGCATTCATTTGTTGAGCAAAAGCAATAAACTTTTGTGCTCAAGAAAATATTTTTGTTGAGCAAAAGCAATAAGCTTCTGTGCTCAAGAAATATTTTATTTGTTCTGTGAGTCGAATATTTTGTTATTTGACGGCAACATGTAAGTCCTATGTCACCAATCTGTTGTCACTTATGTGTTCAAAAAAATAAATTTTGGTGAACTTGAGTTTAAGGTCAACTCGACGCTTACTTGAATAGTATTAGCAGCCTTATAGAAGGCAGCCTGGTGCCGAAAATCTGTTTAAGTTATTGTAACGGCAGTAGAGTATATTAAACGTCATATAAAATTCACTTTAGCACCAGGTTGCTGATGCCCTCTGTGATGACAGTAGAATATGTTGAATAGGCAGTCTGGTGCCGCGTTGAAATTAATGTGACGTAAAATATTCGTAACTGCAGTTTCGATAACATTAACAGATTTTTGGCACCAGGCTGCCTTCTTTATGTTTACTTAAAGTTCTCAAGTAGGCAGCCTGGTGCCGAGTTGGAACCGAGTAATGTACTCGTTTTCCAATTCAGCTTAGTCATAGAAACTTTTTTTGTTGCAATTTTATTCAGAACTGTGTTCTGTTAAAGCCGAGGGTCACCAATTCGTGGTGAATAGGATTTGATTTGAAATTTGAAAAGAGAGATGCTTCCTCGTTCGAGACTTTTACAATTCTGGTTTTATTGTAGCAAATGTACTCTATTTATACCCGATTTCCACAATTAATTGGATTTACAAATGAAAACTTGATTGTTGAGTGTGTGTCACCACAAGGGTTAAAGGCTAGATCATTACTGACGAGCCTCGATGTATATGACCATATGTTTAAACCTTATTCAGCTATGAAAAAATGAATATATTAGGGTAGTATTGCCACAATCTATTCAAAATCAATACCGCATTGTGGATTAGGAGCAATGTTAAAATACATTTTTATACTTGACTGTCGTAGATAGGAGGATTTGAACTCTTATAGAAAAATAAAATTTGTCTTCAGAAAAAATCTAAAAGTTGATCCGCTATCCGTAATCACAGTCATTATTAGGAACAAAGATATAAGGGAAAATTTCAACTGTGCTAATTCGGACTCAATGTGCAAAAGGATGACTTGTCAACAAAAGTCTTTGACTAGCTGAAATGACGACGGTTTATAGATTTAATTAAATCAGATTTAGAAGTTTGAGGATTCCTATTGGACGATCAAACTATTCAATTTGAAGATTTAAATGACATTAAATCTCAGAGTGCGGGACCCCTCGATTAGTTCATTAATAAATTTTAAATTATGACAACTGAACAATCTGACAACGACCGACGCTTAAAGAAAATGTCATAGTAATATCGTTTAATATTAATCTTTGCGTATTCCAACGCTATCAATGCATACTGGCTAGGTACTTTAGCGTGACATTCTACCAACCTAGAGGTGTGCGCCTGTCATTTTTTCTCGACGGCGGCCAAAGAATTTCTTGGAACATTAAGAAAAATTGATCGGCTCACACCTCTAGGCGTAATACGCTGAAACATCTATATTGTCAGGTTATTACCGTGACAGTTTCTTTAATGGTTTATAAACTGAGATAAGGATAATCCGGCTATTAAAAAAATAAAATATATTTTTAAAATATTGCTATGACGCCACATTTGGTTTATCTACTTCACTTCCCGATTGAAAAAAAAACCTTTTGCATATTCGAAGTTATCACAGAAGAACTTGCGTCACTATTACTTTTCGTCGAAGAATTACATGTCGAGAGAAAATCGAATGTCCGTCACATTGAATTCAATTCAACGTACAAGAATGATTATTCTTCTCAAAGACACACCAACACACATATAAGGCACACATGTGAGCATACAAAACTCATTTACGGCGATGTGTTAATCTGGTATTACCGCATCATCAGCAAACTCAACAAATGACCGGTCATTTATACAATGACACAAGTCAAATTAAGGTTAATCATCCTTGCTCGTCTATTATGTATTTTAAATGACCCATAATAGTTTTGAAAAAAAAACTTTTCTCGTTTCACGTAATAGGTTTGTGGATGCTGTAACATCCATACATTTTTTATGAAGCGAAAATCCAACAAATCGACCATCATCAAAGAAAAAGTAAAGTTGTGAAAATGTTCACGCAGTCAAATTCTTTACTCTCTAATATCTAATATTCGTAAAAGGCAACATCCCGATAAAAGGAAATAATTTATTACAAGACGAGAGAAGAAAAAAAAGAGGAAGAGAATACTAAAAAAAGCCTTAAAATATCTTCGATATACAGTTCGAGCACACATAATACGAGACATATTTATTTTAGAGTAGACCTTACATTTTATATAGTGTATGGCTTTTTAAAATAAATTTCTTATCCCATAATAATGTTTTCCTTTTTGAAGCGAAAAAAACCTCAAAATGGAAAACTAATTTTATTTATATTTTCCTTCGTTCAGGTCCTTATAGCCAAACAATACTTAAGGAAAAATATATATTTAAGTTGAATAAACTCGAATACATAATGATACTCTAACGCCGTTCAATCGAACATAAATTTTTTACGTGAAATGAAAAAGAAAATTTGATTTGAATAAACCGACAGAAAATATTCGAGAATCGCTTAACATATGAATAAAGAACAAAAATGTTTTATTTGATAGAATTACAAAAATTAGAAACACTTTCATCACATTTACTCAAAATGGCTATACACATTTATTTTCTTTGATTTGCCAAAAAGTTATTTACTCTGTAATAAAAGCTTCCGTCATCATCACGAATGGAAACTGAAGAATCGTTTCATATCGCGGCATAAAAGGAAATCAAGAGAACAGAAAGCTATGCTACACCCGCGCGAAAGGAAAACTGTAAAAAAAAACAACGGTTGTCTCCCCATGGATGTTCTTAAAATACATTAATTTTCACCCGTTCTTCAACACAGATTCTTAATGAAAAATACCCCTCTCGCTCGTTCTTGACATAAAAATGCCCACTTGCAATCAGTAAATGTTTAAAACTTCAATCTGGACTGAAATGTTTGGTCGTATTGAGTAAAGTATCCTTTAATCGCTTGAATTTGAATAGGCCGCCGCCACAGTCCGAACGCGGGCCATCGGGTCCGAAAACCAGGCTTGCCCGCTCAATTCTATGCTGAACTGTCGCTCCTGACCCTCGACAGTAACGTACTACTAACGATGCTTTAAGGACTGCGCGAAGGTAAAATTTTACACGATTTTAAAAATTGATAGTGCATGGAAGGAAAAATAAAGTTTAAATTCGCAAGTTATTTTTGAAAATTTTGGGTCGAATGTAGCGATCAAATGTAAACTTCATTTTGCTTACAATTGAATAATTTACTATTAATTTAATCATAACGGTACATTTTGATGAAATAAAAAGTATTTCATCGTGTTAATTGAAGTGTCATAGGTAGACTTTCCCAGGGGGGCGAAGAACACAGTCAAAAACCAGTTTATATGCCGGAAAACATGCCATAATTTCTGTATTTTTGTTAAACGCAGCTAAATTTAGTAATTCTTGACTGTGAAGGAGAAGACTTCTGTTCTTCACCCCCGTGGGAAAGCCTACCTACAACAATCCAATTAACACATTAATTAAATACTTTCTATTTCATCAAAATGTACCATTACCAATATAGTGAAGTCGGCGCGGCGCCTATGCCAACGATACAATTTTGAATTGAAACGTGTATTTGTAAATCGGGAGGATATAAAATCCAGAGAGATGCAATTTATTTCAACAGTTGGCGAGCAAACGAAGAAAACAAAGTAGTACACATTGATATTATGTACTTACACGAGGGCTTGGCCGGAAAAACAGACAAAATATGACAGGGGGGAGTGGGGGTAAAAGAAGTCGGAAAAAAGCAGACGTCATTTAGGGGTCATTCATAAATGACAATTTTTGACAATTTTCCGACCCCCCTCCCCTCTAACCCCCTCGTCCGAATTAGTCCGCTTTTACTGTACCTCCCAAAAAAATGAGGTCTGATTTGAGTTCACCAAAAAATAGTAGATTATGCACGGCTGTCCAGGATGCTCTATTTTGACGATTTGGAGGTTATTTCCCGAGCCGAAGGCGTGGGAAATAATCCAAATCGTCGAAATAAACCATCCTGGACAGCGGTGCACATGCTATTTTATCTGCCGAGAAAAGATATATCGAGAAAAACAATTTTGCCCTAGGGAGAAAAATGCGAGATTATCGTTCTAGGCAGATAAAATATTTTTAGACCCGTACGAAGAACGTACTGCTTCGAAAAGGGGTCTATTGCGTTTACCACGACGTTTATAACCAGTCGAATTTCGACCCGGGAGTAGGGGGGGAGGGGGATAGCACCGATCATGGTCCTTAGATGACGAATCAGCAATAAAAAAAAATGTCCGTCCGTCCGTCCGCCAACGATAACTCGAGTAAAAATCAACCGATTTTCAAAAACTTTTTTTCCCTGAAAGATAATCAAAAAATCTTTCATTGTATTGAATCTGGACACTATCAACCCAAGGATCGCCGAGCTAAGGCCGTTTAAGTGGTTTTTGGTCTTTTTTTCCGATTTTCCGATTTTTTTTGTTTGAAAGATCTGGGCATGGCCGACAATTTGTAGAAGAAATTTTTTTGGATTTGAGGCCTTGGACTTAGCTAGGGCACTAAGAACGATTCTATGCTAATGCCATACGTGTTTTTTGTACATAACTCGAGTATAAATCTCTTCCGATTTTCAAAAAAAAAAAAATTAATCGAAAGGCCTAGGAATGTGTCACATTTTATGGAAGAAAGTTTTTTTAAAGATGCCCTTGGACTCAGCCAGGACCCTTAAATTAGGCCTAACGTGTTTTTGTTTACATAAATCGGGCAAATCCTGACCGATTTTGTTAATTCTTTTTCTATTTGAGAGGTAACCGTGTACCGAATTATATTCATAAACAAATTTGGGCCTGTGCTTGGGGCCTGGGGCTTGGGCCTCTGGTCTGTCCTAATAAAAAAAAACATTTTTTTGTCATATTGCAGAGCAGATTGAGGGAAACATTTTTGTCTATGAAAGTATGTGTCAGAGACATTTCCTTACGGCCCTAGGTCGGTCCTAAAGTCGGCTTTTAACAAAAAAAATGTTTTTTGCTATGTTGTAGAAAAAATTGAGGCGAGCATTTTTGTCTATTTGGAGATCAATTTTGTGCTTTCGGAAAAATTTTTTTACATCGTTTCTTTGGACGGGTTTTTCAATATTGCCCTATCGGCAATTTCCAATACAACTTAATGTGGACGTAATTTCAAACACTTAATAGTTAAGGCAACATTTACTTAGATACGTTCGAGTCTTTTCATAACATCAACTCTGGGTGTCAAATGGTGTGTTATGCGCAATATAGTGCTCTTTATGTACCTTAGCCTCTGTCCACCTACTCCTACATCCTACCTACCCGTGGTGACACCTGTTAAAGTGAGCAACCCCATGAACGATCAGGTAACCAACCCTGGTGTAGTAGTGTGGGTCACTTAGCTGAAGGATGAGGGGGGCTGTCTTCGGGTAGTACCTAGACGCTACGTTTAGGGAGGGTCGAAGACAGCTAGGCGCTATTAAGATGGGATGGCGACTTAGCATGGTGGCGGAGGATTTCAACGGTAAGAGACAACGGCAGCATGCACAGTCCTAGTCAGATGGACTACCATCAACCAACAAACACGGATGGAGTGCTACGGGCACATTAAGGCCAACGCCAGTGAGGTCTTAATTATTGCATACTGGCAAAGCATCGAACACGGACAATGAATTTGGTTAAATGGTTGTGATGAGTAGGCAAGGGCTGACAACTATTGTATTCCACTACCTTACTAAGGAAGGGTGACACTTTCACGAAACGGCTAGTGGGCTAATACCATGGTTGCCCCCGTCCCGGTAAAACCTTGGCAGGCCTCCAAGTACGTTCGAAAGCTCGTCCTGTGAAAATAGGAGGTGTAGGCTCAGATGACCATTCCTGACTAATACCGATCTGGCTCTGAATACGGTGCCCCATGAAGGATCGTATCAACCCTAGCATGGCCTCACTGCTTGCATAGGTAACCATGGGATCATGAAGGTAACTACACTACGAGATGGAGATAGCGGTTTGGAGAGGGGACTCAACAAAATGGAAGAAATGAATAAGAATGACAGCAAAAATCAGCAGACAAAATCAGAGGATCAGCGGATAAATCAATCGGAGGTTAAGATACGACGTGTTCGCAAGAAGCGCGAAGATAACGAGGTCGCCCGTGAGAACAAGCGAGGAAAGAACAAATGCGCTTCAGACCAGCGATACCGGCGAATCGAAGATGACAAAATTGGAGCAAGCCAAAAGAATGGTGAAAGAGTTGCATGAATTTATTCAAGATAAGAATAACGTGCATAAGGACATAAAGAGGATGGTGGTCACTATTAGGGCCTGCTTAAATGATGTGAAACGGGAAACAGCTGACAAGAAGGAGAAAACAGACGGAGATGCCGAAGTGCTAGCTACCCCACTCTCCTCAAAGAGAAAACAAACGCCGGAGGTTACGCCCACAGAAACAAACGCGGCGAAAAGGAGCAAAAAAGACAAGAAAAATAACGAAAGGACCACAAGGAGACCAGATACACAAACACCGAAGCCTAGTCCTAATGAGTGGAGAGAGGTGAGAAACAAAAAGAAGGAGAAAAAAAAAGAGAAGCCGAAGCTTAAAAGACTGAGACCGAAGGCTGATGCTCTGATAGTGGCGGCGGAAGGAGGAACAACGTACGCTGAAATCCTCAAAAAAATGAAGGACGACCAAACTCTCAAGGACCTGGGCGAAAACGTCTCGAGAATAAGACGAACGCAGAAGGGTGAAATGTTGTTTGAACTTAAGAAGGGCCCAGAGATTAAAAGTGCAGATTATAAAGATCTAGTCAAGAGATCACTGGGCGAGTCAGCAAACGTGAGAGCGGTGTCCCACATGGCCACGATCGAATGTAGATATATGGACGAGATCACGACAAGCGAAGACCTTCGAAAAGCTCTGAAAGAGCAAGGTAATATAAATGACGAGATAGAGCCAATGACGATCCGTATGAGGAAAGCGAGAGACGAACTCCAAACGGCGGAAATAAAACTCCCGGTGGCCGCAGCGATAAAGATTTTGAAAATCGGAAAGG
>CM055406.1:94702004-94726588 GCA_029228625.1 Pseudolycoriella hygida
GTCCGAATTCGTCCGGTTTCCCTATACTATCCCCCCCCCCCCCAACATCCGGACGTCATTTATGAATGGCCTCTTATGGACAGCCCCTTACTTGATTACGTACTCACACTAACACTGTACACTGTGACATTGTCGCACTGCATTTTCACAAAGCCGGCTGTCGAGTATTTGTGTTGAAATGAATTTTCATACGATTTCGACACTTTCGCATGTTTGAGTGCTATTCGCATATACAGCAGAACAGCAGACAGTAAAACTAGCTGAAATGAAACCATGGTGTTAAAAACCTGCGCATAAGTACAAAACTCATATTCATTTTTCCATGACTGTAACACGTGTCTGATGGTTATTTTGAGAACACGATGTGTTTTTCCAAACTCGCCCATGGCTCATCTTAGAAAAACTACTATTTACGTCAGTAAATAACGATGGGTGCATGTATAGACGGACAGGTGCACGGACAAACGCAGAAGTGGTAAGATATACGTATTTATTTCTAATTCTAGATTCTCCTGAATTTCAACTGCGATACACAAAGTACTGATAAGTCGATCAGAGTAGAACTATAGGCTTCTTACGCTTCGAACGGGTCTAAAAAAATGAAAAAGCAAAAAATTGCAAATACGAGATTGGAATGTTTTAATATTGTTTTCTTATGTTTCGATACAGAAATTTATTAATATTGTTTGGATTGTTGTTCCGTTGTTGCTATTTTAGTCAGATAAAAGTTCACTTTATTCCCGGTTGCGCTTTCATATATTTGTTTCCATATCAGATGAACGGGAAGGGAACTGTTGCGATATTGTAAATTGTAATCTTAGCCAACGGAATAAACCATTGGCATGAGTTTTAAATGTACTATCCTTTTATACTACTCTTCAATATACACTGAATTCATTCAATAGGAAAACCCAACATTTTTGTTTGGCATCGGGATGTGAAAAGATAAATGACCTTTTAATACATATCGACAGTAAAAACCTTTGCCCTGTTTCCCTCGCCCTTCTCGCTATTACATTCTTGTGTATATGTGGTTTTACGTTCAGCTAACAACTGTTCTCGACAATATTGGTTTTCCGGATGTAACTTCTCTTACTGTTTTCTATAATGTGTACGTTTTCCGTCAATATTTTGTAACTTATAGTTGGAACTAATAGCAAATTGAGGTATGTACGGACAAAAGGTGTATTATTCTTAGGATCTTATATTTGGGAAAAAGTAAATAAATTGATTTTGGGGATGTGATATTACTAATACCTTTTATTGTGTGTTTAATTTGGACAAAACATTTATTCAATGTTCGTCATTTTGGTCATGCAATTTGTTCACGTAATGAAATTTATGGACTATGAAGTATTGGGGTAAATGAGCCGTTCATAAATTTCCTAACAAAAAAGCGCCATTTTTATTGAAATTGTAACAAGTAATCGAACATTTGTATGTAACTAAAGGCTTCCCTCGACTTGAAAAAAGAAAATCGTCAATCCTACTCTACCATATTTGTCTCTTATCTTCAAGTGCAGTCTGAACCACTACCGGCTTATCGTGACTTCTCAAGTATGGAAATACTCTCTCAGTGCTTCTATTTTCAACAAGCGAGAAATCGTGCTCTAACTAACGAGAAATAAATTCTCACTTGAGAAGAAAAATATAAAGTAAATGTTAGATACGTCTACTTCCTTGGTGGACCAAAGTAGTTAGGTGCGTAACTAATATCTCGCCTGAATCTAGATATATGTACATGTATACAAATTCATCGTATTTGGGTTACGCCATACGAATCATTCAGTATGAACATCGTTGTAGCCACCAAAACCAAACACACCACAACTACACAAATTAACTTTCACTAATTAACTTTCGGACGTTACTAATACTCGCTAAAAAAATTGTGTGTCACGTGAAGACATCCGTCCCTACTGAAATTCCTGAAATATTGTTCCGGCGCAGCAGTAGGAGTTGAAAGTTTATTGGGGAGAGGAGTTCTAAGAGCCACGAAGAACTTCGAGGATTGGCCTAAATTATTGACGAATTACAGCCATGTGCTTTTAACTTTCATCATACCTTAATTTTAAACAAAAGAATACAAAAAAATTCTAATGAAAATGATGAAAGTTAAAAGCACGTGGCTGTAGTTTTCTATTTTAATGAAAAATAAGTTTACAGAAATTTTGAGACCAATTTGCGAATGCAATAATATTGCGTTTTAGATTAACTTGAGACTGAAATGGTGACTAACCGGCTTCTGACCGGCTTCTGGGCCATTCCAGCAATTATCACGTTACATTTGACTTCCTTTTTTGGAAAAATTATTAGCTTACGTCAAAAATTTGCATTACGAATGATCGATGGTTATTTAGGATCTTTCTATTATTGATGTCGATTGATGATGGTTGATCGATGATTGACGGTGATTGACGGTGATTGATAGAGGTTGATAGATGATTGGTAATGATTGATGAATGATCAAGTGTTTATTATATCAATTATCTTCAAACACCAAACAATCACCATCAATCATCGATCAACCGTTATCAATCATCTATCATTCGTAGTGGAAATTTCTCACGTGAACTTATAATTTCTAACATATAGCGTAAACATATAACTTACAGCTTCTTGAAAATTATGTATCCAAAATAAATGAAATAAACCTATTTTGTTTAGGCCGTCCCTTCCAACAATATTGTTGAACATAAAAACTTTATTGCTTATGTAGTTTATGAGATACAGCTAGAGTGTAACGTGGGCAACACTTAAATTTTCCTTCAGTGTTTATTTTTAATTCACTTAATGTGATGTGATTGAACAGAGTAAATCCGAAAATATTCATCAAATTCTGTTTATACACCAAAAATTACTTTACTAAATATTTCCACTTCCGAAACAGAGAAAGAAGCTATGTAAAAATAATCTTTTTATTGCAAATAAAAGACTTCGTCCTGAATTATTATCTCTTTCCCTCTAAAAAAACGAAAGAAATAAGATTTTTATCTTTTAAGAAGCTATAATATTTTTGCCTATTCAAACTTAAAATAATCTCATCGCGCTAAGTTGAGTTTCGTTCTAGTGAAAAATGAATTCAATTATTCTTCATGTACTTGTTTCTTATTCGTTCCTTCCACTTCGATATTTAATTCAACAATCTTCACTAGAGTTTGGCAAGTATTGCGGAGAGATGGAACAAATTGAAAGATGTAGTAGTCATATCTAGCGAAATGAATGTATAGATAGCAACATGTTTGGATTATGTACTCGACTGGCGTGAGTATATTAGAAAGAAGGGAAAGAAAGAAAAAAAGCTCTGCATTATAATGCGATATGTTATGAGCAAAGTTTATGAGGTTTTGTATACGAATTGCCAATTCGTTCAATTGTTTTGTGTGGTGAATTATATTTCATTTACTTTGATACTTAATTTTTTTCACGATGCTTTTATATCCCAACCGCGTCGCGAGACGTAGTCACAAGACGAAGCATGTTTTAATAATTGTGATGTTGTCTGCGGCACAAAGTGGATTTTTCAAATTATAATACCTTTCATAACATGACTATGTCGGAATTTAATGTATAACTCTAAAAAAGTACAGGCTTTCCACATGCTAAGAATGACTTAATATAGTTAGAATGTTAAAGGACTTGTCGTAGAACAGAAGAACACCAATTCACTCCAAATTTCAACTTTTCAACATTTCCGTAACCTATGACCATTGTCCAAATTTTTTCGTGGAAAACGTCGGAATGTTCGAAATTGTTCGCGAAAAACATGAAAAATCCGAGGGTCTATCACAAGTAAAGTAGCCATCGAGTCATCCCTATGTACCAAAGTGTATTAAAAAATGCACTCAAATTAATTTAATAAAAAAAACTAAAATATTTACGAGCATACCGTACAACAATTTTATGCTAAGAATAATATTATTTACTGATTAAAAATATTAAACCGCCTGTAGGCGACAATTTTATTTCATCACTTTCAGAAAAACCTTGAAAATGAAGGCAGAAAATCGTTTTTTTAACAGTCGACCCCGGGGGAAAGATCTAACTAGATCCCATAATGCAATTTTTTGGGGTCCCTAAACCACGAGCAAAGCGTCGTTTATCTATTATCGTCTAGAGATGACGAATCAGCAATAAAAAAAATGTCCGTTTGTCCGTCTCTCTGTCCATCTGTCCGTCTCCACTTTTTTTTTCTAAACGGCTCAATCGATCAGCCTAAACCTTTTTCCCTGAAAGGTTACATGCCTCCCATGCTTCAAGTTCGAAGATGAGCAAAATCGATCAAGTGGTTCCGGAGATATGGTCGAGGAAGTGACCAAAAACATGGTATTTCGAGGGTCAATGAAGCTTTTTCGCAAATATCTCAGCAAGTATAGCACGGAAATTCCTCATTTTGGTGTCAAATGAAAACATTTGATGTCACAAAACTGAAAAAAATGTTTGTGGGAATCGGTACAGGGGTCAATGGAATGGACGAAATTGAGATTCTTGGCCAATAGGGTGCGTCGATTTAAAAAAAAAAATTGCCAGGATTTGAACCCCCCTGGTTCGATGCAGGGCTCGGTAACGATAAATTGTTTATAAATGAAAATGTTTTTTTATAGTGAAATAAGCTTGCGCCCTGACATTTTATGCGAAATGACGAGTTTTCAAAAATGTCTGCATATTCGGTGCCACCAAAATGATACTAATAATGTTTTGTAGTGGGGCTTCTTTTTAAAACACTCTGCTAGGTCTAATTTAGCCGTAAAAAATACAATATAAAAATATACAATATACAATATATAAAAAATACAATATAAAAATACGTTATGTTTTTCATTAGACTTTATTTTGATTGAGGGACACCGTGAATTAAGGGTTTTTTTCAGAGGATTTTCTGAGTTTATCTGTCCATCGTCTTTTTCAATTCAAATTTTTTTTGTCTTGCGGATTCCCGTATCGGTCAAAGTTGGTTTTTCGTATTTCCTGGCCGCAAGACAACAAAATACCGTACTGTCTCCCTGTCTTTTGACATATGCGGTATAACCCTCGCCTTCGGCTCGAAATAGAACTTTCCACACGCCTCAACAAGAAATGTCCCAGCGAGACAGTTATGTTCTTTGCTTTGTAGTTTTTTTCTTGCGTCCAAAAATCCTAGTTGTCTTACAATTTCTAGAAGTAATAGTCTTCAACTTTGACCGGAAGTGGTAATTTTGATTACCTTTTTGAAAGTCAAAAGAATATTTTTACACTTTGCTATGTATACGATTTGTATGAACGAATAATTTCAATTTTATGCATTAAAAACTGTTGTAGAAATTATACGCAGCCTCGTAGGAAAGGCAGTCAAAGTTAGAGACTTTTACTCAAAGATACATGCTGATTATTGTTTCACTGATTCACTATTTTCTCCACACGGATAACGAACAACATATTTTAATATTTTTGACAAATATGGCTCTATATTTTGTTTGGTGTAATCATATTATATTCGCAGTTCTCATATTTTCTTTTATATTTGAAATTGTTGCCCCAAACAAAAGGCGTTATACACTTTTTGTTGGGTTTATATTCAAACATCATCTCGGTGCAAAAGATTTCTACACTGCAAAATTGAGAATAGTAATCATGTAAACACAAGTTATGTAAACACTATACATAACTCGATTTTCCCTACGTGTTTTTTGTACATAACTCGAACAAATCTTTTCTGATTTTCATAAAAATGTTTTTGTTTGAAAGATCTGAGCATGCCTGGCAAATTATGGAAGAATTTTTTTTTGAGCTTTTGCACTCAGGTAGGGCCCCAAAACTGAATCTCTGCTATTGTCAAACGTTTTTTTTTTTCTACATAAATCTAGTAAAACTTATTCGATTTTCAAAAACTTTCTTTTTCCTGAAAGATAATCAGAAAATTGATTACGGGATTAAATTTGGACAAAATCGGTCGAAAACTTCCGAAGTTAAGGTCGAAAAAGTGGTAAAAAACGTGGTTTTTTGAAGGTTGGTGGAACTTTTTCACTTATATCACTGCGAAATTAAAACGGAAATCGCTCTTCAAGGTTTTGAAAAATTAGTGAAAATCTGTTGAGTGGTTCGGGCTATAGAGTCCTTAGTGTGGGCCCAGCTCACGCTACACGACTTAACACGATATTCCTTTGATAATGAGGTTTTTTTTGCAGTGTTGTAGAGAAAAAAGAGGCGAACTTTTTTGTCCATGGATGTATGGGTCAGAGGGACGTAATTGCACATACTTAAGAGTTAAGGCAATATTTACTTAGATACGTTCGAGTCGTTTTGTAACATCTCTTCTGATACGTACGGGTCCCTTGCATATGTTTTTGTGTACGCTAGCCAAATTCTTTTCGGATTGATTTCTTTCTTTCGAGCTGTCTAGTTGTTTTTCTGGGGGATCATCGAACCTAGATCAACGCTTGCTAAAATCATTTTTCGAAAAAATTGGTCCTAAGTAGGCGACGCGACGGTCAACTTTTGTTCTTCTATTCTAAATAGTTGGTTAAATAGAGACCAACCATATCCGTCTCACTCTAACCAAAGCTTTTGAATAGAAGAACAAAATTTGCCTGTCGCCTACCTAGATCCAATTTTTTCGAAAAATGATCTTCGCAAACGTTGATCTGGGCTCGATTATCTACCAGACAAACAACTACACAAGCCGAAAAAAAGAAATCAATCTGAAAAGAATTTGGCTAGTGTACGCGGAGTAAGTTTATCCGTTTTTATACACGAAACAAAAATCACTATTAATTATAACAGTTTTATAAACAAACAAAGTGGCAGTTCATGTTAGACAATTACTGCTGTGACCACTGGCAGAACAACAACTAAGAAAGTATAAATTTCATCAGATTTTATCAGACAAACGCCCGAAACGCCATCTTATCACCGCATTTGAGTGGAGAAAATAAGGTTATTCACCCCGCACACTCGAAAATACATTTCTCCCCGTGTATGTCAGTGACGCGACGTCTATTTATTATAATATTATAAGGTATACCTTAGGTAGAAAAGCCATATATGCGGCCGGCGCGGCGTACGACTTAAGCTACTAGCGCAGAACAGAGTTAGCAGCTAGGCAGAATTTCAACACTACGAAAAACTCAAATATTTTTTTAAGATTCCGGAGAATCTTTAAAAGCCTTTGAAAATCTGAGTGTTGTGGGACGCCTGCATATTCACTTAATATCTCAGAAATCCATTTAAAAATAATTTGGTGGATTAAAATAATTTTTTGCTGTTTGAAATTGTCTTTAACCATGTGTCGTTTGGAGGGTTGCGAATGGCATAGAAACATTTTTCCGTAATTAATTTATCAAATTTGGCGCTGGAAATGAATGGCCATTAAAGTTTAATATCCTTTCTCCGTTTAAATTGCACCCATTTATGAAAGCTAATTCTTCGGAAATTGCTTGCTCTATGGTATATTAGGCTAAATCTTTTGTTAAATTATTCATCACTCTTGAGACAATGAATTATTAGTTATAATAAGCTCAAAGCTGTAATGAGATTTTTATTATTGCTCAACACGGATGAAAAGTAAAATAAAGCGTTTCACATACCAAGCACGGAAAAATGACTGAAAAGAGAAGACGAAACTCAACGAAAGTACAATGTTAATGGGAAACGGTGTTGAAGTCGTAGTTAATGTACAATTAGCACAAATTAAGATGTATTATTTCAAGGCAATGGTTGAGGGAATGATATTTGTTGGAAAAGTTTTTTTCCCCCGTAAGTTTTCCCTTTTCTTCGAAAAGTTTCTTTCATTAGCGAAATTCACTGTAAACTAATTTATTTTAAAATTATGGAGTTTGGTGCTGTATCGCCGTTTCATTTGTGTTACTTTACTTACAAAGTAAAGTGCTTGTCAGATGGTGGAAATATCCATTGTAAACTGCAAGCGAACACAACTACCAAATTAAATTTTTAGATTACGAATTGAAACAGACGACTTACTTTTTCAGAATGGAAGTGATTAAGTGTTTTCGTAAAAGATGTTTCTTATGTTGGCAATTATTGAACACAAGATTTATTGGACGAATAATCTTAGTAGTAAGTGAAGCTACACACCAATGCTTTTGGTGCTTAAAGTAAAGACAATTTTATCGATCGCCAGCAAACAATTTCGATGGGATACAAAGCGCTACCGTCTGTCTGAATGTCGCATGTGGGAGTTTGGAATGAGGATAACTATTGGAAAAACTCAGGTGTGGCGAATCTCGGGAAGAAGTAGCTAGTAGTTTAAATAGAGAGCAGCTAGAACAAGTTTCTGAGTTTAAACACTAAGGAACTTTTTTGTACGAAGTTGGAAGAGAAGCGAAATGCGCAATATGGTTGCAGCCAGTTGAGATCGCAGTAGAAGGAATAGAGGCCACGACGTTGAATGGCTAATTCCGCAAAGGCTTACAACACACAATTTTATATGCCATCTCTTTCATTCTTTCCACGTCATCTATAATACAAAAGCCAAACACACTGCACCTCCCTTTACCTTGATGCACCTTACTAAACTAAAGCTCAATGCACTGTACCTCGATGCACCTCACTGCACATTGCTTCGCCTCACTACTTCACCTGACTACACCTTGGTGTACCTTGAAGGTATGTGCTCCGCGACCTTACTTACTATTCTGGTTATAATTAACGTAAATATGCGTGTATGTGAGGAAAGCATTTAATATTTTTTTTTCAAAAACACCATTTATTTGGTATGGATAGTACAATCTTAACAAAATTTGTCAATTTATTACTACAGTTGAGTTGTACTAAAGAAATTTTGAAGAAATAACTTCAGTAAGACGCGTGCGGGACGGCCGACTCAATAGTCATGTCCAAAATTGCCATTCGAAGACTCCGGAGATTTCAGGATGTTCTTCCATAGGTTAGTTCATGTGGTTTGACTCGTTTCAGCCTCCTAACTTCGTCGGTTATATCCAACAACTGGATAGCTTCCACATTGGTGAGATTAAGTGGCCTTCTTTCGTGTTTAATGGCGTTAGCACGAATTACTTCTTCTACCCATTCGATTTTTAGGTCTTTATATAATTCCTTGTTTGTTACAAGAAAGCATTTAATATGAAGCAAACATTATTTTTAGTAATCACTTCACTCAGTGGTCCTCACTTCAAACCAAATAATTATTTCAATTTAATGAAGTCCTTACGAAATTATACAATACAAAGACGAAATAATCAGTTTGAGTCATGCTACTTACACTATTATTGAAACTGAAGAAGGTACGTACTTGTAAAGAAAAACAATAAATTAATTTGACGTAGTTCACAAAAATTTTTGTTGGACATAAGTTAAAAGGTGAAGTTCCACATGGCGCACTTTGTTACAGTTTTAAGCTGAAAAAAAACGAGCAATTTGAATTGTCGATCTCAGCAATTCTCATACTACTTTTCGTATCGAATTTCATTGCATACGAACAAATCTTTAATAATGTTCTTCGCATATAAAAGTAGTTATAAGAATTGCTGAGAACGACAATTTAAATTACTCGTTTGTTTTCACACTTACTGAGAATCTCCAATACATTCAGCAATTATAGTTCTTTCATGCACTAGAATGACCCTTTCCCTAGGCGATTATTTTAAATTGATGAAGACATAATTTTTCTTGGACTTTGCTGCAATAACGATTGGTAGTGGTGTACGTGATCCCGCCACTTCGGATTTTCATAGTTCGGTGTTGGGAGTGCACATAGTCCAGAGCTATTGAATCACAGTTCGGTGTTGGGAGTGTGCATAGTCCAGAGCTATTTAGTTCTTGCATAAGCAGTTTTGTAGCGCTGGTTTGTATAACGTTTCTGACGTAGTTAGACTACTTGCTTACAGGTATGGGATTGATTTTAATTCTCTTTTTGGGCCGAATCTGTGCGAAATCTCGTTTTGCTTGTTATCGTTTCATATTATTTCATCACTTGGATACTAAAACGTACATCTACCGCCGCTGAAGTGCCCTCCCAGCTCAAAAATAACCACACGTCATCCATCAGCATGGCCAGCAATCATGTGTGCACTGATGCTTGCTTCGCCACAAGGAATTCAGAAAAATTGATGATACACTGCTATTTTTGCGAAAAAAGATTTAACTCAAAATGCTTCGAACTATCATCACAACATGCCATTAAATTACTTTCATCCTCGAATGCAGTTTTCATGTGCCGGAAATGCATCGATCGTGTTACCAAATTCAAGCAAAGTCTTCGCAGATCAAACGATACTGGTGCAGCGGGTCATACTGCACAAAATAACGAACCTGAGCGTAATGACAATGTAATTATATCAAATATGTTGTCTACGTTGACGCAGTTGAACGAAAACTTTTCTCGTCTCAACAACTCCAACGAAGAATTCAAGCGGTTGCTGCCCACGGCCGACCATAGCAGCATTATGACTCAGTTCGCTTTGATTAATCAGAACGTTACCAACTTACATGCGAAAGTCGACCACGGACTTAAATCTCAATCGTTATCCAGTACGCAAGTAACTTCTTCGATATTAGAGAAATTAAATCAACTTCAAGATAAAGTTCTTATGCCATCGACTCCCCTCAGTAATCGCAATGTTGACCCCATTTCAACAAAGAAAAAGGGATTCCAAGCACCACCAATATCTGACCCTCAAAATTGGTCATTCTCAGTCGATCATTCGCTAATCTCAACTGATAACAGTGAACTACACCACCTTCTACATAGCTTCGAACGTAACACATGGACATCATTTGATCACATAACCCATAAACTGCAGGAAAACATGGACGTAGTATTACAAATCCAAGAAATTTGTAAGGATTTTCGTTCCGGAAATATGGAAAAACAGTTATCCTCGCCAGTGGTTGATTCAATAACACTTGATAATCTCCAAACCATTAATGATAAATGCGACAAAATTGAGAAAGCAATCATTGAATTAGACGCCAAAACATCAAAATTGCATGACGATCATGTTGATGACACGCAAGAGATTAAAGAGCTTCGTAATAGATTTTTACATCTAATAGACGATGACCTCAATAATAAAATAACTGACCTACATCCACCTACCACAACGACAGCAATAGTAAACGATACAACATCATCAGAGGCGATTAATGCAGAATATTCAATATTCTCTGCTGAAGCAACGAACAATTATGACTCACATATGAAGGATCTACATCTTCTCGGCAACAGAATTCAGTCCTCAAAACTTGACAAGGCATTCCACATTTCTCCGTTTGACATATCTGTTACACCTGCTGATTTGATTGACTTCATAGCTGCTAATTCTCGAATTGACAAGAAACATATAAAGATACGTCGACTAACGAAACGTGGCCAGGACCTTAACGTATTACGGCATGTGAATTTTAAGATTGAAACCAATGACGTTATTTCTAAAATTATAAACCGTTCGAATTTCTGGCCAAATCATGTCACAATAAAACCATGGACTGTTAAGAGCGTGACAGATGCTTAACCCATGAATTTTTTGGCCAACACAACGACGTAACCGATTCACCATGTAATTCGGTTGAATTTGAAACAAGTCCCGTTCCGTCTCGCTCGTATTTGTCCATTTACTACAACAACATTCGTGGAATGGTTGGTAAAAAAGATCACATCCTTCTTTCCACTTCAACTTGCGACTACGATTTAATTGTTCTTTCTGAGACTCATTTACAGAAGACTAAATTTAGTGCCGAGTTTTTCGATCCCCAATATATTGTATTTCGGAAGGACCGTGAGGACACAGATGTTGATGCGAGCAAATGTGGTGGTGTTCTCATTGCTGTTAATTCAATGTATGATAGTGAAGTTGTTGACGTACCAGAACACAAACGTCTAGAAGCGATTTGCATTAAAGTCCATCTTCGCTCATCCAATTCAAAGCTGTACATCTATGGGCTCTACATACAATATGGTTCCACTGAAGAAGTTTATTTATCTCATTTGAAAGCCATTATTGCAGCGCACTCAATGATCGGTCATGGTGATATTTTCGTTGCAGTTGGTGATTTCAATATGCCTACAGTTCAGTGGTCATCCAATGAAGATGGTTTAGATTTTCTCCCATCGATTGGTGATTCAGAATCCCGACAAGCGAATATTGCTAGAACGATGACCTCCTCTCTACTGAAATGTGGTCTGTTCCAGATGGCCGATCTACAGAATAAATCACACAACGTTCTTGACCTTGTTTATACAAACATGCCAGAACTGTCCATTGTCAGTGTAGCCGATCTGCCACTTATACCTTCCTCGATGCAAGATGTGGCTCATGTTCAGACTCAGTGTTTTATCGAATGTGAACCGGAGGTCTACAATTCATCTCCATCGTCCGAAATTTTTTACTGTTTTAAGAAAGCTCCATTTGGTCGTATTCGTGAAGAGCTATCTAAAATTGACTTCGCATCCCTTTTCGATGGACAAAATCTCGAAGACATGCTAAGCACTTTTTACAACAAATGCTATGAAATTTTTTACCTTCACATTCCCAAAGCTTCGATCCGTACATCAAATCATCCTTCTTGGTTCAATGGTAAATTGATTAATCTGAAGAATAGGAGAAACCGAGCCTACAAGCGCTACCAAAGGCAGTCTATTGAAAATCCGAAAAATGCAGATATCTCTTCGTTTTTAGCTGCTAAGGATGAATATGAGAATTATCGTGACGAATTGTACAATGAAAACTTGCGTGACATAGCCGCCAACTACAAGAAGCAACCCCGGAAGTTTTGGAATTTCATAAACGCAAAATACAAGAAAACGAGCTTACCCGGGAAGATGTTTTACGGAAACGAGAGTGCTACTACTGACGCTGAAGAAGCAAACCTTTTCGCTAAATACTTTGCATCCGTATATAGACAATACCCGAACGACGATGAAGAGGATTCCAAACTTCTCTCTTTCATTAGATCTAGAAATGACTATGGATATTTTAACGTGACGATTACAAATGAGATTGTTCAAAAAACCCTTATGAATATGGATTTGAGTAAAGGCATAAGTTCTGATAGAATGGCACCAATATTTTTGCGCAAATGTGCTGATATTTTGTCTATGCCCCTTGCAACAATCTACTCGAAGTCACTGCTGGAAGAATATTATCCAGATCTCTGGAAGATTGGTAACCTGACTCCAGTTTTTAAATCCGGTAAGAAATCAGAACTCACTACCTACCGTGGCGTGTGTGTCTCACCAAACCTTGCGAAAGTGTTTGAAATAATTGTTTTCGAGCAGCTTAGGTACAACATCTATCCGCATTCATCACCTAGTCAACACGGATTTTTTCCTGGTAGAAGAGTAGAATCCAACCTAATGGAGTTATCGATCCTGGTACATGAATCCTTCGATAATGACATGCAAACTGATTTATTTCTTGCTGATATACACAAAGCCTTCGATGTTATTTACTGTATTCAGTTAATTATGAAATTGGCAAATGATATGTACCGAATCTCCAATTCCCTACTCCTTTGGTTCCGATCCTTCTTCCAGCGTAGAAAGCAGAAGGTGAAAATAAATTCCATAGAATCGGATTTAATAAATGTTTTCTCTGGAATCGGGCAAGGCTCCGTGTTGGCCACTCTATTTTTTGTGGTGTTCTTCAATGATTCCGATTGTGCCACTCATCCTACCAAAGACATCAACTTCGCCGATGATAAAAAAAATTTTCATAACAGCATCTCTTCAATTGAAGATACGGTCTCAATGCAGGACTCAATTGACAAGTTCGTGAAGTGGTGCTCTGACAATAATTTTGAATTAAATGCTGATAAATGCAAAATAATTTCTTTATCTCGTAAGCGTTCATCAATTTTGGCTAACTACCAAATTAATGGTCACTTGATTAATCGCGTTCATAGCACCAAGGACATCGGAGTTACATATAACGACAAGTTTTGCTTTAATGATCACTATGAGCTGGCCTCAATGAAAGCTACTTCGATGCTAATTTGTTAGCGCCAGTGCTACGGACGATTCAACGTCAACGCTGCAAAAATACTTTTTTCAGCCGTTGTTCGCTAGCACGATCTGGGCACCTCATCATGCTGTTCACATCCAGCGGTTAGAGAGTGTTCAGCGGCAATTTGTTCTATACGCTAACCGTGATAGACACATCGACAGTGACAATGAAAGTTATCGTTTACGTCCATATGCCGACAGATGTGCCGAGCTCAGCCTTAAATCACTTCTACGACGCCGCACCGACGCAGCAGTTTTTTTCATTCACGATATTCTGACTGGTAAATTGAATTCGAAGTTTCTCCGCAATAAGATTATTTTGAATGACGGCTCTAGAGTACTACGTAAATTTTCTATGATTCGGATAACCGGTACCAACTGTGATTATTCACAGTTTTCACCATTTAATTTCGCCTGCCGGTTATTCAACCTTGCTGTTGCTCATGTAGATCCGACGCTTCCTTCTCTCGAATTCAGGAATAAAGTACATGGGCTTGATGATTCGATTTTTGGCTCATTTGGTTTGGTTGGATAGTGTTTGCTTGGTGCTTCCTTTCCACTTCTATGACAACCGAAACCGGAAGCACTAACCCGGTGATTAACTTTTTTATACTTTTCAAATGTTTTAAAAATGAAAATAAGATTTTTTTTTCATGTGGCCGATATTTTGCTGTTCGAGATATTTTATTTGACGACGCCTACGGCTCAACTTGACGACTCCTTCTTGGTGGACTTAATTATTATACTTAGTGTCGTTTATTTATTTATTTATCTTATTTATTTCACCTTTGACGCAGCTTTTTGCGAAATACTTTTTATTTTTGCTTTAAATTTTATGACCAAGCTCTTTGAGTACTTTTTATTTACAATTTTAATTTTGACTACATAGTTTTTCTTTCTCTTTGTTATTATTATTGTTTGTTTTGACTTCTTTCTGTTTTGTGATTTTTATTTTTTATTTTGTGATTTTTGTCTGTGATAATGTTATTGTACTTTAAGAGTATTATTTGTAACGTTTTCATGGTTTTTTAACGAGGGTTATGACAATAGTCATAGCCACTCTTTTTCCATGTCAGCTTGAGAAAAGTAGACAATAAAATTAATATTCATTCATTCATTCATGAAACTACTGGATCTTGAATCCGAAGTACGCAGCCTTCAAAAGTTGTAACAAGTGGATTACTACACTTTCGGCTAGTAAGCATGAGATCAAAAAATGATGTTAGGCAATGTTAAAGCCAATAGCAAGTACTCTTTGGAAAAATGATTTTCAATTTGACACCAGGCTGCGTACTTTATCATGGTTCGACGGCACAGCTACCTACTCTGCGCCAAAAATTTAGGCATATCACTATGACGGCATTGACAAATGATTCACTTGCATCAATTTTTATCTTTGCTGACTTCTTGAGCTATGCTCGTTTAAATGTAGAAGGCAGTGGCAGCCCGGTGCCAAGATGAAATCTGATGCGCTGTGAAGCATTTGACAATGCCGCCATTCTGATATTCTTCAATTTTTGGCACCAGGCTGCCTTCTTTATTCTTTTTCATTGTTCAAATCAAAAAGTTGCGTCGTAATATACTGGTTACTAGATTCAAACTTCCCTAATATTATTTTTTTGCATCAGCCTGCCTTCCCCGACTTGGCTGCTGCAACACCACCTTTTAACGATAAATTCAATACTTATTCTCCGGGCAAAAGCTTTCGATATACAAACAAATTATCTTACTTCAAATATTTAACCTTTTCCGAACTTTTCTGTCTGCCTTTTTTATCACTTCATCACGGAATTGTAATCTTTTGCTAAGTATACGCCTCGAGCGCGAGGTTATTAAATGATAGAAAATGTCAGGAGAAGGAAATGAAATTTTAAATCTTTGTATAGTTTAGAACAAATCGAAGCATATACGAACCAAATACTCAGAAGCAAGTTTAATTGTGTGTTGCTTAGCGAAATTCATTTCAAATTGATTTCTTTTTTCGGCTTGTGTAGTTAGTTTTCTGGTAGATAATCGAGCCTAGATCAACGTTTGGGAAGATCATTTTTCGAAAAAATTGGATTAAGGTGGTGGGCGGACGACTTTTGCTCCTATATTCTAAAGCGTTGGTTAGAAAGAGACCAACTATATCTGCCTTAATCCCTTAATCCAATTTTTTCCCAAACGTTGATATAGGCTCGATTATCTACCAGAAAAACAACTACACAAGCAGAAAAAAAGAAATCAATCTGAAATGAATTTGGCTAGTGTTGATCGTCAATTATTCAGCCATGTGAAAGTATATGTCAGTGTTTTGCATAAAAAAAAACCAATGAAAAGAGTTAAAAAGTCCCAGAGAGATGTTGTAAGAGTTATATAACTCTCTCTCTCTCTCTCTTGTCATATCACTCAGGCACATACATTTTTTCTGTTGTATTGAAGCGTGGGCAACAGTCGTTTTTGTCTCATTTCATTATGATTGTTGTGTGTGAGTGAAAAAAAGCAAAATCGAGCAACAATGATTTAAGCCATATATGGTCATAGACAATAAACTTTGCTCTTACAAATAGAAACCCTAAAAGAATTTGAAGAATTTGCAAAATATCAAAAATTCCGATAAAACGAAAACGATACATAAGCTCGGCTCACTCCCAGAAAGACATGCCAAACTTTAATTCAAATAGTGTAAATGCATAAATACTAGTATACTGCAAAAGTGCGGTAAACACTATCTATTTTGAATAGATCGAAATTTACCGATAAATTACCGGAAAATTTGATAAAACCGGCGATAACCGGTAATGGAGCACTGTCCCCTTGTTATAATTCCAAATCTTATACAACGTTCAGTATATACTTTTCAAGGTTTTATTTGTTGTGTAACATAATTAGTTGAGTTAATATGGTCGATTTTTACCAAAAAGTCAAACAAAAATCTGCACAAAATTCGATTATTACGAAAAATTCAAACAAAAATCTGCACAAAAATATAGAATTTTCAGCAACCTCATTTTTGACAACCGTGAAATTAACTAAATTTCCGAATTTTTTCGTCGGAAAGGGAATCATTCCTCAGATTGCTTCTATTAGTACTCAAATAAACCTTTTAAATTGAGTATAGGAAAGTACCGATAGAGTTAAAGTTAAAGAAGTTGATTCCCTAGGTGTAGCTAGTTGACGGACAGGAGGGGTGAAAACATGAAGTAGCTATCGCTATTCAATTTAGAGGAAAAGGAGCAAAAATTCGCTTTAGCAGATTGGAAAACAATATATGTAGCATGATCAGTAGAGAAAACCGCTGTGCAAGCTTTTAGACTAAAGACTCTTCGCTACGCTCCTTGATATGGGAACATATCATAATTACAGAACTCAAGAGCATGACGAGAAACAACATCTGTAATTTCAGCTGACCGAATTCTTAATGCCTGGAGCATTGGGTAAAAAGGATGTAAGAGTCGAGGTAAAAGTCAAGTCTTAGCGGGGTATCTGTGGAAAATTCTTTATCAAGATGAAAGGTATATGCATGTGACTGATGAACTCGCATCCATAAAGTTGGGTTACTGAGTGAAACTCGCCGCTTTTGGCGAGGAATGTACTGTTGTCAAAAACATCACTTTCGTGAAACTCTCAACTTCACCTTGATATGTTTGGATAGAATGGTGTCTTGACAACCAAGTTTTGATATTTTTATGTAAAAAACATAAGCAAAGACCCGTACGTATCAGAATAGATGTGACAGTTTCTCCGAAAATCCTGAAACCGTTTCCTCTAAAATGTAATTCTATACAATTTTGCCTTTGCAAGCAATGTTCTAACAGCCATAGTTCTAGAGGTATGAGTCATCCCTCCCAATTCTAGAAGCGTTCATATCCTCGGATTGGGCCATTTTTACCCAATACTGAGACACTTGTTCCCTTAAATTTTATTCTCTACAACTTTGCCTTTGACAGTAAATTATAGACGAAAAATTTCGTAAATGGCCAAGAAACTCAATTTCGTCCATTCCATTAGTCCCAGTGCCCAGACCCTGACCCGATTCCCATAAAAAGTTTTTTCCAGTTTTGTGACATTAAATTCTTTCATTTGACACCAAAATGAGCAGTTTCCGAGCTATACTTCAGGTTTCACCGATCCTCGAAAATTTCATGTCCGACCTTCACTTCTTCGACCATATCTCCGAAATTACATTAAAATTGTTTGTAGTAAACGTATAGGACCTTTGTACTTCTTACAGATCCAATAATATTTTCCGTTACTTTTAAAAACAATTAAAGGCGATTTAGTAAAATTTTGAATTCTACGAAAAGTTTATGATCTGGTTTCTGGTAGATCTAAAATTGCTGCTTTGCCAAATGATGCATTCGAGCAATCAGGTCAGCAATCGCGAAAGTTAACGGAAATTGTCTGACGAGTATTAAGCCTTATAGTTACACACATTTGTGCGTAATTATACGGCTTGATGCTCGTCAGATAATTGTATCAGTTGCACAGAGCTCTGAAATAAATGTTTTTTTGTTTCTTGAATCAATTGACAAAATCATTGAATTATATTAACGGAAATTATTTTAAAATGAAAAATTAGCATGAGCTCACATTCCTCTCATAGGTAATTGCGTCTAAAGTAAGAAACTTTTGTGTAAAATGAAAAGGCTAAAATTCGAAAATTTTTGCAATTAAAACTAACTGTCCTCAAGCTTATCCCCATTTTAAATACAAGTTGATTTAATGAGGTTTCAGACCCATAACAAGCATTCATTCATTCATTCTCATTGTCAGTACAACTACCCTTTAAACTGCGCTTAAAATCTCCGATTTATTTTGCGACATCCCTTATTATTTTAAACATGGATTTGTTCAAAGAAATCACAAATCTACTGCTATATACTGCGATTATATGCGAGCTTTCACCATATATGCAAAACCAACATATTGAAAATGTTTTCTGCATTCTTGAAGTTTATTATCGAAAACAAACTGGGAAAATTGAAAACGGTTTTCATTGATTTATTTTCCGATAGTGAATATTATTTCCAATGACAATATTTTCAATCAAATACAAATTATGCAACTTCAGCTATGAAACTGTGTTTCAATCCAAAAGCATTGCAGAAAATATTGAAACTTAAAGATCATAAGTATCGGTAAATTTCGCAACTAATTTGTTCGACAGGAGCGAGTCAGCAAAAAAGAAAAATGTGATCAACAACTTTCTACCTTATAATTCATGTTGTCTCATTCTAATATTATATGAGTGAGTGGTTGGCATGGTTGGTAATATGAACGTTTTTCTATTCAATGTTTTATGTCAGTCAGTGTCTGCAAATTTTTTTTATTCTATTCCTGACTTACGTCAAATAAATTTCATACTTTTTTTCATGATATTTGTTATATCAAATAAAAAAATACGCTTGTATCATCGATTTTCTAAAAACGGATATCTTCGCAGTTCAGTTCACTTAAAACTTATTTTCCTATTAAGAAGGTTTCTTTTGCGTTATACAACAAATCGTCGATGTAGAAAACTTTTACATACACTAGTCACACGGGCTAAATTCTGGTTCAAGCATTTATTGTCAATTTTTATCATTTCCCCATAAATCTTGTTACGGAAGACAACAGCTGACCGAAATGATGCAGTCTGATGACTGTTTTTTCCCGAAAAAAGAAAAATGAAAAATTCATTTTTCCAGCCCGTACATATAAGAAGACAGTATAAGAACTCTTTTTTATGCTTTATGAAGAGTGCAACACTTTTTTCTACCCACTTAATACGATATACAAACATTTGTGTCTTTGAAGCCCTGACACGTGTAGGTGACGTTGAGTGTTGCTTAATGACATTGCTTCATGAATGCAAAAATAATAAAAAAATACTATGTGCTGTAGCGATAAAAGCACACTTAGCACACAGCTTCAGCGTGTTTATTTCATCGGACACTCACCGATGTATGGGATCATCATTCTGAAATTGAAACGTATGGACACAACAAAGGAACACTGTGTTATACACAAACGAATTTATGTTCATTGAGAATGAACAAACACATGTATTTGTAGGTGACACAAAGCCCGCGCAGTTTCTAGGACAAAAATACGTGAACTTAGGCCAAAATATACATGTGTTAGTGTGTGAACAACAGCTGAAATTAGATCTGAAGTGAATGGGTTAGAATTGGTTTAGAGCAGACCAACGGTCAACAGTGTGTATCCAATGACAACCTGTGTAACTGGAAGAGTATATTTTTGCGGATCGAGACTTAATGCTTCATCCACACAAGGTCACTATTTTTAAAGTTCGGCGAGTAGCTAACAATAGAAAATTCGCCGGCGAGAAGCGTCTTATTTTTATTGTTTCAACACACATTTATGTAAAAATCTCACCGGATTTATCTCAGCACGAGAAATTCACGCGAGATGAAAACAGTAGACGTTTTCACGACCCCTTAAAAATAGCAGACTAAAATTTATCCAAGGCTCTGTCAAATTTGTACTGCTCGGTGAGTTGCCGTTTATGTTGAAATGACATCCGTTTGTTTGTTTGACTGCCATTTCAACATAAACGGCAACTCATCAAGCAGTGCAGATTTGGCAGAACTTTGCAGAAAATTTAGCATGCTATTTTTTAAGAGGGGTCGTGAAAATGTCTAGTGAGACATTTATTATATTAGAACTTTTGCATCTGGAAGATAATCGTTTTGTATATCGAAACTTGATGCGTCACTTGATGACAGAAAAGACTTGCGTCACATCTCCACTTCTGAAAAGGATTTTTTGCACTTAGATGTTTTCTCATAAGCAATAAATTGACTAATAACGAACAGAAAAGGATAACTTATGCGAAATCTCACACCTAGCTTTCGTGAGAGAAACCACTATGTAAAATTGTTATTGATTGAAAGCTCCCCACCCCACATCAACGCAACAATCGCTAATATTCAAGTTGGACAAATGGCATAAAAATGAAACTTTCTTTCGGTCAAATATTCTTCAGGTTATAAAACTTCCAATTCATTTTTTCCCTTAAATTTCCAAGATTAGTTTGTCAGAATGAATAAGAAGTGAAAGAAGTTTATTTCGAACTGTTAAAATTTTATGCCATGTCGAAGTTGCTTTATCCATAACTTGACCATTTTGTATCAAATTTTGATCGAAATTTTGAATAGAAAAAGGAATCATTTCATCTACTTCCTCTGAATATCTCATGACTAACTTTAGAAAATTGGTTGAATATTGACTGTGTCAATTGAACATTTTTCACTCTTTACATTTTTCATATTTTTTTGTGTGCAAAGACAGACACAGCACACACCTTATATCTATATTCTCGGTATTTTACATGTATAACGTTTCAGGTTAGATGGAATTTGCGATATCAACATTGAGCACATAACGATTGTGTTTGCGGGATTTAGGGATTCAATCTTGCAACATTGAATTTATTAGAGACTTCCTAACAATATAAATATTAGTGGAAAACTCAATGGGGTTATACACATTTTATTTTGTTGCCATTTCTGTGTAATCGTACACGTTGCATGTAATACACTCCTTTAACAAAAGTAAATATTTATGGTGTCATACCCCACGGAGACCAACGATATTGTTATTAAGGGAATTCAAATATTGCATGTGAGTAAAAAAATGGTGTTGTAACAACGATACTTTTCGAAGGCAACATCAACAAAAAAAAGGAAAATAAAAAATAGAGAAGACGATGTTTCCATAAGCCAGAGGGTGATTTTGGATTACAACTTGTTTTTCTATCTGTCTCTCGTTTTTTCGTAAATAATAATATGGAGAGTGTATTTGCCGTCCATAGATTTTTACTTTCATTTGGTATCAAGTGTATAAAGTGTAGATTAGGTGATATTTATAATGACGTTCGACGTTGTGAGACGGGGGAGGGGAAGGGGGTCGAAAAATCTGGATGCAATAAAACAGAGGAGAGGGTGGTAGAAAATGCTGGTAGATAAAGAGGAACTGTTTAAAAAAATGGCCGAAAAATGCTTGACGTAATTTATGAACATTCCCTTACTTTAATTTTCCGAATAGTTGGAAAGGGAAAAACAGTCTTTTCGTTCTCTAAAAAAAAGAAAAATGATTAAAACAGTTCTATTTTCATGTTGTATTTTGAATTATTCAAAGGAGCTTCAGGTAAGCTGGTGTTGTTTTTCTCATTTATTCAAATTAAACCAGTAAATGAATATGGAAATTTCAGAAAATCCTCGGGTCGTCTACGGTTATATATCCTTTTTCGTTGAATTGAAACTGTTGTTCTGCTTTTTAGAATTGTAAAAAGTTTTATGTAATTTGATTGTTGTTGTTAAGGTAATCAATTAAATATTAATCAGGATAACGCGCAGAGCCGTCGACTTTTCTCTCATGCAGTTATGAGACAAGGTTGCATTATTGTTGTTATATTTTAATGTTGTTGCATGTTGTATCAGCTATGCGTAGTGGCACTGATGCAGCAATGATGATTAACACCAGTGCTGCGCTCGCTAATGACAGTTTTTAGCGACGCTAACGCTAATCTCGAAAAATATTAGCATCACTAATATCATCTGCTAATCGAAAAAAAATTAGCGTGCTAATAGCGGCCGCTAGTAGCCGTCGCTAATGCTCGCTAAAAAGAACAAAAAATTAATTAACTGATTATATTCAGATTCACTTGTCGATGTGAAATTTTTTCGTTCACTTTTGCCTTCTTAATCGGTGCTAAATACAACAATAATCAATGAAATCTGAAACAATGCCTCTCTTTTTGTACCCTCTATCTCTCCACCTTCCGAAAAGAGTATTGACAGTTCTAATAGATATTTTCCACACTACTCTTGGAGCGTACTGTATTGTCCTAAAAAATCACGTCATTTCACACAAACACACAAAAACTGCAAGTGAGTTTTTCGTCTTCCTTTAGACAAAAATGTTTAAAGGGAAATACTAGGCCTCGCCATAGAATAAGTTAAGAAAATGTTGATGTGATTGACCTTATTTCATCGCCAAAAATCTCACCGTCGTCGCGACGGTACCTAAATTCAGTCCTACGAGGTTAAATCTCACGTATTGCGTACCAACTAGTGGTTCGCTGCGAAAAGTTGCTGGTTAAGGAGATTCGCAGCAAATCCATTTTAATTTACACTGATAGCCAAAGCGGGCAATTAGTGCGTACAAAATCTATTCCTCACTTATCCGAGAATGCAGGGAAAATGTCGTTAAACTGCCAACAAACGACACAGTAACCGTATGTTGGATACCTGGGCACAGCAACAACCCCCAACCACGTCTCTATGTTACACAATCCTTCCTAAAAATACACGTATCTTAATGGAAAACTTTTCATTTAATAGACATTGGAAGCAAATCCAACATGCCATTTTCTCAATGAAATTTATTACTAGCAGTCCAAAGAATACCAACTACTTCCTCTCACTTAGCAGAAGAAATATCAGGTGAATTAAACAATCATTTGAACACTCTAGGCATCATTAGCAGTCTGCTCAAAATGCGGCGAGATAGAATCAAAGAAACATTTTCTGTGTAAATGCCCACCTCAAATCTCAGCCAGAGCTAAGTGTATAGGTGCCATTTTGCCGCACAACATAATCTGGAGCCCAGCTGGATCTTAGATCAGCTCAATCGCACAAATAGATTGTAAGTAATATTCCATGGGTAAGCACAACAGAAATCAAGTGCAGTTATAACAATAGTAGTTAATACAATATTTATAAATACATGTTTAATGACTTTTCGGATTGGATTTCTTCTACTCAATGATCAAAACGAATTCCCTATCAATAGTGCCAAAATCATCTATTTTCGGGTCAGTTCAACAATTTTAAGAACGACCTTTCTCTGGTTGATAATAAGGCATTCAAGCCACCTTTCAATCAAGCTCACCAGAGCATTGGCGCGATTAAAATAAATTGGAAAACTTAGGCAACAAAAATATGGAAACCTTATAGGAAGTTCGTCTTAGTTTGTAGCGTGCGTGTGTAGTAAGTGACATGTCTATACACCTATATATATTTTTTTTAGTTGGACGACATTCAACCAATTTTTAATTCGAACAAAAATAAATCTGCATTTTTCGCTTTTGACTAGCAAAATTTTTTCGCTAATGGATGACTGATTAACACTTACGGAATAGGCAGTTTCTCAAAAACGCAAAAAAAATGTTCAATTGTCGGTGGGAAAAATCAAAAACTTCATTTTGTTCAATTTTTGTACTTTAAAACGTCGTCAGCGCCACCTGTTTGCCCAATGCTTCCAAATTGATTTTTTCCGTATAGGCTGGTCATACTTTCCGGCGTTACGCCACGCGATGAATTTAATGGAAAAATGGGTTTCATACAATACTTTTGTGCAAGCATTTTCAATTCGAATTTTCCTACTTCATGCTTACATAAATGTTGCACATCAATCGAAAGAAACTCATTATTCTATTAATTTATTCCAGAAAAAAAAATTAGAAACATTGGCAAAAGAAATAGGCCACCTGATGGCAATTCAATGAACAAACATATGAAGGGACCCGTACGTATCAGAATAGATGCGGCAAACAGAGTTGATGTTACGAAAAGACTGGAACGTATTTAAGTAAATATTGCGTTCACATTAGACTGTATTGGAAATTGCCCGTAGGGCAATT
>CM055406.1:94750043-94782749 GCA_029228625.1 Pseudolycoriella hygida
ACCAAATTGACTAGTTAAAAATATGCGATTTGAGTCCATTTCCATACAAAATAGCAAAATTGTTTAATTCATATCTTCGGAACGACTGAACCGATTTTAATGAGTGAAAAGGCACTTCGGCCTAAAATTTTCCGTAGAATCCGGGAAAAATATTTTCCGGGGGGTACGTCGCTCGGGGGGGGGGGGAAGTCAAAAAGTTCCTGTATATATGTTCCTTAGTCTACAAAAAAATTTCTTGTGAATTTTTTGGCGTGTAAGACTTGTGTCACGGGCGCATTGCTACCGCGCGCCCATGATAGTAGATATGTCTTGTGTAATGTTATTTTTTATCCTAATTTATTTATTGCTTATAGTTTTAAATTATTCGTCTAGTCCTTCCAGTTGTTTAGAGAGTATTTCAAATTAGTTTTTTCAATTTTTTGCAAGATCCTAGATCAAATTGCCTGTGATATTTTTTATATTTTGTCAATTCCATGAAGGTAAACAAACCTAACTATAAAGGACATGACACCAAATTTTTTACACATTTCCTTTTCATTTTAACGCAGCCTGATGATGAGCACAACAATACGCTCGAAATATAGCTAGGTCAATAATTAAAATTTTTTAAAATCTTTTCATTGATTGCCGCATCAGACCAAGAAACACATAAAAACAAGCTGAGCTTTCAACCAAACCTTACATCGCCCGCTAACACAACTACGTGTAGTCGCAACCAAAGCACATTTAGAATTTTTGTAAGGAGTTAGAAAGAAGCTTAAAGCTCTTGAACTCTCTTTAAACCGAACACAATAGTCTGCATCAAAATGGCGAGCTTTATTAGATAGACAATAGCACTAAATCTGTTATCTACCACAATGTTACCCAATTATTACATTACAATCAATAGTTCCAAGTGAATGACAACTGTGATTAATTGGCCCTCATCCATACACGAGTAGCTGTGTTACGAGGGCGAACTTCACCGGAAGATACAGTAAATCGCATTCCCCAATGTGAAGCAGATCCTGTCCAGCCTGATGAAACCTGGGCAGAAGGAAGGCCAGATGGTGCAATGTTAACAGCCGGTGCGGAAGCGGTTTCGACTTGACCTTGGACTCTTGTTAACCTTGGACTGTTCTCTTCTTGTACGGTTCCGAATTCGCCTGCATCCTCTCCAGCCACACGGAAAAATAGTCCTGCATAATCTTCAGTGATCTCAGTCCAGTCCACTGCCCACCACATTCTCCAAGGCTCCGGTTGATGCGGTAGTTGAACATAGACGAAGCCAATGGGAACTATAAAAGATGCAGTTATGGCAAACTTTTAAGTGTGTGTGCCCTTTGTGTACAATTTACCTGGATTGTCTTGCAAATATTTGAGTTCGGTTTTCGCAGCATTGAACCTATCAGTCATTTCAACTAAGCTATCGGTAAAACTGTTGACATTGCGTTCCATTGCCCGTCTTGCTTCTAGAACAGCCGTTTGTAAGTAGTCAGTTGGCCAAGTTTGCAATTTTTGACACACAAACCATCCCCCAATTGAACAAGGTAAGTCTACCCACTCCAATCCAACCGATTCGCTAAAGGGTCTTGACAATATCTCCGGCTGCATTTGTACGCAACTTCGCCTTTCGTCAGCAGATGGACGATCAGGTGCCCAATTAGTATAACGTAAAACAGGTGTACCATCATGCCAAACAAATTCAGAGCCATTATCCGGGCGTCTTTCTGCTCCAATATGAACAGGAATATCATCCGATATTTTCAAGACAATTTCCGACAGAAACTTTTGCTCGGAGGCAGATTTGATGGTAATTAATGTAGCACCATTTTGCTCACAAATTGCTTCAGCCTGACCTTTATTGACGAAAGTTGTGAATAATTTTACACATTTCTCATCTAGAAAGGGAAGCCAATCTTCACCACATAGTACGTTTACGTCGAATCCTTGTTTGGGAGTAAAATTTAGTAAAAAATTGAAAATTTTAGTTTATGATCTCAAAACGTTACCAGCGACGATTGAACAAATCAAAGTGACGCAAAAAACAACTTTTTTCATTTTTTCAGCTTTAGGTACATTAGCACAATAAAGCTTCGGATGATTCGGACTTCGAATTTATACGCAATTTTGCAATCTAATTTTTGCAATTTGTAATCAGTAACAACGTTAGATGAAACCGATAAATTAATGCATTGTGACACCGGCAAATATTTAATTTAATTATTGGCTGAACGATACAAATTAAGCGTCGCTACGATAACAAAACACATATGCTAAGACCCGTTTGTTCCCTAGTACTTTCGCTTATCGAAGTAATTCTTGAAATTTAAAATTTTGTGCTTTACATTAATCTGACTTATCTGAACGACACACAGAAATTAGGTAGAAAGGTAATGTGGACAAGCCTCGAGAAGTACGGATTTTTAACTGGCATTACCTCTGACACCCCTGGTATATCACGTTTAAAAATGTAATTTCAATGTCTTCTACAAAAATCGAAATTCTTGGAAAAACAATTAATTGAAACGCAGAAGTGAAAGCAATAGTCTCTAGCCCGTGTTACAAATCCCGTATTGAACTTATGAGACCCTTAACACTTCGTAGGGGAACAAAAACGTTTACATTTCACTGTGGTGTCGGATGTGGTTCACAAAAATTATTGATCGACAAGAAGAGATTAAGTAATTGCGTAATTACGTTTTTGATCTCACCTCCATCGTTCTTCAAGAAAGATTTCACTTTATAGCAGCTGCAAAGGTGTTACAATCAAAATTAAATAGTGCGATCATTTGTTAAAAGTAATTCACAGAGAATTGGTATGGCGTCTGGGTTCCCCATCATCATTTGAAATTTCGTCACCATATAAATTTCTCCGTGACAATTTGCTTACGCGTGATAAGAATTATATAGGTGACAACTTGTTTCATCAGATTTATAGTCTATGTGGGGAGCCCAGTCGCCATATCATATCTCTGGTAACATAACGTCGCTAAGTGAAAATTTAAACGAAACAGAAATTCATAAAAACACCCTGTCACATAGTCGTGATGTGTCAAATGATGGGTTCCGAATGCATCACGGGGTAATTACCCCAAAGCAAGTATTGCGCCATCTACAATTTTTCTTTAACAGTGGCAGCAATGAAATCGATATACCCTTTTCACTGTATAAAGCCGATATAAGTAAAAGAACATGTTGCAGAGTACTAACACCGTTCCGCTGAAATATAATTTGAATTGAAATGATAATCACTTTAAATTCTGAATTTAGAGTTTTGAGCAATTTGGTTTTAGGATGCGATCAAGTCATGAATTTTAATAGCACATTTTATACAAAGGGTCATTCACAAAGTATGCACGCAAAAAGTGCGATTTTGCAGACACCCTCTCTTTTCAAGACCCCCTCCTCCTACTAAAAGTGCGCACAAAATTGTAAAAAATCGGAAAAATATACTAAAAAAATGAACGAAATTTACCCGACTAACTAACTAACGACTAAAGATTAAAAATCTAAAAACCTATTTTACCGGGAAATATGTGATGAAACACAATAGCTTGAAGCAATGCAAAAAACGTTAAGGATTTGTTCCACATGCAATTTTAATTCAAGGTTTCAGCCCCACAGGTGATTGTTGGGGCAATTGTTTAAATTGTCACCTTACCCGTGAGCTCATTTTTGTAAATAGTGCCTGTTATCTGTAAAAATCTTGAATTAGCAAGGCGAGCCTAATTTTTTTCCTGCACACACATTACCATTAAAAATCTGGGCGAATGAGATAAAATAGATAATGTAGCCAGTCTAAAATGAGAACATTTTTGGACATTTTTCGATGGAAAATAGGGACATTTTTATTTCATTATTTTTTCTTCGGTATTTAATTTATATATATATATCAAGATTACAATAATTAAAGATAAAAAATTTCGCTCAAACCCTTTGATGGTGGAATAGTTCCCAAAATTGACGCTGTATTACCTTTTTGAACAGCGATGCTAATACGTTGTAGAAGATACATTGTCGAACGTTTTGCACCTGTTTTTTCGGCCATTTTAGTACCAATTTTTTTCAGCAAGTCCAATCCTAATTTGCCTATTATTCCGGAAGTTTCAGCAGCGACCGGAATGAAAACGAACTGGTGTGATAATTCGTTGTAATGGTTAATTTTTCTTTTTTCTGCTTCGTTTGCAACATATCCAACATGTCTTGACGATGAATGAATATATGATCGGGCGAAAGTGTCTCTGCATGTAAAATCCCATAGCAATGACTTTCCTCTTGCCCAGGGTATGAGAGTCATTCCGTTGGGTTTCTTACTGTCAGGCCTAGAACATCCCGGTGGTTCTAGATCTAGAGTTGCAGGAATTTCGGCTGATTGCAATGCACGTTGGAGTATGTTATTTACAGCTGCATGTCGTGAATAAGGAACGCTGACAAAAAAAATTCTCCAATTTTTTCACATTTTCTTTAATAATTCGGAAAATAAAAATACCCGTGTTTTTTGCTTTTTCCATTAGAGCAATAGTATTCACTCTAGATCACTTTATATATCACATGCAAATGACGATTACGACAACAATTTGTATGGCGGGTGCGATGATTTTTGTAAATTTGACCAGTGATAACTTTTAGAATTTTATTTTTTTCGAGAAAAGAAAAAATACGGGTCTTTTTATTTTTCGAGTTCTTCAAGGAAATTAAATAAAATATATATGGTCAGCATTCCTAATTTGTACCTTTTGCTTTCGAACATGATAAGCCATGGTATGCATATTGACTAACTTTTTCTCCACAAATGCAAGTGTGAGGCTGAGCTATTGACAGCCCGAGTCGTAATGACAATGAAATCCGAAATTCGTCGTTGGATAAATGCGTCCCAAGCTGTAGCGAAGGACGAGCATGAAGCCATGCACCTGACTCTTTTATGGCATTAGCCATAAATCTTGCTTTGTCGTGTTCAGTATTTGTTTCTTCTACAATAAGCCAAATCCAAAGGGAAAAATGAAATTAGCAGATTCATAGATTCACATGAAGAAATCTATCCGGTGATCACCTCATTTCCCATTTTGGATTTGGCTTTGTAGTTGAAATTCGCAGTGTATTGACTGTTCAGACACTAATGCAAAACATTCAACTGCCTCCAAAAAGAAATTTCATTCAACTTCAGTTACACCCTGTGGCGAAGTTGCATGAACATTGAGTAAACAATGCATAATACATTCATATCTTAAATGCATAATTGTCGATACATAGATCATAGATGGCACTAGATTTGTGTGCAATTTACCACTGACACAGTAAAAACTTCGGCAACGAAAGGATCTCTAAGAAGAATCCATACAAATATTGCGGAACTAATAAAATAAAAATGATCTAGTCTCTGACCCGGACGGGTTGTAACGGTGTATTATTATTATTTATTATTATACTTTTATAAGAAACTGGACACCTTATATGATTCTCTCAGTCATTCAATGTTAGTAAAATTCATGTAAAATTCTAAGAAACAACAAATTTAGACATAAGTGAGCTTTCAGTTGAGTAACCGAATAGACGGTCCTAATTTTCCATTGTTCTATGGATTTGAAAAGCATTCCAATCAGACACTGTTTCGTCAAAAATGGTAGTTCTCATGTGTGAACTCATCAGCCTTTAGCAACACTCATTTTTGAACAATGATTCCATTGTTATGCTAAAGAGACAGTAACATCAAACAGGTTGAATAAAATATTTTGTTTGATGTGGTTGAGGGTTGAGATGAAATCTCAAATGACCTTAAGTGAGAGAAAGGAACGTGGAAATGGACCAGAAAAATCAACTTTGCACATATAAATTCTAGCACTTACTTTTCCGGGGTTTTCTTCAAATTTTCCTAAGTTTTCTTTTTCTAGTCTCTCCATCGTGGCAGGAAGTTCTTGAAATATGTCAAATTGAATTATGGAAACACGAACGCCAAGTTACACAGCGATTCTTTTGCTAAATTTCTTCCTTCCAAAGTTAATGACTAGCTCAACGAAAAGGAATGGGGGGCTGATTTTCGGCTAACAACAAAATTTCATTCGACATGTTTTTCTTTCAGAAAAAATTTTGAGATATAAAATCGCAATGAAAACTTGATTTATGCATGACTTGACTGAAGATTGGCACTAGATGCCGAAATGTTGATCTCTTCTAATTATCTCCATAACGCAACAGTTCTGGATGTGTTAATGCCTGAGCGTCATGTCAATGACAAAATGATTCAAATAAGAGCTTACACGTTCATAGTAAGAAGTAATACGTAATGAGTTGTATCCTATGATCACTTTTTTCTTGTTCGTGTCGGTATACAATTAAAACCGGGCGGGCTGGAAAGCCCGCTCACCTCTAATAATGATTGAAAGACTTTGACAATATTTAACTAAAACTTTCGCATTTTACGAGACGGAAACTTTGTTCCTCAAATATCGAAACATCAGCAGCATCTTCAAATAATTTATATTTTACTCTTACGCTTCGAAGGAATCCAAGAAGGTAATGTCAAAGACATACTGTAAAATTGGTTTCAGACTTTGTCATCAGTTCACCCAACCCAATATGTATTATAAAGTTACAATTTACACGCGTGCATAACTTGCAAATCAAAATTGTCTAAAAATTTCATTGCCTTGCTTTATATTACCCTCATTATTGTATCATGAGACGAAAAATGAGTACAACATTCTTCAAAATTATGTATCAGCAAAATAACGGCATATTGTCGCCGGTTTCACCCACCCTACTTTTTAAATATCTTATTTTAACAACTGTTACAGTCGACTTGAGGAGACTTTGATATAAAATGAAAAAAAAAAAAAATATCATAATTATTAAAGTAAAAATTCTCGAGAAAAAATAATTGGGTGCTTTTGTTAGTCCCATTCTCAGCATGAAAATAGAAATCGTACTACTGACAAAAAAGATTAAAACAATTTAGACGTTCAGACTTAATTGAAATCGGTGATTCCCTAGAAAAGTAAATTTTAAAATGAATTTCATCCTCTGGTGCCTCGAAGGTTCCATATCAATATTCACTATCGACTACGGCCTGTGCAGTTGCCTGATTTTCAAGTGAATTTTGCTTGTCCTTGCAAACGGTCCGCATCCGGACAAAGATATAAAGTGTACATTATTTTTCGTGGTGATTGTTACTTGTTAACTGGCAGAAAACTGTCAAATCAGAAACTATACTTTAACGCCCTTTATTGGACCCGTAAGAAGTACAAATGTTTTATACGTTTACTACAAACAATTTTATTATAACATGTGGTCATTCGAGGCAGGAGTTGGGGGCATGTGTCCCATAATGAGTTGTTCATTTTGGTGTCAACCTGGGGAACGAATGTGTTTTGTCTCATGTTGATAAAAATCACATTGACAGAGTTCACCTCTTTCCCTCTTATCCAGGTAGAGGTACCGATGGAATTAGCCATAGAATAAAATTTTAGAGAAACGTGTTTCAGGGTTTTGGGGAAAAACGGCTCAATCCTGGGATAAAACCACTTTCAGAATTGGGCGGGATGACACACATCTCTAGAACTATGAAAGTTAGAAAGGTTTTTTTTTATTTAACTAGAAAAAATAACATTATAGGCTGTTAGCCTGTACATGTTCTTATTGTCAATCTATAACAGTAAATATATTTAATCTAGACGTTGAAGTTGCTTCCAAAGGCAAAGTTGTTGGTAATACAATTTTAGAGAATACGTGTCTCAGGGTTTTGGGGAAATATGGCTCAATCCTCGGGATATGGCCACTTCTAGAATTGGAAGGGATGGCACATATCTCTAGAACTATGCGAGTTAGAAAGTTGCTTCCAAATGCAGAATTGCTGAGAATTACATTTCAGAGCAAGTTGTTTCAAGATTTTTGGACCTGGGTTGGTTCTGTTTTGGATATGGTGCAGGGGAGAACATTTTGACCAACGAAACCAATGGACGTGCTTCGGTAGGGTCTTTGGCATTACCTTTGGTAATTTCTGTGGATCTTTTAAATTCTTATAGTTCTTGAAGAACATAAAACATTGAATTGTTTGCTCATTTTTATTTAGATACGTTCGAGACTTTTTGCAACATTTATTTTGTTTGCCACAGCTATTCTAATTCAAATTCGTTCATATGCCTTTAAAGTTCTTCTATTTTGAACATTTTGTGCAACATATGCAGGAAGAGAGTCATAAGCTTGTGCACCGTTTTTATTTCTCTTTTATCTCTATTTTCACTTCTATTCTGTTCATATAAAACTCGGTTTTTAATAGAAAGAGTATGATTACCTTTCTGTAATAAATTATAAACGGGACATATGTTATGCATTCGGTCCAACTTTAAACCGAATGCACCAATACGTAAGCAAACAATATAATTTCGAGGTGCTTCATTGTAAACCACACCCTTTTTTGAGCTTATGTCAAGAGTCAAAATTCAAAATATTCATAAGTTAAGAAATCTCGACTCGACTTTATTACAAATTGTATTTACCTGGAAATGTCAAATCCGTTGAAATTTTTCATTTTCTTGATAGTTTAGATTTTCTTTTAATTTCAATTTTCTTGAAAGTTAGAGTACACAGCCAATGTAGGTCGTATGTCAAGAAAGAGTGCTTCGACAAAAACAGTATAGTTGTGTAGACCAACCCAGTTATGTTGGTACATCTGCGGCCAGATAGAGGGAACATGAAGAATGACATCTGTTGTATATTAGATAGAATCGAACCAATTAGTGTATTTTGATTTTGTTGCACTAGTGTCACTAAAATAGAAACGAATTCGTTTTGAAAATCCTCTCCCATAGAAACCAATTGCCATTCGCATGATCCTTGCATCTAGACGCAGGCATACCAACTTATCATTTCTTTGAATCAACCTAAAAAAATGTCATATTTTATTGATCTTGATCAAAAATCATTTGAATTACCACACTTTTTGGTAAAATTCGAAATCTACCAACGAAAAAAAAAACAGATAAAGAAAATTGACTGCAAGAGTATACGAGCTGACGAAAACAGACGAAAAATTTTGAAGTAAATGAAAGATAACCGAAAGTTGCCATGAAAATTGAAAATAATTATCATTTGCCCAATGATTTATTTGGCTAGTGTAATTGGAAACCTTTACTCAATATAATATATAACTGCATAGACATGTATATAAATGGTTATACCAACACTCGCTTCGCTTCTCGAGGGTATAACCGATTATACACATGTCTATTCAGTACGATGCCTCAATGTATGAGCTGGAGGTGGGTTAGTTTAAGCGCTCACGTTTCTAGGTGTGTTGGTTTAACAGTATTAACCAACTTTTACACGCTACTAAAGCAAAGAATTTATTGTTTCAATGAATGCAACTACAACATAGGCAGTAATTCAAAGTGAATAATAAGATAATTTGGAGTGTTCAGGCAGGAATGACTCTGTTAATGTCACAAATGTATGTTCCCAATTAAAAATCACGATTTCCATACAGTTCCACCTCATCACAATCGATAAATCAATACTGTTACATTTGTAAGCCCGTAATTTATTCAATTACAATGTCAAACATTTATATGAAAAAATCAACATTATCATCAGTTATTAACGAATTGACTATAGAAATTGAAAATATATAATCATGAGAAACGATTTATTTAATTTATTCTTCGACTGAACGAGTAAATGAACGAAAATTTGAAAATTAAATACACGAAATTTATAAAAAATTATCGTATGCCATTGTGGAATTTCATTGGTTGAGTGAAATAAGAAAATTTTTACCGATTGCAAAGTGTCGGAAGTAGAGTCTACAGTATAACATGTCATTGAACTTCTATATTGTATTCGTAGAGCCACGCAAAAATTATTGGACCGTACAAAATACGCGAACCTAAAAGTTTACTAAAAACTATTTTATCGTAACATGGCGTCGATCGATGCGGGAGTTGGGGGTTACTTTTTTTATTGTCTAGAGGAGCAATAACAGACGCGTAATACATGTCACGGAGGCAGCCCCTGAACTTTTCGCCAAAAGTAAGGAACAACATGTAGGACATTGGGTGGGAAAGCGACTGATAATTAGAATCAGCGAGCTATGTGTTGACTTAATACAAATTCTGACTAACAATAAATCAACGTCATATAAAAATTCCTTTCTTCACAAACATATATGATACATAAATATTACATAAATTTAACGTAAACATCACAACCGGAAACGGAGTATAACAAAATGGGTAACAACTAACCCACATTCCCATGGTAAACGATTCGGTGTGACAATATCGAACTTAAATACTACTCTCTCATTTGCTTCTTCTATTACTGACAATCGAAAAATGCTCGTCATCGCTGGTGAAAGTATCGTCGGTGAGGTCGAACACAATTTTCTTCTCGATTAGGAAATCTAGTAAAGGGGAATTTATGTCACTGTCGTTTATTTTTAATAAATTCTCATGTTTGTGTTGATGAATGTATATTGCCTCGTAGTATTTTATTTTATAGAGTTGACGGGCTTAATAAGCTTCACAAAATACCTTCTGATGCGAGTCTCAGAGGTCTGAAACCATCCTGAGCCTCGTTCAGAACCCCGTCCACTATAACCCTGACCATATCTATTAGAACACTCGCATAAACCTTTCCGACCACGCTTGAAAGCTAAGTCCCCCTGTACTATAATACAAACTTTACGGATGCCCTTCTAAAAGATTACAGCAATAACACCGAAGCAAGCAAGTACACACGACTGAGGACCTCATGGCTAAATTAAAAATTCTACAAAATCATAGAATCCCGCCGCTGCCCTACAACACATAAAAAACGTTATCAGATGAGAGATTTTCATATATTTTCTCTCACAAATTCTCGTCGCTAGGATTTTTATGCGTTGTACGGCAGGCCTGGTCCGCTATTCTTGGCAAATTCCGTCTATTTCTGCGGATTTTGCTGCCTTCAGTTTGGTGACCTTTCGTGAAACCAACTCCCTTGCTTCCCTATCAGGTTTTACTACCGGATTGACAGATGCAAATAGATCTTGGAATCAATCTCGCCAGGTTTGCAGGACTTCACCCTTGTCTGCCATTAACTGGCCATGTTTACTCAAAATACTATCGCGGCCCTATTTTTCATCACCACGCCTAATGTCATTGATCGTCGACTAGAACCAGAACCAGAAAAAGAAATTTTTTCGCGATAGGGCAAACCCTCGGCTCCGCCTATGGCCCTAAGGATGGGCCCGGCCCCAAATTCTTTAATGCTGTTAGGTCCTTGATTACCTCTCAAAAAAAAAGAAAGAAAAAAAATTGGGTAGAATTTACCCGATTTATATAGAAAAACACGCAGGGCTCTAGCAGAAACTTGTTTTTAGTACGATTGCTAAGTCCAAAGGTCCAAGCCAAAAAGTTTCTTTCATAAATTGCTAGGCTCTCATAGACTTGTAGATTAAAAACCAAAGACCCAAAACCACTCAAGCGACTCTTGCTCTGAGGCACTAGGCCCAAAATTGCCCACATTCAATCCTATAGAAGATTTTTTGAAGGTTAGAAGATTATTTGTCAGGGGAAAAAATGTTGAAAATCGGTTGAGTTTTACTAGAGTTATAGTGTTAACGGACGGACCGGATATCGCTTTTTTGCAGATTTGTCTTATTTAGGCCTGAAAACGAAAAACTTACCAACTCCCATCCCGGATCGAAGTCCCCCGGTTATAAACGTAGTGGTAGACCCAACGGACAGACCACTTCGCGAAGCACTATGTTCTTCGTACGGGTCTAAAAATCTTATTCCTACAATAAAATCTTTCGCCAGATATGAAAAAAAAACTTGTGGAAAATTTCCATTGAATTTGTTAAACTATGCTGATTTTTCTTTCAAATCTCTTCCAAGGCAACTGAAATTGCTTTCAACCATAACAGCGAAGAAAAAATTGCAAAACACGAAGCATCATAGTAACAAATTCAATGGAAAATTTCAGTGACGAAACAATAAAGTAGATGACAAATTTTAATTTAAATATTTAAAGGTGGTGTCGGACACATTCTAAAGGTAAAGTGTTTGAATTATTGTAAATAATTGTTTTTAGTTGTAACTTTTTCAAAAATACGCCATAATAATAGTATATTATAACACAAGGGCTATAATCGCATGATTATAGTCGAGGTGGAGTGAATGATCCGAGGGCTTCAGCCCGAGGTCTATTCACGTACCGAGACTATCATCGATCGGTTTTGCCATTGTGTTATACGATAGTTTATTACCAACGCCGCTAATAAGCGAATTTCGCACGAAGCCATTGATTTACGGTCCAGAATGTATAACTATTTGTGCCATTTTTCTCATTTGTTTTGATACATGAATCACACTCATCATTATTGAATAACAATTTGTTTTGTTATTTGAACCATCGTCTTTCCTTCTCAGCTCAAACCGAAAATTTCTTGAATTTAAAGTTTCTATAATTCGACTCGACTATGATAGAGCTGACTATTGTCGTAGTAGACTATAATAGCGCTGATTACAGTCGAGTGGATCATAATAACAGTATTATGGCCCTCCGCTGAAATATGGAACTCGACTATAATCGGCATATTACAGTACTATTTTCCGCGATTTTGAGTGATATAATTGGCTTATTATAGGTGCCAAGTTAATAAAACATTTACTTTTTCATGCATCATTTGAGTGTTATAACGATATACTTTATATCACTGAGTGATAAAATGGATTTACTTTTTATAACTATAATGACTAAAAGTAACTTTTTATCACTATTTTGAACGACAAATAGTTACTTTGTATCACTAGTGATAAAAAGAAAATTTTTAGACCCGTACGAAGAACGTAGTGTTTCGAAAGGGGGTCTATTGCGTTTACCACGACGTTTGTAACCAGTCGAATTTCGACCAGGGAGTAGGGGGAGAGCATCGATCGATAATTTGAGTCTTTGAACTTAGCTAGGGCACCAAAAACGAGTCTCTGCTAGGGCTCTTTGTGTTTTTTGTACATAACTCGAGTAAATCTTTTCGAATTTTCAATTTTTTTTTTGTTTGGAAGATCTAGGCATGATCGACAATTTATAAAAGAAACTTTGGCCTATTCTTAGGACTTAAGTGGGCCTCATGCCGGTAATTGGTCGGCCCTAGCCAAAAAAATGGTTTTTTGCCATGTTGTTGAGAAAATTGAGGAAAACATTTTTGGGGGTCATTTTTGTGCTTTCGGAAAATATTTTTACACTGTTTCTTCGGACGGGTTTTACAATATTGCCCTATCGGCAATTTCCAATACAATTTAATGTGGGCGTAAGGCAATATTTAATTAAATACGTTCAAGCCTTTTCGTATTATCAACTCTGCTTGCCGCATCTATTCTGATACGTACGGGTCTTGTTCATGTTTATTATAATTTTGAGTGACAAAAGGTTATTTTTTTTATCACAAGTGATGAAAAGTGAAACCAATATTCATGTGAACAAAGATTCCTAAGTTTGAATTCAAAATTTCATAAATAAAGTTTATTAGGTGTTTCTTGCATTGAAAAATTACGTCTTTTCAACTAAATTGCGTAAACTCTTGTATGCAGCTCGATGCGTTAAGTGATGTTAATGCACACAATGTAATTGTCCAACTCGTTTGCGACTCGATGGACAATTTCAAATCTAGTGCATTAACATACCCCCTAACGCAACTCGTTGCATAAATAGCTGTTTCGTTTAAAGTAATTTCGTAAAACATGCGTTCATTGTTGTTCTACGAGTTGCATTACATAACACGGTCTCGAACACGCTGCATATTTTTTTTATTTCTCAGTGGACAAAACCAGCACGATCAACAGGTATAACGCTGACACATTTCAACACAAACATAAAGAGGAAAAATAATTGTTTCACTGCGATAAGACAGATCAAATGATGCATTTGTTTAGGACATGCCATCCCTAAATTGATCTTTGCAATTAAGCAATTAACTTTATAAACATTAAGTTGTTTGAAATTGTTTCAATTTAGAATGAAAATTAAATAAGAGATGAACTTGAAACGTGTATTGGATAGGTCTACCTCTACCCTATGCTCTAATTATAGGTAATGAAGTTAACGCAGCCTAATTACTACGTGTTCGTTTCTTCTGTTTCCTGTGCGGAATGTTTCTCATTCTTTCACAGATTAAGACATTGAAATAACGTCTGCATAAATACAACTCTACATCTCAACGTTGTCTGAAAAATCAACGAAGTTAACAAATTTCTTTAACAAACAAATCAACTGGGTCACGACTTCATAACTTGAGCTTTCTTTTAATCATGACTAAATGGACCTAATTAATGTTCGTTGACTCAATTAGATGGTTTAAGCAAATAATGACGAAAAAACTACTCCTGTTTTATTTTGTATAATATACGAATCAATTTATCCAAACATGCATGAAGTTAAGGTTTGATTTAAAAAATTTGGCGCAAAAACTTGCTTCACGTATACAGCAAAAACTAAAACAAAATTTGTGTATGACTCGTTTCATTCGAATAATCCCAGCCAATCCCAATAAAAAATATTTAACATTTAATTCTTTTCACATTTGTTCTTATTAAAATACGATGTTAAGCTCCATTGTCACAGTAAATCATGGAGAATGTTTTATACACAAACTAGAAAAGCATCCAGGAAAAAAAGAAGACCATAAATTTCAATGTCATTTTCGGTTACGGATGGTCAGGTTTCATTTCGGATAAAGCTTTTTAGTAAAAATTTTATCACCCATTCAAAAATGTGAACCATGTGAACTAGGGTGATCCGAAATTCTATGCGAAAATTAGGTTGCTGACAAGTACGGCGGCTCGAGCGTTTCCAAATTGGTCTCCGATAACAACATTCGAGAGTACGAATAAAGCGTAACTCATTTGGTATACATTCTCAAGGTCTGGATCAGCACATACAAACACACAGTGTGGTCATTGTGGTAACAACAGGTTGTGAATTGCCACCTCCTTTGTTATTTTTGTCTATTCGATATTAAATGAGAAAATCAAATTCACCGGCATTGCGATCGCGAATAACATTGAAGCTTTTTCTCAAGAACGGTGGCTTAGTAAACCTTCCTCGTAACAGAACAAGTCACTCTTCTTGCTCGCCTCTCAACTATGCATGTATGGTATTCAACATTGCTACAAAAGCAATTGACCCGACGTTGCTCCATGAAACTACTAATTATTTGAGCAATTGGTTGATTCATTACTTCATTTGCTTGGTTATTTCTTTATTTGTTTATTGACTTAAGTTGACATGAAAAAAATAAATTGAAGTGTCATTGCCCCATATTGTTCACAATGGAAATACCTGTTTTAGAGATGCCCAAAAAAGTGGGCTTCCTACGCCCATGGACAATGGGGCATATGTAATTTAAAATTGTGTGGGCTCATGCATAAACACTGGCGTTTTCAGCAGATGTGAGTGTAGTGGGCTATGTTGAAATGTACTATTTGAATCTGTTGGGAGCTTAATCTTGTCTGTTCCAAGTGTCAAAATGACGTATTAAATGTCAAAGCTATAAAATAGTCAAAAAAATAATATTTTTCTTTCTTCTAAGATTCTTTTTTGATCAAATATATTACACAAACATGTAAGAGCATCTTTCTAAATGTCAAAGTTATAAAACAGTCGAACAGCTTTGACATTTAATACGTCATTTGGACAGTTGGAACAGACAAGGTTTCCCAACAGATTCAAATAGTACATTTCAACATAGCCCACTACACATAAGATGTGAACGTAACCTGAGTGTGTACACACACATAATCTGAGTGAATACAACACTAATCCACTCTCGCTTACAGAAAAACATGTTTTTAAAAAAGTAAAGGTTGACACCTACAAAAGCTGCTTCATAATTTTGTATGTACAGGAATTCAGATGAAGGGTCGCCGCTTAAGTTCTTTTCGTTATCAAACTAGACACTTGAAAAGTTATATTTATTATATATTTATATAAAATTATTAATATAATATTTATATTTATTTTAGTTATTTATCTAAATATTTGACGTTTAATACGTCATTTGGACAGTTGGAATAAACCGGGATTTGCTCCCAACAGATTCAATTATTCTCTATTGAAGTATATAATGTGGTGTGTACTGCTTGCTACAGTGTCAGTATATATCGAATTATATACTTCATTGTATTGTACATTTTTAGACCTGTACGAAGAACGTAGTGCTTCGAAAAGGGGTCCATTGCGTTTACCACGAGTCGAATTTCGACCCGGGAGTAGGGAGGAGCATCGATCATGAACCTTAGATGACGAATCAACAATAACTCGAGTAAAACTGAACCGATTTTCAAAACCTTTTTTTCCCTGAAGGGTAATCAAAATATCTTTTGTGGGATTGAATCTGGGCACTGTCGGCCCAAGGGCCGTCGAGCTAGGGCAGTTTAAGTGGTTTTTGGTCTTTTGTACATAGCTCGAGTAAATCTTTTCCGATTTTCAACAATTTTTTTTGTTTAAAAAATCTAGGAATGACCGACAATTTATAAAAAAAACTTTTGCCTGTGCTTAGGGCTCAAGTGGGCCTCATGTCGGTCATAAGATCTTCCCTAATCAAAAAAAAAAATCTGCTATGTTGCAGAGCAAATTGAGGGAAACATTTTTGTCTATGGAAGTATATGCCCGAGGTGCCCTAGGTCAGTATTATAGATCGGCCTTAGCCCAGAAATGGTGGAGAAAATTGAAGAGAACATTTTTCACTATTTGGTGGTACAACTTGGTGCTTTCGGAAAAATTTTTTACATCGTTTCTTCGGACGGGTTTTTCAATATTTCCCTATTCTCTTTGGAGTTTTGTGCTAAACATAAGAGTGCTACCTGATAATTTTCCTACGGGTAATCGGAGAAACGGAAGTAGGTTAAGGGTTTAACTAGCCTCCAAACACCTTAAAAAATGGACACCGGCTTCAATTCAACAAGAAAGCCTCTAGCACTAGCTGGCAGTTACTCTATATAACACACTGTCAGTCAAACCAGTCACCTCATAAGTGCTACTCTTGACTAAGCAATGCCATTGGAATTATATTATTTTTATTCGATATACAAAAAATGTAACTAGTTTTGGGGTTCGATCGAGAACTTAATTTATTGGACTACCCTAATGTTGACACACAACGCATAATTTTGGTACCCGGTAGTCACATAAAAATGTTCGAGTCGAGAATCATATGTCACACCGCGGTATTTAAATATTCAATTATAACAACCGTGAAACATAAATTGATTTGATTTATTAGTAAAATATTGACAAGACAACAAAAGCAATTTCAAACTAAATAATTTACATTTTGGATAAAATAAATGTCCTTTAACTCAATGCCGCTGCCGCTGTTAATATGTGTGCTCATTATATCTAATTCGTCTGTTGGAACTATTCTAATTAATCCATACATATAAATGTCAATAATCGTGATAGAAATCATAAATGATGGCACCGCAAATCATTAATATTTTGTAATTGGCGCAGAGATCATAATTATTAGTGTATTTGCGCAAGAATAATATTTCCATTGTCACTGCTGTCAGTGAGGAATGGGAAAATTGCGTATCGATGATGGTGAGATAAGCAGACGATTTAGGCGGTTTCATTATAAGCATAAACTGTGGTCTGGAATGTCAATGTATATTGTGCATTTTCATTTAACTGATTGCTGTTGTTCGTTTGGGTATTTGTAAAATGTTTCGTACGAAAGGAAGGGTCTTGTTCTATCGGAGATTCATCCAAACGTTTCAAATCGATTGTCTGATAAAAGAAATGTTGGAAATCGTCTATCGTTATTGCGATTTTTAATTCGATTTTCAATTGAAATATTCAGTGCGTCAAGAATGCGAATGTTTATCGATGTAAAAATGAAAATTTAGCAACCATTTATTGCGAGAATAGGGATTTTGAGAAAAAGAGGAAAATTGGCAATTTGATGGTGCACGTGTTCTATTTATTTTTAGAGCTGTGAGAGACAGCAGATACTTCGTCCCTGTCTTAGAAATTTCTGAAATTATGGAAATTTTTGGGGTGTTGTTGGGGGAAGAGCTAGGCGCCTGGGGTGGATTCGGCACGTTCAAAGGATGGGTAACGACGGAGTGCCAAAGACAACCTTATCTCATTGCGATATCTTATTGCGGACTAATTGGATCATAATCCAGGGCGATGAAAACATTTAGGAGCTAAAAAATCAAGTGAATTTTTCCTAAAATTCGAACAAACAAAAAATTGTTTTTTAAAGTTAACCAACGTTGTATTGTGTTGAAAGGCGACTGACCAGGCAATGTTGTGAAAAAGATTTCAAACATAACAACAAATGTTTGGGTCATGTTGATATTTCTCACATCAACCCGCAAGTTTTGTAATCTGTTAACTGACCATAAATATACGGATTTCTATTTGTTGTGTATTTGGGTTGTCTACGGTAACGGTGATAGAGTAAATGGAACAACTGAACTTTTGTTTATTAGACTCTCTTGAATTATATTCATTTCGAAGCATACGATTTATTGAATCATGCTCCGGGGAATCAACACTTTACTAAGAAAAAATGAGAATGGGAAACTATGAAAGAAGATGGTTTGAATGAGCGACGGCTCCATCCGAAACAGTGATCAATGTCCGACGATTTTTAGACGTGACTTAGTTCCCACACCCAAAAAAAATCCCATACAAAAAACTTTGGGGCGAGGAACTATTACATAGGTGAACTTTTCAGTTCTTCCCTCTGCCCCTTCCCCTATTATTTAAAAAAAAACTACACACAATTTCCATTCCAACGAGCTATTAGTCATGAAAATCGGTTGGAAATGAGCTGAAATATCGAGGTTTCAAGGTGACATTTATCCATACGTTTTTGATTCTGTTATTGTTCTCATTATTATAAAAACTTTTTTTTCTGATTTGTCGATTTCTATTCATCTTTTAACAATTTTTTTCTCTAGAACTAGCCAGTTAATTTTAGTGAAATTTTTAAGGGAACGTTAGTCTCGTCCCCGAAATTCCGGAAAAATTCTAGGAAGGCCGCGCCATCTGGAAATGTGGTAAATTTATTGGGTTGTATTGGTTTCCGAACAGTTTTTCGAATTTTAGCTCCGGAATGAGAGTTGGTTCCGTCTGACGATATCACTAAGTTTGGAAGTGGAGCTAAGGACTGCGTCACACTTTACCTTCTAAGAAGATTAACAATATCTACAATCGAGGTAGGGGAAATAACAGGCGGGAAATAATAACAAAAAGGTTTTTAAAACGGTTGAATTGCTGTTAGTCCTGAACAAGAGGACTGTTGATCCACCAATGTAGATTCACATCTTCTAAATATTACACGGAAGTAAGGCTCTAGAAAACTTCGTTGAAAATGCACCAAACTGCTTGCTAGTACTTACAAAATTATCTAGCCTCCGTCCAACATTGAGAAATTACGTACCTGAAAAGAAAGAAAACAAATTAGTGAATTCGTCGTCGTTCGTCCAAATATATTTGTTGGGATGACAAGCGCAGAGATGGTAGACTAATTTAAGCGAAGACGGTAAAAGTTCTGCATCTCTAATACGCATTACTTTTTATCCTAATTCAATGGAAATGTTTTTGCAAAATGTACAAGAATGCAGATATGTTTTTGTCGACAAGACATGAAACAATAGCACTTAATGCTTTATTTTAAGTTTTAAGTATAAAAATAGTGGAAAATAAAGTTGTACGTGACAAAATTGTCATTTTCGTACACATTTTTCTCAACACATGCTTTTGACCGTTTACGTGAATAGTTATTTGTGTACCTGTTTTGCACGATTGATTTTAGGCAATTTCGCGAGTCTACAAGCGAAAATGCTTAAAGAAATCGTCCTAAACAGGACAACTTTAGATGCAAAGGGGCGAAATCAAGAAAAAATTCATAAATGCCCTCATGTTCGCCCCATCGCATGTAAAGAAATTAGACTCAGCGCCTCTCTACACTGAGGAATTATGTTTATAATATACGCCGCCAACGTATTTTATCCATCGTGCACGTATTACGAACGCCGTGAATGTATTATGTTATTATAAAACGTTCGCAACGTATGGCATACTACACAATACTTAAATAAGGTTGATAATACATTCACCGCTTATATAATACGTCGGCGGCGTATATTATAAACACAATTCCTACGTCGCTTGTAGATATTTTCCTCAGTGTACAGCAGCTAACAGCGGATTAACGTGTAACAATCATAATAATAATATGTGGATGACATTATTGCATGTGCTCAAACCCTGAGAAGCCGAAGGAGAACCTTTGCCATAGTAGATAATTCCAATGTTTTCATGAAGGAACTACTCTATGGAATTTGTGCGGAAGTGCTATGGAAGTTCCATGGGAATTTTCTATTGGAACGTTTCAAAAATTCCACATTGGAAATATTGCGACAAAATTTGAAAAAGATTTACATGGTGTTTCCATGTTTATGGGGTTTATTGGTGTTTGTGTAGTATATGATAGACACGCAAATCAAAAACTAAAGTCCATAGTGTAATTATTCCATAGTGATCGTCTACTACGGTGGACTCTGCTTCGTCTTCGAAGCAAAATTATAGCCAGGAACGGAGCTTTGTTTTCAAAAAACATTCTTTGGTAAGAGAAAATTAGCAATGAAGAATTATTTAAACCCTTGACTGATTGCGCGTTGCGATTTATGGGGAATCGCGAGCGAACAGAGCAACAAAACTTTTTCATATGCTTTTTCAAAATTTAGTATTATTCATGGTGTTGTCACCATTCCAAAAAAATCTCTTAACATAAATTTCACATGAAATTATCTTCTCGAGTATCTTCTTCTCGATTTATAAAATAACGAGAGTGATTCCATTGAAAATTCCCCGACGGCGACGCCTAAAATGTATATAAATTACACAAAATATCAGATTTATTTTGCTTTTTGAAAGTTTTTTCAAAATCCAGAACCCTTCCAAAAAACCCTGCCCTTGGGAGGGGGGGAGGGGAGAATCCCCCTCTCATCGAGCCAAGTGGACGCATGTTATGAGCAAATTAATCCCATTAATTTTTTCATGCCCCCAAAAAAGACGAACGTGAGACTTCTACATTGAAGCTTAAACGATTGCTTTAGCCAGAGGTACATGGTACAATGTACAATGCGTTAGTAAATTGTACAATCGAATTGTCACTATTAATTGTATAGTTTACATCATATACCTGTCACGTGTTTACCATACAACGGAAATGTATATTGTATACATGTGAGATAAAATATCACTGTAGATTGTATACGTATCACTTGTCCATAAAGTAACATGACATTTGTGGTTTTACTGGACATATGTATGTACCATAAAGCTGGTATACTATGCACATTCAACATGCTGTGCGTGATGAACATGAAGTACGTTGCAGATGTGGAACGGTCGTACTTGCATAAGGAGTTGTAGCATCATCGATTATCGTCACACTTTACAGATCATTAAAAACCTTTCGGTGTGCGGTAATTATGCCGGAAACTTTTGTAATGAACTACTCCCTGCATGCCACCCCGTTACCCGTCAAAGATATGGTTCGATCATCCAACCTCCGTTTTGATTAAATCCGTCCTGGCCTACCTATAGGTCGAACACCCGAAACCGCAATTTTCCGTTAATATCACCGTTCCTAATATTATCGGTCACTCCGACTAACGATGCTATGATATGCTAATGCTATGTTTTTGTCATACAAAATTTTAGTAACTGTAGTAAAGCGTTATATGGGTATGACATTTAGGTTAAAATAATTCAAATTTCTGCAATCTTTCCAAACATTTGAACTTCTTCAGCACGCATGACATATTTACAGTAAGTCTGTCAGAATATTGTGATGGTCTTACAAATAACATCTCGCAATCCATGTCTCATATTTATGTACGACATGAAACTTGTGGTAAATTAAATGAAACATAATCTGTGAATCTCTTTGATGAGTTAAAGTGATGCATTAGATTCAAATGGAAATGTATTACACGGCATACACATCTAATTAAGAGCCTTGTAACTAAATATTTTTGTGGAACGGAATAAAATCACAACCGAGTCATAATGAAGCGAAGTTGAAGCTCTCGCATCGTAACTATACGTGATTGCAAATGACATAGAAATAATACAATAAATTAGATTGTTTTCTTTTATTCCAATTAAAAGCACTCTTATCTTCGCTAAACTTTTACTAACTCAACTTGAATTATACTCATATACCACCATTCTAATTCAACTTAAAATAAGTTTAGTTCGTAATACACCATACACACGATATTTTGTTTGAATCGAATTAAATACGGGCGGAAATTGGTTAAGTCAATTGTAAATACAAACCTCTAATGTATGTTATGAATATAGCAAGAAAGACACGAGAGTATGTTTATGTGCTGAAGCACATCATCTACGACTCCGTTGTGTATACGTGTATATAAAATAATCTTTTTATATTGTAATTTATTTGATTATGTATCACGTCAATGACATGAAATATTAGCTGCATATTATTTCATCAAAGAGAATATTTTCTATGCCGAAAAAGGGCTCTATTCTCATGTGAGTACAGAGCCGCAACGACTAAGCTACCACATACTACACTAAACTGACTAAACTACTCTTACACACACAGTTCTTCACAATCAATCGGCATATTTCGATTACTTCTTGGTGAAAGGACGAAAACAAACTGTTTGCAATGGATCAAGCGCCTATTTCACATATTGGCCACAAAACAGCTGAGGACGCCTCGAGTTTCAACTGATCCGTCGGTGACGAAACATTAAATTTGTATGGAAGAAATTCGTTTTTTGTGATTTATTCATTTCGACTTTTGTATAAAGCGGACCAAATGAGTGTCGCTATACAAAAAGGTAATGCTGCTTCAATTTTAGGGACAATTCAAGAATCGAGAAATTTGAGCGAAATGTTTTATATTTAACATTGTAAAGAAACTTTATGAAAATAAACCAAATGAGTTTTTTAAAGTAACATTAAATGAACTTCCATCATCACTCATTTGGTCCGCTTAATTAAATACAGAAAATGATTAATTCGCAAAAAACGATGTTTCCCCATACAAATTTAATGTTTTGTTTCCGAAGAAACAGTTGAAACTTATGTAGTGTTGCCTGATCAGACGTAAGGCACGACTTGATCCATACGCAATCGAATTACGACGAATAGAGCGTGCTTGCATCACTTTTCATCAGGCGCCTGTCGGTGGGGCCATCCATTTTTCTCGTAGCTGAAAAGGATTCAACACACAACTGACACCTCACTCTATTTCGATGCAGTTGGGCTTTTATACGCTGAAAATCGTTATAGTTACCAGATTTTTTACGGTGTTACTGAAACATTTTGACTTTGCAACTGGTGTAAATGAATTTGTAAACAAACACTTTTATTTAAACGATGGATAAATTCACACACATTGCACAGGATTTGCCTTTGCTAATAGTATATTTAAGATAATAGTAATATTACAGGTGTTTACGGTAACGAGCCCCGGAGGGGCGAGTTAGCGTAACGCACACTTGTAATATTACTCATAAACAGTGTTCTTCTGTACTATGTTTTAACGTGTACCCACAAGGTAAGTTGAAATCTACAAAACATCTTATTTCATAAAAATCAATTCAAGTTTCAAATGTTGTTACGAACGAATCAAAGTTCCCGCGTGCCAATTCATTCATGTTTCTATGAAATGACTTTAGTTGCCAGTTAAATTTCTATTTAGTATCGAGATTTAATTCGAGTTTTTCATCTTTATTGAGAACTTATAAGCGGCTTTAGGGAGCAAATGTTTCGCCGAAAATTGAGTAATGTCATAGGAAGGACATTCGTTTCCGTAAAATCCCACAAATTTAAGAAATTTGAGAATCACAAACTTTTACTATATCAAAACAAACACATCGCGTAGGATTTACCGACTACTCTGACTACACGTACGTTATGAGCCATTTACCTATCGCATCGCTCACCGGTTAAATCAACTTACCGAGTGGGTACACGTTAAAATAAATTAACACTTTTTAGAGGAAAAAAGAGTGACTATGGTCCTCTCATTTCTCATTTTATTAATTTTGTCACAAAAACTGACATATTAAGTGCGATGTGATCAACATAACTTTTCATTTTTGAAAAACATAACTTTTATGAACGGATGAAGACACAAAGAATCACTAAATCTGTGTTTCGTGGACTAACAAGGGCCAGACTGAACCTGATAACTCTAAATTTTACCTCGGCACTGCGCGTCTAGTAAAGACTAGTACTTTTTACAACGAGTCGTGTAAGATAGATTTTTTAGATAGTAGATAGATAGAAAGCTCACCGCGTACGAGCCGTATGTGCCATATACGAGCCCTATTGTTTGAGAAATTTCATACAATTTACATCAAAACTATACGCACCGATTACAAGCCCACATGAACATTGCTGAATATGTTACGAGCCCTTAAACAAAAGCATTTTGGGGGGCTCGTAACTAATTCATACCTGCTAGTAACCGGGAATTTTACCCTATTTACACAACGAGTTGCAAACGACAGTTTTTGCAATGAGCGCAATCGAATTGAGACAAAACAAAAAAAAAATGAAAAATCTCTCCACAAGAACCATTTTATTTTACAGTGCAAGTAAAGATTGAGAACCGCCTAGTCCCCGGAACCTGTCAAGAGCGATAGCTTTCATACTGGGTATCATTGCCACAAAGCTTCCTAGAGTCCTAATCCTCAATGAGGAAAACATCGGGCATTTACTTATGACGTGAGCGCCCGTCTCCTAACGTAAGCCGCAGGTGTAATAAGGATTGTTAGAGAGTCCCATTTTAGCCAGATGCTCAGCGCCCAGTATCCCTTCTCGCGCGGATGACTGGATTAGAAAGAGACCTTCATTCGACACTAGTACAGAAAAGTACGCACTATTATCGCATACGTTACGAATATGTGTTAGTGCTATACAGGGTTGTATTCGCTAACCGATTTTTAGCGACGCTAACGCTAATGCTAGAGTTGATAAAAAATTTAGCGATCACTAAACTTTGTTAAACTCAGAAAGTGAAAGTCTAAGTGAAATTTGATTTGCGTGGAGCATGCAAAAACAAAACTCGTACAGTTTCATTAATGGATATGTTACTTGTAGTAAATGTGTCAAGTCATTAATTTGTCAGGTAACTTAAGTCGCTGACAGACGTCACCCTGGTGTCAAAAAGTGGTGCAAGTGAAAGTTGAATGTTTTGACGCGTACTTTATCGGTCATAAATTTTAATTAATAATTTAATAATGACTAATAGATTAAAGCGAAAATTACTTTACAAATCGAACAAAAAAAAATAAAACTTTAGCGATTAGCGAATAACGAAATTTTGATGTTAGCGAAACACTAGTCGCTATTGGCGAGGAAATTTAAAATTACCGATCAACGATTAGCGACGCTAATACAACTATGCTATGCTGTGCTATGTAATCAAAGAAAACGGGCACAAAGTTAAACTAATTGGGAGGAAAAGATTTTGCAAGTAAATTATGTCAATATGTTTGTAAGTAGTGTTCGCCTATTACGATAAAATAAAACAATGTTTCATTGGAGTATAGCAGACGAGTTCGGCTCACGATTTTAATCTACCAGAGCTCATCAATTGCTCATGTTGCACCCGTGGAAAACTATGGGCATTTTCAACACTCTGTTGTCAATATACGGCGCCTTTTACGGCCCTGGATGTATGTATACAAAACTATGAAGCTCATTGTGCTAGCAGTAATCCTGGTACTATTTACGAATCAATCTATAACCGACTACACATAACACGGCAACAAAAGCCGTGAAGGTAGGATAGAGCATTATTTAATTATTTAAACAGACTGTGTAATACACAACGCATGCAAAGTATACGTTCCTTTCTTTTCGTGTCTGATAGGGAATAAAGGATGTGTAACGGCATCCAAACGCTGAAAATTAAGAAAATGCTTCATGGCAAAGAAGATAGATTTCAAGGTTCAAGATTATTTTATAATAATTTCAATTTGAAAGTTTCAGTGTTTTGGTAAATACTCTAATTGGTGCTGAACTTTTGAAACTTTGTCGGGGACTTGATGAGGGAAAAGTTTGCAACATGCATAGCTGTAACACAAATTAAACAAGCCTAAGCTGTGTGTTTACATCTTCCGTTTAAATGGCACCATTACCAGGTTCACCGATTTACAAAGAGACTCTTTTTCTAATTTTCGTTTGTTCACGAGCTTTAGAGTTATGAGTTATGAATTATACTTTAACATAGTTGAAACAACTACTTGAAATATGAGGGGACCTTTCATCTAGATTAAAGCATTTGTTGTTTTTACGAACAAAACATAAATAAAATATAAAAGAGCATTCCTCCAGTTTGACGGTCGGTCTGAGAAAAGTGGTAATTTTCCTCCCTAGGTAAGTTTAAATATCTTTTATCACATTCGAGCCTATAATAAGCCAATTATTGCACTAATAATGGGGCTATAATCGGCCTATTATAGTCGACTTTCTTGTTAAAAGTAGGGTTGTAATGACGCCATTATAACCCGGTTCTTTAATGATAACGTAGGCTACACTGAAACAATACGAATGAATGAGAATGAAACGTGTGTTGTTTTGACAACCGCATCCTAAATCGAAAAATCAATCTAGACGACATTTTTTGCAACAAATTCGATGAGATTTGATTTTTGTTTTATATTAATTTTGTTGTCATGTTTTGTGCATAATTGGCGATTATAGGCTCAAATGTGATAAACTATCGTATAATACAAGGGGAACAATCGCGCAATTATAGTCACGGTCGGTGAAAATGTCACCCCACCTAGACGTGTGCGCCGGTCTTTTGTCGGCGTAGTATTCAAAATTATGTATAGCCTTTGCGCTACACTCTAGAGGGTTACAATGTTCTACAAAAATGTGCAGGATACGTGTATCTAGTCGGCGTGCTAAGACCATTTTATTCCAAAATTTCACTGTCAATTCGAGGTACGCCGATGTTCTTTTGGTATTCGGCGGAAAATGAGCTGAAATGTCGGCGTACCTCGAATATCTATTGACAGTGACATTTTGGAATAAAATGGTCTTAGCACGCCGACTAGATACGCGTATCTTGCACATTTTTGTAGAACATTCTAATCTTCTAGAGTGGAGCCCAAAGGCTATAGATAACCTTGAATACTACGCCGACAAAAGACCAGCGCACACCTCTTACCCCACCTCGACTATAATTACGCAACTAGTAATTATTCCCCTTGTATTATAATATACTATTATCCCATCGGGGCCTATAATAAGCCAATTATTGCAGTGAAAGTAGGGGTATAATTGGCTCATTATAGTCGAGTTTCTTGTGTTTAGTAAGGACTATAACGTAATCATTACATTCGAGTCCAGTGTTTCTTATGTAAAAAGAAAGTTGCGAAAAAAAACTCACAACGTTATTTTTCAAATCACATTGAACTTCACAAGCACTTATTTATTTTTCTAACACATTTGATTGAAGAAAACAAATGATTCCACGCAACTTAAATTTGAATTTTAATAAAAACGACTTTTGTTTACGTTATTTTGGAGAAACTGATTGATCGTCCATTTTGATGATAACGGTTTACTAGATTCAAACGATTGCGACTGACGACGCCCCTCGAACTTTTACCAACCTCGACTATAATTACGCGATTATACCCCTTGTGTAGGAATAATTTTAGCCACATATAAAAATAAGCGCGAGAAATATGAGTCTCTTGTTCAGTGTTTCTCCTTTCAGCTCAAGATTTTTTATTTAGTCGTATTGTGCAATTCAATTACATGTAACATAATACTAAAGTCATCAATTTACACTTTTAACTATTACAATAATACAATCGTTTGTGTCGTCAGGTATTCAACATTTACATCAAAACTATCCAACCATATAATCGCCTCGTCAGTCAAAGTATGAAGTTCGTCAATTCCACCGTCAAATTTCCTACCTGGACATGGAAATACATTGAGCAAATGATACATTGTCTGAACCGTCACTTCGTCACAACCGCACATATCGCTACTCGCGAAGTTCCATCTAATCATCGGCGCAGCACCCGTATTATCGGGAAAAGGACAATTAGGTGCCTTGTAAAAGGGGAGTTGATTGTTCTCTCTCTAGGAGCCAATTTTCTCTGTGAATACATACCCTTTTGGGCGGAGACACACGAGACTGTATTCAATCCCTAATTTTGGCTACAATACATTGTGCATGGAAGTTCCAGGAAACCTGCGAACGTAGTTGCAGGGAAATTGTTGAACTTTTTTTTGGTTGCCGGAAATGTTTTGGAATATATTTTTTGGTTACAAAAAATAAAACTTTCGTTACAAAAAAAAAACTTCTTGTTCCAAAAAAAAAATTGTTTTGTTCCAATGTTGATCACTGAATGTTCCAGTAAATAATAGAAATATTCCAACAAATAATACAAATGTTCCAAAAGAAATTGATTTTGTTCCACAAAAAATTGGAATTTCACCCTTTTACGAATTTTGGAACAAAACCATTTTTTTGTGGAACAAAATCAATTTCTTTTGGAACATTTGTATTATTCATTGGAAAATCCGGTGTTCAAGATTAGAACAAAAAGATTATTTTTTGGAACAAAACCAATAAATAACGTAACAAAAACATTTTATTTTGGAACATTTGAGGAACATTTAAATGATGCCGAAATGTTTTACCGACGGACTTGAAATCGTACCTTGACGAAGGTACTTACTAAGCGACAGAAAACTCATCGGGAAGCTGAACTTATCGGGAAGTCGGTCTCATCGGGAAGTCAATCTCATCAGGAAGTAAAACTCATCGGGAAGCTAAACTCATTGGGAGGTCAGTCTCATCGGGAAGACAATCTCATCGGGAAGTAAAACTTATCGGGAAGTCGGTCTCATCGGGAAGTCAGTCTCATCGGGAAGTCAATCTCATCGGGAAGTCAGTCTCATCAGGAAGTCAATCTTATCGGAAAGTAAAACTTAGCGGGAAGCAAAACTTATCGGAAAGCTAAACACTAAACTTATTGGGAAGTCGGTCAATTAATAAAATTCTTGCTTTCAATGAACCTTACAATAAAAAATTTTCACCTGTGGCGCTTCATGGAATCGGCCAATTAATAAAATTCTTACAATTAATCCTACAATCAGAAAGGAACACGATTCCAAAAAAACTCTACCAGTGACACCGGGAAATCCTTCCAACGACACCGGGATATGCTTCCAACGATACCAGAAAATAGTTGGCTGATTTTTGGTTGCCGGGAAATTTAACTCGGTTGCCGGGAAGAAAACATTATTTTCACGCACGATGTACATTTCGTCACATTTTCAAGAGTGATAATAATAATAATATAACAATCTGCCTTAACAACTCATGAGGTCGATCATTATTTACTAGTTTCGGTGTTTAGGGTTCTACTTTTTTTGAAATGGCTAACAGATAAAGGAAGTCTGCAACCAGCTGCTACAAAATCATGTACCATATGCATGATCAATGTAGATGAGCGTTTCTGTGGTATGATTGCCAAGTTATTCAAACATTGCGGACAAAGCTAAAGTGTATGGGCTGATGAAGTTGGCGGGAAAATCCATCACGCCAACAAACGGTTGGATTACATGCTGGTAGATGATAATATTCCTAGATTTTGCGGATTAAAGATTGTTCGTTAAATTCGTACAAACTGAGAACACAAACACATCATCATCATCATCATCATCAAACTTTATAGACCGTTTATACCTTACGGTGTGGGGTCTTTAAGTTGCAACCCGGTGGTCCGCCCGGTCCGGTTGACCACCCCCTCCATACCCTTCTATCCTCTGCCAAGGAGATGGTTTGCTCGCCCAGTGAAAGCCCCCTAACTTCTAAATCTGATTTAATTGAGTCTATGAACCTTCTCCTTGGCCTACCCCTAGGACGTACACCCGCGACCTGTGCATTCAATATCCTCTTTGGGAGCCTACTATTACCCACCCTTTGAACGTGCCCGTACCATCTCAGACGACTAACCCTTGCCGCTTCCTCCACTGACCTAACTCCTAAATTTTCTCTGATGTGGTCGTTCCTGATATGATTGTCCCACTGTTCCCTCCGATTCACCTTTACTATGCTCCTAAGAACCCTCATATCTGAAACCTCCAAGCCATGCACAAGGTATCCGCAGTCCACCCAACTTTCACTACCATATAAAATTGTTGGCCTGAAGATTGATCTGTGAATAGCTAACTTTGTGCAACTACTTAATACCTTCTTGTTAAACACATGAGACCTCAACTGACTGGCCACCGCATTTCCCATCCTTCTCCTTTCCTCAAATTTCCTAACTAACTTGCCATCCTCTGAAAACATGGTTCCTAAATATTTAAACTCAGAAACCTGTTCCAACTGCTCCCCATTTAAACTGCACACTACCTCTTTCCGAGATTTCCCAACATGCACAACCTTAGTTTTGCCGACGCTTATCTTCATCCCGTACTCCTCACATGCTACTTTCAGGCAGTGAATCCCCCTTTGCAAATCATCGGCATTATCTGTTAATAGGGTTAAATTATCCGCATACGCCAGGATTTTCATAATTACTTCCCCAATTTCCACATTCCCTTGCAAATTGACCTGCCTGATGATTTTGTCCATGAAAATTATGAACAGAAGAGGAGAGAGACAGCAACCCTGACGAACGCCCTTATTAACCTCGAAAGCCTCACTAATTTCACCATCTATCCTTACCGCAGCCTTGCTCCCTGAGTAGATGCTCACATGCTCATAAGCTCACATGGTATAACGATTTAGACAATCTTCCTTCAGTAAAACACTTTTTACGATCTAGGGATGAATAAAACTCCTTACGAATCTAGGGGTTAAATAATCAAAAATAAAAATCTAGTTTTTATTATTTAATTTTTTGTTTTTTTAGTTGTTTTCTTAATGATTTTTTTAGTATTTTTAATTTCAGAGTTTTTTATATTTTAATTTTCTTTAGTTTTTTTAAGGGGCGCTTCGGTAAACCTGTGATAGAACTTTTTATTCAATTCAAATTAGACAAAACTAAGTTGAAAGAGCTCTCAGAGATTATTTTAGTTGAGACAATTCACATAATCAATCAACATATTTATAACTAAAATTACGTTACGACAATGAATTTAAATTCGGCTTTATGTTTGTATAACGATTGTCTTCAAAGATAGATGGATTTACTGTGTAGTGCATTAGTGCAACCTTTGTTACGAGGGCTTATATCAAATCTGGTTCTTTCAGTGTATCCGCACTTGGGTTTAGTTTAACATTGTGCAGTTCTTTTGTTTTCGTAATTTTTCTTATTTGTCATTTAAAATGCCAGAACGAAAACAGAAAAGCTGCACATTGATAAATTAAACCGAATGTGGTAGGAGCAATGTTATGATAGCAAAAGTTTTGTTCATTCCTTTTTTTGTTTAACAGTTCTATGGATGGAATCAATACGAGATTATAAATTTCATGGCAAAGAGTACGTGATGACGATGCATTTCATGTGCCAACGTATAGTGGTAAGTTTTGACTGTATTGAAAAGTGAGCGTTGAAGCTCATGTTGCAGAAAGTTTTATGTCTGAATTACAAAAAAAACATCCGAGAAATTTTAAAGTAATTAGGGCGGATGCAGAATAATTTTGCTATTTAGCTGTAGAAACTCAAACTGCTATGAGAAAATTAACACAGAGGCGAAAAGTATGAAAATAAAATGGATGAATAAATAAACGAAGAAGTTACAGCCGACACCCTTTCGGAAATTTGTTATTTGAAACGAATTATAATTCATTTTTTGTGTGCGCATTATGCAAAGTTGCTAAAAAATTTCAAACAATTTTCGGAAAAAAAAAACTCGACTTCTATGAACATTTCGGTGCAGGCGATTTTCACAAAAAAATAGGTGCTATGCAGTGACATACTACAATATAGACTGGCAACCTTTGACAAAAAGTTAACACAAATTGAAGGAAAAGTGAAATATGTTTCGTTGTGTTGGTAAATTTCGTAAAATTTAGGTGGATTGCGTAATTGTGTATGTGTTGGTGTGCGATGTGCATAATATACACAAATTACGTATTTTCATTTTTGCTTCAGCTGATGGTTACGTAAATCCAGTTTATATATTATTACGTCATTGGTGTAATGTCTTAATAAATCTAATGAAGCTAAAAAAGAACCACCAACCTGCACAGCAACACATAAACAAATTTTGATTCCTAGGTCCTACCTTAAGCTCCATGACATCATTAGTAAAAATTCTCCTTCGAACGTCCTCTTTAGCTTTGATTTCGAAAGCGACTCTATAATGAATGAGTTCCAGGTATTAAACATTATTTCATTGAGCACCACTACAGTAAATACTTGGGTTCGCCGTCAATTATAGAAGGCTCTTGCAAGAAGATCCAAGAAGTAAGGTGCAGACTGCAGACAACCAATACCGTGTACCAATACCAATTGCCGTGTATTGTACATACAACTCAACGAAAAACTTAATTAATGTTTCCCCCACCCTCTTTTTTCCATTAAGTATTCGTTTTGTTTTCAAATATTAACCTTTATAAAGCGATCAAATTGTTGATGGTAATGGTAGTGCAGGACCGTTATGCAAATCTTAATAACAAAAAGTGTTTTGATCAGTACTTCCGAATGTTAACATAAACATTGGATCTACTAAAAGTCAATGAGTTTTCTTCGA
>CM055406.1:94783249-94814259 GCA_029228625.1 Pseudolycoriella hygida
TTTTTTGGGGTGTGGGGACTGCGTCACGCTCTCCGCTACCGCTCCGAGCATGATTGTTTCGATAATTTGAAATTTTTCTGGAAATTTTTATTTTCTTGTAATTTTGGAATTTCCTAAGAAAAACATTTATTTTCTCAAAAATTTAGATTTGGAGAAAGAGTGGGTATTCTTCAAAAATTTAGATTTTCTTGATAATTTTCAATTTTCTCACGAAAACTTTATTTCTTGAAAATTTATTTTCTGAAGACTCAATTTATTTTTGAAATAACCGTACGGGTCAACCGTATCTTCATTTTCATCATCTTTATCGACATTATCATCCATTGTTTTGATTGACGGCTTTGACAGTACTTCAGTTAATTTTTTAAAATTTTAGATTTTCTAGTGAAGTATCTCACAAATTATCGTTTTGTTTCCATTAAAATAATTTCAAATATGTAATCAAATTAAGATCATTTGTTGTGCTGCGTTTAATTGTTGAGTTTTGAATCTTTTTTAATAAATAATTTGGTGTATCCATCAAAAAATCGCTAATTTCTACCGTGTGAAAAGTGTTTTAATACTTCCAGCTTCTGCAAGTAAAATAATGATATTGTGAAGGTAAGGATCGCAGTGGGTCGAACCAACAATTTTAGCGGGTCGAATCACACCTGACCCACAGTTGCAGGAGTCACAGAAATCGTTTTTCTGTGCGTTCTAAAACTGTGGTTCAGGTGTGGGTCGACCCAATCCGATCCTTATGTGGAGGTTATAGCACTATCGGCAATCAGAGAAGTATTGTTTGTCAAGTAATGAATTATGTAGCAGGGTCCAATGTATAATGTTTTATTGCCTACCCATGAGAATCATTTGTGTTGGAATATCTGAGAATGCAGATCCAAGTAGTGAACACAAAGGAAAACAAGTCTTACTGGTTTGATAGATTTAATTGGAATGAAGAAAATTTGTATTAAATATACCAAGGCACACTAAATTAATTTAGAGTAGACGAGTACTTCAATCTAAAAGTAATTGTTCATTCTTTGTAATTCAACACAACCCCTCAAAGATTGAACCCTTGAAATATGAACGTCACCTGCTCAAAGTCTCACAGGTGGTTGTCCTTTGTTTTGTCTTTCGGATCGTCGTTTAAGTTTTTCACCACCAATGGTGATGTCTCTTACTTTTTCCTCTTCAAGGTTCCCTTCCAAAGGTGGAAGACAATGAGGATTGTCTTCCATTAAACCATCCGATTCAATGTTAGTGATGGTTTCGTCTAAATTACTTTCGTCCTCGTTAATTTCGTTCTCCATTCGTTCCCCAGTAGAATAGATGTTATCAGTTTCGATTATATCTTCTTCAAATTCATTTCTGCCGAACAATGGAATTTCTATTTCTGAAGACTTCTTTATGTTGAAAGTAGTAAATTTTCGAAAGTTCTTCCCTCCAATCGGAATTGCTGTTTTGTATTGGCAATTCAATTTATATAAATTCTTGTGACGATCTCCGGTTGCAACAATTTTTCCATTTCGAAGAATAAAACATTTTTCCTTTTCAAATAGGACTTTGAGTCCACGTTGCGTGAGTTTTTGAACTGATAGTAGACACGAGTCCAAGTCCGGAACGAACAGTACTTCTTTCATAATTACTTTCTGTGGCTCACCGAACTCATTGAAACAATTTATTTCGATTTCCCCAATGCCTTTTGAAACGGTCTGAGTTCCATTTGCGAGAGTGACCGGCTCATTTCGATTTGGATTAAAATTCTTGAATAAGTTAATTTTATTTGACATATTTGAAGTGGCTGCTGAATCAATGTACCAAGTATTGTCGTCGCTTTCGCAATTTGATTTCCTTCGTCTTCCTCTGAGTCGTCGGATTCATAATTTCGATTCTGTGATATCTTTTTCGATTTTTCAGATTCACCATTTAATTTTTCAAAATGTTCTCTTTTATGTTCGAATTTCTTCGTATTTTTACAATGTTGAATGAAATGGCCAGATTTTCCACATCCATAACATATTCTCTGTTCGTATGTTTGCTTTTTCGCAGTCATAGCAATGTTTTGTGTCATCGCTAGATCTTTGATTTCACCATTTGATTCTTTCTTTCTTTTAAAGTCGCTGATTAATTTGCTCTTGACCATTTCTAAAGTTAACTCTTCTTCAGGTCTGCTTTCCAATGCCGTTATGAGAGAGTCGTAACTTTCCGGGAGACTTACTAAAAGTAGTGCCACGACAATGTTCTCCTTCAAATCTTCTCCCAGAGCTGATAAGTCATTCACCATATCGAGCACCAAATTTACATGTTCTTCCATATTTCCGCCTTCTATTAACTGGATTCTGCACAATCTTTTTAGAATGTAAATTTTATTGGTAAGAGTTGCTTTCTCATGTACACTTTTTAGTGCTTCCCACGCTCCTTTCGCCGTTGTTTGATTTCGTATGTGACACAATTGATTGTCTTCAACTAAAAGACCAATCCAGGCCATCGCGTTTGCACCATGCAGCGTCGCGCGCAGCCAGAGGCGGTAATTCGTTTTCCACAGTTTCCCGAACGTCGTCTTTAATCAACAGCAATCTCAACTTAAATTTCCATATTTGATAGTTCGATCCGTTCAACTTCGTGATCGTAACTTTATCCATTGTTTTTCTCAAACAGAGATTGTCCTCACACAGAGATTTCTTTCTCACACAGAGATTATTTTCACACAGAATTTTCTTCACACAGAGTTAATTTACACACAGTGAATGATTCCAATTTTAGTATATGTTCTGCAAAGTTTCCTTTTCTTTTCCTTTTCGAAAACTGGGCCGATAACCTGTTGGAATATCTGAGAATGCAGATCCAAGTAGTGAACACAAAGGAAAACAAGTCTTACTGGTTTGATAGATTTAATTGGAATGAAGAAAATTTGTATTACATATACCAAGGCACACTAAATTAATTTAGAATAGACGAGTACTTCAATCTAAAAGTAATTGTTCATTCTTTGTAATTCAACAATTTGAATCAATATTTTTTTAATTTTGACAATTTTTAGACCCGTACGAAGAACGCTGTTTTTCGAAAAGCGGTCTTATGCGTTTACCACGACGTTTGTAACCACCCCAATTTCGACCCGGGAGTAGGGGGGGGGGAAGCCTCGATGATGGTCCTTGGATGACGAATCAACAATAAAAAAAATGTCCGTCCGTCAACACGATAACTCGAGTAAAACTCAACCAATTTTCAAAAACGTTTTTCTCTGAATGGTAATTGAAAAATCTTTTATGGGATCGAATCTGGGCACTGTCGGTACAAGGGCCACCGAGCTAGGGCCGTTTAAGTGGTTTTCGTCTATTGTACATAACACGAGTAAATCTTTTCCGATTTTCATCATTTGGACTCAGCCAGGGCCCTAAAACTGAATCTTTACTAGGGCCCAACGTGTTTTTTCTACATAAATCAGGTAAACCTTATCCGATGTTTATAAACTTTTTTTCTCCTGAGAGATAATCAGAAAATTGATCACAAAAATGAATTTGAGCGAAGTTGGTGGACTTTTTTCGAAGTTATGGTCGAAAAAGTGGTTTTTTGAAGGTTGATGGAACTTTTTCACTAATAATAATTATAATAATCCGCCCTTACCACCCGTCCGGGTCAGAGGCTAAATCATTTTTTATTTACTAGTTCCGCAATTTTTTGTGAGCTTTTGCTCACACAGATTCTCTTAGAGATCCTTTCGTTACCGACGTTGCCATCTATCATGTACTAGGGCGGAAACTAGTAGGGCTTGACGTGAATTCCGAACCACGCCTAACGGTAGCTAGTATTTTACCATTAGGATTTCTTCTGGTGCTAATTATATCTCCGTCCAAAGTCAGACCCAGATATTTGTACACAGAATTCATCGAATATAGGTGACGTCATATTTGTCATTCTTCTATATACGATTCGTTGCGGCAGCAAATTCACAACTACCCAAATTATGAAGCTTGGGTGTGCCTAGGAACGTTACTTTTGAAGCTTGGATGTGCCTAGGAACGTTACTTTCAAGCTATACATTGAAGAAAAATCCTATGCAGAATTTATCCACCAGGATTGAACCCGGATATTCTTGGTTGAAAGCCAGTACGTTACCACTGAGCTAACCCGTTCCTTTTTCACTTATATCTCTGCGAAATTAGAACGAAAATCACTCTTGAAGATTAAAAATAAAAGATATGGACATCAGATTATCACGAAAATTAAATTAGTCAAAATCTGTTGAGTGTTTCGGACTGTAGAGTCCTCAGTGTGGGGCCAACTTGCTACGCGACCCTACACGATATTTGGTGGTCTTTTTTGAATATTTCTTTAATGAACATGTTTTTTGTGAAGTGTTGCAGAGAAAAAAGAGGCGAACTATTTTGTTCGTGAAAGTATGGATCAGAGGCCTCCCCGAAATGGTCTATGTCGGTTCTTAGATCGGGCCTGGTGCAAATTTTTTTTCAAATTTTTACCATTTTTTTAAATTTTGAGCTTTTTTATGGATTGTAGATGTTTTTGTTCCGTTTCTTCGGACGGGTTTTTCAATATTGCCCTTTCGGCAATTTCCAATCCAATTTGATGTCGACGCATTTTCATAGACTTAAGAGTTGGCGACATTTACTTAGATACGTTGGAATCTTTTTGCAACATCTATTCTGTTTAGCACATCTATTCTGATACGTGCTGGTCCTCTGCATATGTTTTCTTCGAAGTTCAATTCAAAAATACGTTTTCCCAGCAGCCGTTTTAGACCGGCTTGAGCCGACGTGTACAGTTTTTTCTCCGCTTGCCGTGTAGCTCTCTTGGCTGGAAACATTTCGTTAATTTGTCAATTTTCGTGTGTAGAGTGTAGACTTGAACGAAATACTTATTCAGTTTTCACACGTAAAGTAAGGGGTGAAAGCAGGGCCGGACTGGCTACCAAAAGGCGCATCGGGCGATGAGACTAAAAGGCGCTGAAATTGAGATTAAAGGCGCAAGTATCGGGCACACACCCGAAGTGCGTATTAAAAGGTGCATGTGATCACCCAAAAAAATAGTCATGTCGAGCTTTCATAATTTTAAGAATGTAAATCATTCGAGTACTTCATTTAAATTTTTCTTTAAATTTGACGTTGTGACAGTCTTTTATCATAAATCCGTTTTAGTTAGACATTACACAGTTACATTTCTTAAGCGCCATAGATTTGATTATTAGGCTGAATACAATTTCTGCAAAGACGCGAGCGGAGCGAGCGAAATTTTTTTGAACGTTCTTCATAAATTTTTAGTTTTTGGTCTCCTTACATTCCATTTTCGTATTTCACTTCGCATATATTAACGTCTAATTTCAGCGAAATTTTTAAGCTGAAAATCTCTGTATGTAAGATTATTAATACAATAATTGAATGACTATAGCGCCGCAGGCGAAAATTTTTAAAATTAGAGCATAGACATTGGTTTTTTCTTCATTTGCGGGCTGTAATGAAATGTATCGGCAAGGAAGAAATTCATCTAGTTTATCAACGACACAAGTAACATCTCTTGCAATATTTGAATATTCGTCAAAATTCAAGAATTGACGTTGGTTGCGAATTTATAACACATTTTTTTAGAAGGGCGCTTGACCGTGTGTGGGGCGCCAAGACCGTGGGGCGCTTCGGGCATCGCCCGATCGCCCAGTATGGCCAGTCCGGGCCTGGGTCAAAGTAAGGGTAAGGGGTCATTCAGAAAGTTGGCAGGCTACTAAGTAGGTGGGGGTTAAAAAAAAGCATGCTGCAATACATCCTGATGTATGAAAATATGCGATTGGTGAATAAGTTTAAAAAGTTTGTCTCGTTAGTGATAAAACTAAAGAAAAATCTATTAAAAAATGCCCTTTCGCAGTTGGAATAGATCGACTTATGATCCTAACGAACTCAATTTCTCGTTTGGGTCTCCCATTTGAAAGACGGAGCTTCTGTGAGATAGCAAGAAGATACTTACGTCACACTTACACATTAAACGGTTTTTGAATGATATTCGATTCATTTGAAATGTTTGAACTTTGAACGATTTAAAAAATTGTTTAATATCGCTTTAATCTGTTTAAGGCAACGGCAGTGTACAATTCCCGATTCACCTTTACATTTGGATGTATTTACATTCTCAACTAGACGAGTCATTCTTTCGACAAACTTTTCCCTTCAACATTTTCCTCATATTCCTTCTTTGTTTTGTAGCCAAATATTTCGTTTTCCAATGGTCTGCACAAATCACAGCCTATAAAAATGGTTATACACGTAACAGTCAAAAGTTTTTTCGGATTTCGATTCAATGCCAAAATTGACAAAAAACTTTATTCGAAACTGGAACATTAATTTAGCAGTATCATATCCAAGATGAATATTTTATCGATGAATATCGAGAATGAAATATATGTTTTGCATTAACTTTTTTCATGTTTTTTTTATATTCTGTAGTACCTTTTTCCTTGAGCCTTGAGCTTGTAATATTTTCCGTACAATAAAATGGTAAACAGAAAAGGCACCGAGAAAAGTTACATTTTTCATCATTCAAACAAATCCTTTCACAAAATTCCAAAACCGCATAAACTGTTATGAAAATAAAAAAGTTTTTTTTATGTTTGGTGTACCATTTTCTCCGAAAAAAGACAGTCAAAGAAGCTAAAACTCAAAAAAAAAGAACAAAATTATAAAGAAAATGTTTTCTCTCAAAATTCTCTACAAATAAATAGCTTTTCCATTGTCGGATTATGTAACGTTCACGTAGAGGTATTTGTAGGGTTGTATTTTTAGTGGCAGATTGATTCGTTCGATTCTTTATCTTCGACCAAATAAGTACATACTGTTAATGACACATAAATGATAATCTAGCCCCTAATCCATAATTTAAAACTGGCTTGTCAAGTCTCGTCTATTTACTAATTTAATCAGCAAAATTTACCGTGTTCTGTGAAATCAATTCTACTACAAACTTTCTACAAGTTTCTAGAATTTTCTTGAACATTCTACCACTTTACACCACTCCCAGATCCACCACCCAAGAGTTGCTAAAAGCAGCTGAGGAAAATTGCGGGCAGGCGCTGCGTCAGGCATCGAGTGACACCCTGGAAAGCTTAAGAAACGTACATTTAGGTCAAAATGAATAGAAACTTTGTTCTTCTTCGCAGGTTTTTAACACCGCAAAACTCTGCGCAGAAGTACAAAGTTTCTATTCATTTTGACCTAAATGTATAGAATGTTTTGGAAAGTTCTAGAAACTTATAGAAAGTTATAGAAAAATCTCAAAAGTTTCATAATTTACTGATTATTAAAACACGCTACTATGTGGGTTACGCTGAAATACTCATTAATGGGTTTTCTTGCAACATTTTTTAACTCCTATGCCTCCTATGCCACAAAGTTTTGAAAAAATTTTCGCAGAAGAGGAGTGATTAATTTCAAAAATTTCATCTGAGCATAGAGAAAATCGGCTTACGTGAGCGCCATGATATTTCGTTGAGCCAATCAGAAGACAGTATTTTGCATTTGTGATCAAAAAATAATCAAAATTTACCTTCTGAAAACGCTCTATGGCAAATTAACTCTAATTTCACGTAAAAACTACACTCATGTGGCGGTGCATAAGTATTTTGCTGGGAAAGAGTAGAAATAATTTTGAATTTCAATATAAAGTAGGAATTCTTTTTCGAAAAATCATTAGAATATTTATCAGAAAATACGTTGCTTTCGTTATAAAATGTAGGGTAAGTTAAGCTTTTTTCCGCATCCTTTCTATGCAAATTTTTATTCGTCTAAGGAGAATACTAGATTGCACCATTCCATTAGCTTATCTAAAAAAGTTACTTGTGCATTTGTAGACCTAGTTAAATGCAAATTTCAAAGATAGTTTCGTGGAATTTTCCAGGAAAAAAGTTAGTGAATAAAAATTGCCCGTGGTAATGACAATTTGACGTTAGCTCGAAAAAGTTGTTTCTTTATATAATAGCTAATATGCAAACACATGAGCAAATTAAGTCTAGATATTAAAGTTTTGTATTTCCATCTCAATATGATTCATTTTATAAATCCACAGAAAGCTCTTCCCAAGTACAAGTGGATTTTGAAACTGATCTAAGGAACTGCCACCACGTTTTAAACTACTAACCAAATATTTATGAAAAACCAACCCCTCGTGTTCAGCAGAGTTTTCACATCCGGGTTCAATCCCCGTGACAGACAATTTTTCGTTGATTTTTTCCAACAAGTAACGTCCTAAAGTTCACTCAAGATTAATAGTTTGAATTAGTTTGTTGCAGTTTATTTGGTGGCTGCAACGATGTACACGTTGAATGATTAATATGAAGTAATAGGATGAATTTGGCCCACATTTAGGCGAGATATTAGTTTGGTAGTCACGTTAAATTAGAGAATCTGCTTCAAATGCCACAGTGTGGAAGACGTTATAAGAAGCATTTTTACCAATGTGACCATATCCCTAGGACCCCGTAGCAAATTTGCCTCCTAACCAATTTCCAATCCAATTTATTCATAATATTTTTGGACTTTGGAGATTAACATTTGACGTTTTCCATCACGACAACCTTGATTAAAAAGCTAAACTTTTTGAGAGAAATATTTGCGGCGGAAAAAGAAACTTTGTCGGTCGGAGAATGCTGTCGAAAATGAATTATCACATATATTTTTTCGAACATTCCACCCCTCCTAAAAAGCTCCTAAATTTAAAAAAATCTTCCTAGCTACAATTCGGTGCGTCTTGCTACATCTGGTGCACCTTGCTACACCTCGGTGCACCTTGCTACAACTCGGTGCACCTTGCTACACTTCGGTGCACCTTGCTACACCTCGGTGCACTTGCTACACCTCGGTGCACCTTGCTACACCTTGGTGCTGCTTGATACACCAAGGTGCGCTACGATGCACCACGAAGCACTCTGATGTACCACTGTTCACTACGATGCATCACGGTGCACTACGATAGACTTCGATGCACTCAGGTGCATTGCGATGCTCTACGGTGTTAGGAAGTTGTTGAAGAAGACACTGTAAATCTGTTACCTAATTGTATTTTTTAAATAATTCGTAGCAGTAGATTGCCATAACACTAACGTGTGTCCGTGATTGTAGCTCAGGAGGTATGGTTATTCACGAGTAAACTTCACTGGAGACTTCAATTCACCACTATAAGAAAAGGTTTGTGGTAACCGCAGGGTGTTATCGCTTTTAAGCGATATTGGTAAAGTGTATGCGAGTGTATTTGTAGACAGTGTTAGCACCTTCCACTAAGGTGTACAATATATGACATTCAGAGTGGTTCCAATACGACCGGCCGAAGGCGGGGTAACAGTGCTAGTTTTGAATAAAGTTGAAAAAATATAAATAAAGACATTTCAACACGTTTGAATTGCGTTTCACATGAAAGTAGAAATTCATGAATATAAAGAAACATACAAAATGGAAATAGTGTCTTTATTTATATTTTTTCACCTCTACCTAAAGCTGAATAGCATATTTCATATAAAATTATGGAAAATCCGATTACGTGATTGAATTATGAATTTTTATTCGTCGATAGTCTGATCGTAACGATTTGTGGATTCGTATCGAGTACTATTTGCTTCGTATGGCATAAGTACAAAGTCCGAAAGTACAACTAAGAATTTTAGTCTCAAAAAGTTCATTAAAATTCAACTGGATTGAACCTCTAAACTCCTAAATCTAGGATACGTTTGAGATCGTGGGGTTCCTTCATCTGCTTTTGTGGTAATTGTGTATGATAGAAGGTGGCCTGGTAGAACCAAAAAAGCGTTGAATCCAAATGAATCCAAATTATTCTTTCACCTAAAGTTAGCAGTCGACGAAAGAATCTGAATCAGGATTAATCTTTATCATGCTCTGAGCGGTAGCGGAGAGCGTGACGCAGTCCGCACACCCTAAAAAAACGTCCACAAACCCGAAAACCTCCATACAAAAACCTTTGGGACAAGACACGATGTATAGGCGAAGTTTTGAGTTTTTTTTTCCCTCGCCCCCCTTCCCCTCCTCCAAATTATTAAAAAAAACTACGTCGCAGCAGCTTTCCAACAAGCCCTCACTCATCAAAATCGGTTGAAAATTGGCTGAGATGTGGAGGTTTGAAGATGGTACTTTTCCATACATCTTACCAAAATCCATTGTTCTCATTATTATGAAAACTTTTTTCCTGATCTGTCGGTTTCTATCTATCTATCTATCTATCTATGTTCTATTAATAATTTTCGATCTCGAGAACTAGACAACCGATTTTCCTGAAATTCTCAGGGAACGTCAGTCTCGGCCTAAAATGAAAAATTTCATCGGCCGCTTTTCCGGGAAAACTCTGGAAAAGTCGGAAAGTGTGGAAAAGTGGTCCGTTTTCATGGTTTTTCACGTAGTGCTCGAGTTTTCGAATTTTAGCTCCGGAGTGACAATACCTAGAGAGTTGGTTTGTTCCGAGCGATTATAGAGTTTGATCAGGAGAATTTTTTGGGATCATAAGAAAATGGCTGCCGGGTGTCAAAAAGGCGCCATTTTGAATTTTCCTAAGCAATAAATTACGTTTTTTTGTGTTGTCGAATTTTAGCTCCGAAGTGACAATACCTAGAGAGTTGGTTTGTTCCGAGCGATTATAGAGTTTGATCAGGAGAATTTTTTGGGATCATAACAAAATGGCTGCCGGTTGTCAAAAAGGCGCCATCTTGAATTTTTTGCTATCTTCTGAATTAGAATAGCCAGACAGTTGGTTTCTTCGGGAAAGTTATAGAGACTGGTGAGGAGAATTTTTTCGTTATCCTAAGAAAATGGCTGCCAACTGTCAAAGTGACGCCATCTTGGAATTTTTGCTATCTTCTGAATTAGAATAGCTAGAGAGTTGGTTCCTTCGGGAAAGTTCGATAGATGACTTGGGCATCATTTTGATGAATAGAAAGCGGGGTCGCCGAGGCGCGGAAGTTGGCCAAAATTGAGGCGAAAGTTTTCGCCAAAATTTTTTTTTTTTCATCGGAATCGATAGATATTGACTTGCGCATCATTTTGATGAATAGAAAGTGGGGTCGCCGAGGCGCAGAAGTGGGTCAAAAAACAAAAAACTTCCAAAACTACTGATATCCCAACAAAAACCTTTTAAAAGGTAAAATGTGACGCAGCACCTAATTTCCACTTCCAAAATTAATGATATCCCAACAAAAACCTTTTAAAAGGTAAAGTGTGACGCAGTCCCTAATGTCTACTTCCAAAATTAATGATATCAGTGGAGGTGACGCTTGCGCTGAAAATACGCATACATTTCCTTGACGACAACGTTACCCTGTGTTCAAAAAATCGCGTCACAAATGCCAGACCCAACGACGAAATATTTTTTCTGTACTTTCAGTTTTTACGCTGCAAAAATTTAACATTCGTGTCTTTTTGCGAAGATTGTTTTGAGTTTTAAATTTTTGCGTGTGAAAACTGAAAGTGTTGAAAAATTATTACGCTGGTGGGTCTGGCATTTGTGACGCGATTTTTTGAACACAGAGTAACGTTGTCGTCAAGGAAATGTAGCGTATTTTCAGCGCAAGCGTCACCTCCACTGATATCATTAATTTTGGAAGTAGACATTAGGGACTGCGTCACACTTTACCTTTTAAAAGGTTTTTGTTGGGATTTAATTTTCTAAAGAAATTCTGTAATTTTCTAACTGGACCCGTACGAAGAACAAAGGTCCTATACGTTTACTACAAACAATTTTATTGTAACATGGGGTAGATCGAGGTGGTAGTTGGGGGGATGCATCTATTATCGTCTGGAGATGACGAATCAGCAATCATGTCTGTCCGTCCGTCTACAATTTTTTTTCCAAACGACTCAACCGATCAGCCTAAACTTTTTTTCCCTCAAAGGTACATGCCTCCCATGCTTTAAGTTTGAAGATGAGCAAAACCGGTCAAGTAGTTCCGGAGATATGGTCGAAGAAGTGGAGGTTGGACATGAAATTTTCGAGGGTCGATGAAACTTTTTCGCAAATATCTCAGCAAGTATAGTACGGAAATTCCTCATTTTGGTGTCAAATTTTGATGTCATAAAACTGGGAAAATTTTTTTGTGAGAATCGGGTCAGGGGTCTGGGCACTGGGACCAATGGAATGGACGAAATTGAGTTTCTTGACCATATACGTACACAGTTTTTCGTCCATATTTCCTTAACTATGCAATATGGAGATTTACTGTCAAAGGCAATGTTGAAGAGAATTAAATTTAAGCGAGCACGTGTTTCAGGGTTTTGGGGAAATATGGCCCAATCCTGCTATATGGTCACTTGGGCAGGATAACCCAAATCTCCAGAACTATGAGAGTTAGAAAGTTGGTTCCAAAGGCGAAGTTGTAGAGAATTAAATTTTAGAGAACCTGTGTTTCAGAGTTTTGGGTAAAAATGTTATAATCCTAGGATATAACCGCTTCTAGAATTAGGAAGGATGTCCCATATCTCTAGAACTATAATAGGTAGAAAGTTGCTTCCAAAGGCAAAGTTGTAAAAAATAAAATTTTAGAGAACACGTGTTTCTGGGTTTAAGGGAAAAACGACTTAGTCCTTGGATATAAGCTTTTCAGATTTAAATGGTCTGAGACTTACTTCAAAAGGGCCTTTGACATTACCTTGGGTAATTTCTATGGATCTTTGAGATTCTTACAGTTATAAAAGAACAGAAAACGTTGGATTGTTTGCGTATTTGTATATTTAGATACGTTCGAGTCTCTTTGCCACATATATTCTGATACGTACGGGTCTTTGGTTATGTTTTGTGTAATCAATTCAAAGTGGAAGAAGTCCCTGACTTTATGCGTATGAAGAAACACGATAAGGTTCTGTTTATTTTTGGGCCTGCATGGTATACCCTTTCATAATTTTAAGAAACGTGTCTTACATTCGTCTCCTTTTCTATGACGTTAATGTGCCACATGCAATATTTTTTATAGCAATTTACAAAATTTTTCTCTTTCCCTCACCCTTAGGCGTCTAAAAAATCCATTAGCCTTCTATCTCTAACGGCATTTCTTTTGCATCGCAAATTGAAAAAGCTGTATGTTATGCACGTCGTATGATGGTGGCGTTTGGTGAGCATACGATAAAACCTTTTCATATACGTCAAAAGATCGATAATGCAATAAACCAATCGAACCAATTTTAAATCAAATGGGAAAAGTTACCCCCAGGCAATCAAATTTCAACAATGTCGAAACTTCAATATGGGGTTTGGATAGTGCATAAGGTAACCTGGGTGTAGCGGAGGAACGATTAAACAAGGTTTGAAGTTAAGAGCAATGGACTTGTAAAGAAAGTTATTGCACACATATGCAGACTTATAATCATCAAGAAAGTACAGTACATCCTTATAGTGATTCCTATAAAACAAATAGAACCACAAATACTTTAGCGAGTTGAAAATTTTTTACCAAATTACACAAATACGGCGATTACACATCTCGAATCAATACCTAAAGAGTTTTATTTTTGGTTGAAATAACTTACAATCAAATGCAATTTTAAAACGAAAACGAGAAATGCAAATCACGTCTGACTAGACGCAAAAATAAATCGAGTTACGGAAAAAGAAATTCATTGCAACTCAAATTCTGAAGCCAAAAAAAATGTTGAAACGAGGTGTAAAACGATATTTATGCCGTAAGGGAGTTTCAGAATTTCCCATTCACGCCGTAAAGTGTATGTTAACGAGGCTGGTTAGATCCATACAAGGTAACAGAGTCTCCTGGGCTTACTCTCCGTTTATAGCATTTCGAATTTTTGTTGGTTAAAGAAATGTGGAACGTTCAAAAAAAGTAGAGTTCGCCTGACCAATTTCAAACAAAAATGAAGAATGAGAGTAAAGTTTTGATACTAAAAATTGGTCTAGGAGATATGAAACTGCAAGACTCTTTTTTGATAGTTAAGCCATGGTTTGGTGTCATGTTTCCATATGAACAATTTATTGTAGCATTGAAAACAAGATGGATATTTCTAAAAAAAAGTCTTCCAAGAATGTGCGGGAAATGAATGATTTTCGACTACGATATTTGAGTATTGTAATTGTCACTAGTTGCGATAGTAGGGCTCCTTCGCATCAAAATAGTGCATTTAATGGTAGAAAGGTTTCCTTTGCACCACTTGCTAGCACAGATATGCTGGTTCTACAACGATAACAACCGCCCGAAATAACCACTACATCACCCCCCTCTCCCCTTCAAAGTTTTCGGTGAGACAAAGTGTCTGTAAAGTGGTGTAAAGAAATTTTATTTGTTGCTTCTTTCCCACTATATTCGAAGCAAGCAGCGAATGTTTAAAATAACTAAATTTTTAAGATAGCTTTCATACTTTACTTTATATTTTTTTAGCATATTTTTGTACTTGATTAGTACCTTCGAATAGCCTTTGGCTTAATGGTATTTTTCTTTTTTTACCTCTCACATAGTCTCACTAATTTAGTAGTCTTTTTTTCATAATGTATCTTTATCTGTACAAAACTATGTGTAGAAATGTTTTTTTTACTTATTAAATAAAATTGAAAATGAAATTGAAATTGAAGTAAATTAAAAAGTATTTTTTTAATCTTTGTCCTTAAAATCTTCTATTAAGGCCTGATTTCTAATAATTTGTGTACACTTAGTTGAAATGTAGCATATTTATGAAAACATTGACCTTTTCATGATCCATTTTATGAATATGTACTCAATTCCTTCACTATTCCTACTGCTCGTTCGATATTGATGAGACCTTTCCAACTATACCTCATTTCTTGAAATAAGTCGTAAGAAAATCATGGGCGCGCGGTAGCCATACGAACAATAAATTCACAAAAAATTTTTTCGTAGACTTCGGAACCATGTATACAGCTAAGTTTTGACTTTTTCCCCCTTGCGTCGTACCCCGCTGAGACCTAGTTTTTCGGATTCTACGTAAAATTTTGGCTGAAATCGATATTTTACTCATTAAAATCGGTCCAGTGGATCCGAAGCAATCCGAAGATATGACCTTTAGAAAATGGTCATTTTCCATACGAAATGTCTAATACATCGAATTATCTTCATTTTGGCAAATAAAGTTTACTCAACGGGCACGGAATACGGCACAAATACGACTTTAAATAAATAAATAATAAATAGGAAAAAATTTTATATGGGCACTATTTAAAATAAATAAAGAGTAATTTTTTCGATTCGGTGTGGAGTTTATTTATTTAAATACAAAATGTGCTATTTCATTAAAGCCAAAGTTAATGTAAATATCCTACGTTACTTAGTTAGTTAGTGATTTCCATTGGCACTTGTATGAAAAACTACTTTTTTAGAAATGTTCTCGAGAACGGCTCGGTAACTTTTCTTTAAATTTTGTAGTGACCTTCCGGTGGGCATTCTACGCCTTATGAAATTTTAAAAAAGGGTCGTACCAACCTCGTTTTGGCGCCAGTGCTCAGAAGGCGCCAAATAAAGCCCATACGTATGTGTTTGTGTGTAATATGTACGGTAGCACATTTCGTATGAGACAATATTGGGTGTCAGATGGAAAGTTGTTGGGTTGGGTGTGTAGTGTATCAGGGTGACCGCCAAAATGGCGGAAAATAGGCAGAGGCTCAAAAAAACTTTTGATATGTTGTAGAGGAAGTTGAGGGGATCACTTTCGCCCATGAAAGTAGTAGCAGCCGCGCTTCGGTTCGGCAAAGGCGGCGCGGCGCGTCGGCTGGAAAAAATGCTGTATAATTCATCAAAAAAAAAATCTACTTCCAAAAGAACTGATATCATAACAAAAACCCTTTTTAAAAGGGAAATGTGACGCTAAAACAACTGACATCAATTGGGGTGACGCTTAAAGCTTTGAAACTCCAAAAATCTTTTTGGAATGTTTTCATTTTTGATTAAAAAATGCGTCACAAATGTCGGACCCACCAACGTAATAATTTTTCTGCGCTTTCAAATTTCATACGAAAAAGTTTGGCTATCCGTACTCCAGAAATCATGCGAAGCTAAAATTTTTGGGTGTAAAATTTAAAAGAACAGAAAAACTATAACATTGGGGGTCCGACATTTGTGACGCATTTTTTTATTCAAAAATGAAAACATTCCAAAAGAATTTTTTGCGTTTCAAAGCTTTAAGCGTCACCCCAATTGATATCAGTTGTTTTGGAAGAAGGGGAAAGTACTTGTGTCACGTTTCCCTTTTAAAAAGGGTCTTTGTTGTGATACGAAGTTCGTCGAAAAGGGGTCTATTGCGTTTACCACGACATTCGTAGCCAGCCGCATCGGATAGATTTTTCGTTTTAAGTTCTAAATTGACAAATTTTAAAGGACGATGTTTTTGTTGACTCAACATCCTTGAGATTTCATATCAAATTTGTCGTGTTCCACGCCATAGTTCGTTATTTATTTTTCGACGTAGCGAACGTTAGGATTATTTTGACTATGGAATGGAATTTGGGCAAAATCGGTGAAGAACTTTCGAAGGTCGAAAAACTGGTCAAAATAGGTTTTTTGAAAGGTTGTGAAACTTTTCGACTTATATCTCTGCGAAATTACAACGGAAATCGCTCTTCAAGGTTCCGAAGGAAACATATGTACCCCAGAAAATCACGAAAATTAAGTGAAAATCTGTGGTCGGGCTGTAGGGTCCTATGAGCTTTGCTTTGTTGTCGATTTTTTGTTCATGAGCGTATGGGTCAGAAGCCTCTCCTAAATTCTCCAGGTTGGTTTAAAGATCGGCCCTAATAAAAAAATAACCACGCAACCCACCAAGGCCATTTTATACTCGCTTACATCTGTGCGACGTATCCGAGTATAACCTGGCCTTAAGTATCATTCATAAAGTATGTACGCGTGACGACTATTTGCATCTCTTTCTTTTACATTTTATTTATATCTCTTTTGAACGCGTGACATACTTTTTGAACGATCCACTATGTCGAATTTCATCCTATTTTCTAAAACAAATCGGATATTAGGAAATATAGGAAATAGAATGAAATTTGATTTCAGGTCATTCGTTCGGGAGATATGAGGAAATGGAGTTAGGTGTAGGAAGTTGGGTCGGAAAATTGTCATCATGGGAAATTTCCTAAAATCGAAGATACTCACTTCATTCAAAAATAATCTGGATTTTCACCGATTTTGACGAGTGATAATAAAATATAATATCGTTTGACGAAATTAAAAGAAAACGATGAGAAGTTTTTACGAAAAAGCACTAAAACTGTCAAAATCAGCGACAATTTCGAAATAGTTATTTTTGCAATTCGCGGACAAAAACTCGCTTTTTCGTGCTTTATTTCGGTGTCGAATGAAGTCATTTTGCCGCACTAGTGCGATGACGTTTTTTTTACGCGCTAGTGCGATGAAGGTTTTTTTACCCACTACTGGAATTTCATTTTTATATTAAAAGAAAATCTCGTTTTTGTCGGTGAATTGCAAAAAACGTTGTTTGATACACGTTACGTATGCTGGTAGTTTAGCGCACACGATGTGTTGCCGAACTCGCCTTCGGCTCGTATCCGCAATATCACATCTGGTGCGCTAAACTACCTTCATACGTAACCTGTATCAAAAATTACTTATACATAACTAGGAAAAATATATGTTTTTGACGAGTGTGAGGTTTGCAGCCCGCGGAGAAGCCAAGGGCTGCAGTCACACTAGTCAAAAACACATATTTTTCCGAGTTTCGTACAATATTTTTCATTCCGAGGGTTCAGCAAACTGCTTTTCTATTTTAAAATAGGAAAACAGCAGTTTTCCGTCCTAGGAATGAAAAATAATTTTATTCATACTGTCTAATGAAATCTTATGTTACTCTTATGTAATTGAATTCATGAAATAATAACCCTGAAATTGGCTCGATATTTGATGCCTTTTCCTTCGACTTCACCAAAACGTTCAAATTTACCTCTACAACCTTTTTTGTATTTGACAAATCACAACTTTTCTGTGAAACTAACAAAACAAATGAAATCACAGCAAGTTGTACAACAAAAAGAACTCTATTTTTATTTTGTCCAATTCAAAAAGGAGATAGGAGAACTATTTTCTTTGAATTTCGTAAGCGTCAGTTCACTTCAATAATTTAATGGAACAGTCAGCTGACAACTTTTTGTAAGATAGCTTTTAATTATGTCGTAAATATTTGATTGAAAATACTTTTCTGACAAAGTTCTTACAGATGCATGGTTTTCAGGTTTCGTAAATTCTGTAGACATACATTTAAATTATTTTTTCCCCAACCAGTCGACCAGAAGTAAAATATGTTCGAACTCTAAACGTTCCATACGTAGCGGTATATTGTTTGAGTTAACAAAGTTCGGTTCTATTGCTAATGTATTCTCATGTTAATTTCCCTTCGTGATACAGAATTTTATGGCGGATCTATAAGTCCAGACCATTTACCTATCTCTGTTTGCTCGAAGCTAAATTGCCTAAATGTGCTACAAGTGCTGTTATATTATAAATACCCTGTACGATAAGATCATTAAGGCTGGTTATATCTCCATTCAATATCCAATCCATTCAATTTTGTTATCATAATCATATCGCATCGTATACCGTGAATATGTGCACGAACATGATCAGGTCCGAATTAGCAAGGCTTTGTTGCTTAGAAAAGACGTTTTGTTCGTTGCAAGTTTACATGAGAATGTTCTAGATTACACTTACGGAAATATATTTTTGCATCAAATAGAATTTTGTACTTCTGCGCAAGTTTTTGCAGTGTTAAAAAGCTGCGCAGAAGTACAAAATTCTATTAATTCAAAAATATATTTCCGTGAGTGTACGATGAAATAAGGACTTCATGTCTAGTGCATGAATTGATTACGTCATTGTCGTCTAGAACATAGAACATTGAAAAATTGCACCAAACAGGGCTATTCATTTCAAACTGGGCAGTCTGGTGCCAAAAAAAGTTTCTATGAAAGTGTTGTAGTCGTGAATAAGTACATTACTGTACACTCAGTTCCAACTTTGCTTCAGCCTGCCTACTTGAGAACCTTGAAAATCTACTTGAAGTAACCATAAAGACCACAGGGTTAATCTCATAGTATTTCAAAAACAGATTCAATCGATGCACTCATACAGCCTACTTTCGATTCCTGATCAGATTGGACATTACATACTATTTTTTCTGTAGCCGATATTTTTTTATTGAATCATTTTACTACGTTGGTTACTGGAAGGGATATTCTCCCCGCACTAATAGCGCCACTAACCTCCGTTCTTCTTACTTCTGTACTGGAGGGATTTGTTGGTACTTGCTTGTGACCACATTGCTACTTGAATATGGGGCATTTTGTCACTCAAAGGTTGAGTTTATTCCGATTTTATTCTTAACAATTTCACTGTATTCATACCTCATTACGCTGTATACTTGATTTGATTTAATTTGATTCAAAACGACGCTTTCGTTTGTCCATTTACTAGAGTGAAAACACTCGCTAAAATATTTTTGACATGATGTTAATTTTTTTACCATTGACTGTAGTGGGTAATGCGGTCTTTCGTATTGAACAACATGCAATAATAATTCACCGGTAAAAAAATACCGGTCAATTATTTTTCAGAAAGCGGTATTTAACCGTTTACCAGTTTTTCACAAAATTGCTGAAAATGCAATCCTTAGTCTTAACTCTTTTTTGAGCAACGGATTCGAACGATCTTCCTTACTACACCAGTTTTTTATTTTTAAAGTCGAATTCAAAATTCACAAAGTGAAAGTGGTGTCTAATTTGAACATTCACGGCTTTGAACTTTGAACTACATATCTTACCGCATTCTGTTGTGCACGAACTAACTCTGTAACTTCAAACCCAGTTTCTTAAGTCGCTGCTCGCTAAAACTCCTATGATCAAAAACTTGTCTTAGGGTCCTCAAAAATTAATATTTTGAAAAAGGGTTCGTTCATTAAGTTCATCTTGCTAAAATCGGCTGTTTTGAAATTGCCTCTTCAGGCGCGATTGTGTTTATAAAACGTGAAAACAACTACAATCTCGAAACCAACTTAACTATCTTTTCAATATGAATTTATTATGATTTCGACGGCAATCCGAAGCTTGGCGCCGTTTCAGAGGTGATCTATTACGATTAAGGTCTTAATTATTTTAACGAATGACGACCCGTTGTAGTATTTAGACATGGTCTAGGTCTAGTTTCTTATGATGCACATCTACATATCCTAAGACATCTGACATCTCATATCACCACCTCGAGAGTGGCTAGTTGTTCTTGCGAATTATTAAACGTTATCAGAATAATTGAGGTTTAGCATCAAAGATAGGTATCTCTATTTTCTACAAAGTTTCTATTTTACCGATTTCTATAGACAAATCTTTATGTAGATCAGTGCTTATTTATGTTAATAAATAATTCAATTCAATAACTTATATTTAACTTGGAAAATTGAAAGAAAATATTATTGTAAATGTTGGCATAAACCTAGCATGACGTAGACGTATCATTCTTCTAGCCCTTCTCTTTCTCCCCTTGTCATAATCTGGCACGCAAGTCTCAGAGCCTCTCTCTTCTTCTAGCGTGACATAAATTAAGAAACGATCCCTTAATATAAAGTAATCGTTTCAACTGAAACTGTCAGAAATTATCGGCAAGCGATTTCCTAAATTACACTATCAGATACTAATTTTACCATTTTTTTCTGTACTAGCGATCGCTAATTCTCTTCGCTACTTCCAAAAAGGACTCGTTAGTAGCGACTTTCAGTTTTAGCGTTAGCGTCACTGAATGAAAAAGTATGAGCATGTAGAATATTCTCCAATTTGATTAGATGATAAATTCATCAGAACATCATGTCAAAAAGACTTGGGTTTACCACCTCATTTCAGAGGAAAAAAAATATGAAAAATCGCCTAACAATAGCAATTCCATCAATGTTCATAACCAGACATTGTAAACAGAAAATTGCAGTTTTCGTTATAACAAAATGGTGGGAAAACTATGACGTGTTGCTTTTAAAGCTTGAGTCTGTCGCAACAGGTTGGAGATGTTACCTCAATTACACAGCTACTGTTCTAGCTAAGTTCAATCTGAGCGTCATTATAATGTCAAATCAATTCATGTTACATGTTTCTGCTCGGTAAATGCGTCATTACATCTTTGCAAGCGACTCGGAAAACGCATTTACCGATAATCAACATGTAAAACATTGTACGTAAGGGCTTCCAAATATTTGTTATGACTTCGGTTCATTCAGTAAACTTCCTATGTGTCAAAACAACTTATATGGAATCATATCACATACGTATAATATACTATGATTTTCTTAAAAACTAAAAAATCCATTGCCTTTAATTTGTAATTCCTACGATGAAGTAAAACGCGAGAGCAAATGAAATACTCGTATCCAAAAAATATAGTTTCCAATTTGGGGTAACCATTTTATGTTCGTATAAAACATAATAAAAAATGTATGATGTAAAGATTGAGAGTTAGAGAGAAATGAAAAGATCCCCAAAAGCAATGAAAAGTTAGTCACGGTGCACTACATACATTTCTTAAAGCCAAATATGTAATGCAAACATATGCAAGGGAGGACCCGTACGTATTAGAATAGATGTGGCAAAGAGAACAGATGTTACAAAAAGACTCGAACTAAATCTAAATAAATATTGCTTTATGAAATTACGTCGACATTAAATTGTATTGGATATTTCCGAAAGGGCAATATTAAAAAACCCGTCTGAAGCAAAGTTCTGTGAAAAAAATCTAAAAAAAAAATCATACAAAAAAGTTCCCCTCAATTTACTTAACAACATAGCAAAATAATTTTTTTTTTGGTGTGACCAACCTAAGGTCCAAAGGAGAGGCCTCGGAACTGTAATTCCATGGAAAATGGCTCTTTTTTCTCTACAACAACGTAGGGAAAACCTAATCATTTGAGGAGTATACATGAAAAACCCGAAATATCGTGTAGTGTATCAACACAAGGGACTAGTAACAAACGTCGTGATAAGTGCAATAGACCCATTTTCGAAGAGCTTCGTATCTTCGTACCGGTCTAAAAATATAATAGTAAGGTAGCATTGATCGCTTTCTCTCCACATTTTGTAAAAACAAACATTGCTCTTCTTCTGGTAACTTTTTGTAAACAATAGAACTCTACAACGACATTGTACAAACAGTGAAATAAAGATTAATATTACATTCTGCGAATAGCGTTTTCGTCAAGAAAGCACGACTGGTGTAATGATTTTGTCAAAAAATTAGAACCTGAGAGTGAAGCATAATATGATTGCGAAATTGCAAAAACATACATTGACACCATCATTCTTCGCAATCAATGTTTTGCGACTAAGTATGCCATTCGAAAGCAAAATATGCGACGAATAGAAGGCCTAATTGCGAAGAATAGAACATTGTCGTGATTTCAGATATTGACTTTTTTTAATTTGCAATCTTTTATAGCATTCAACTATGCATGATTTGATTGGAACAATGGCAATCATATCAAAAAAATGTTTGAGATAAACAACTAACAATATCACTTGAGGGGCCAAAGGATTTCAACACCGACTCTGCCACCAAGCTTTTAGATCAAGGTAAACCTACGAAAATTGATTTCGTAAGCTTACTAATCGAAGATAAATGGAATGTGTATGCTGTGTGTAGTGTATGCAACGCCCCCGGATTGTGTTTGGGTTATTTTATCACGATGCCAATCCATTTATTACACAAGATACTATCAATATATGGGAAACTTACGGTAGACCTAATGGTTATGAGCAAGTAAATTTGCATGGTTTTCACTTTTCAAGTTTTATCGTCTTTAAAATATTGGAGTTTATTAGGGAGGTTCTAAAGATTGTTGATGAATTTTTATTGTATTTTATGAGTCGAATATACTGAAGCTCTTTCATATCACTTTTACGGCTGCTTTCTAGTCGTATACCTCAAAGCTGGGACGCGGATTTATCTTAATAAGGTGCTATCAAAAGTTTTACGTTCTCAAGTTAAAGTAAATTCTTGAACGTATAAGTAATTCGAACTTAACCGTAGGCAATGTATGCATGAACTGAGGAGATTTCTAGTCTGTGCATACGTAACCAAAGAATGAATTTGTGTTATGCGAACTATCAAGTTATCGCTGTATACCTTGCAATAATAACAGCATGTGTACTCAATGTTTTGAAAAATACCACTGAAAATGTTTTTACATTTCATTCTTTGATAGATTTCGTTTAAAGGAAATGAATCACTTCAAGTAATACCGGAAGTTAAATGACTTTGCCAATTTTATGGAACAAACTTGCCGTATGTAAGACGAGGGAAAAATGTACAACAAATTTCGGATGAACAGCGAAGCGAGAGCATTTAAAAAAGTTTTTTTTTTATTATTTTACTTCGAGTTGTAACAAGTCTCAGAACAGAGTTTAAAAAAATTATTCGCAATATTGCGAGTGCCAGCAGTACTTTAAAAGGATTTATGTTTCGTGAAACATTTCCTTTGGCATTATAATTTTTCGGTTCTCAATTTTGAATTGCTGAACTTGTCAAGAATGTAAAAATAAATGCTTAACGATATAAAAAAAACTCATATTTTTAATACTACACGAAAGTAAAATGCACGCGACACAAACTAATTTTTCTGTTATTATGCTTAAGTATAGTTATTTATGCAACGAGTTCCATTGGGAGTTCGTTGATGCACAAGATGTGTAATTTTCAATCGAACCATGAATAATAGAATGGTCATTTGATAATTTTTACGTTATAATAACGAGTCGAAGGCGTGAGTTTAATCTAAATCGTCGAAATAAGTATTTTCACGAGATGTGCATACCTGCCGAGAACAGATATATCGAGATAAACAGTTTTGCCCTGTAAAGCGATATTATCCTTCTAGGCAGATAAAAATACTTTTATAACACTCGTGGCTATAATATGCATATTATAGCCCTAAAACTGAAGTTTGAGGCCCTCGTGTAATAAAATATTGTATAACAAAAGCGCTGTAATTTGAGATCTCGTATCTGGGAGGGGTTGAAGATGCGAGGGCGTCAGCCCGAGGTTTTTTAACTCTCCCAGATACGACATCACAAATTGTGCTATAATATACTATTGTCACATCGTGGCCTTAAATATGCCAATGAAATTAGGACTATAATCGGCTCATTATAGTCGAGTTTCATATATTGAACGAACGTTATAATACGACTATTATAGCGAGTACAATGCTTTGCTGAAAAACATTGCAAAATCACATATAACGCCTTTTTTCGAACACCCTCAACTGCAAAAGTGCTAATTTTTTGGAATATTTGGATTATCTGGGGATTATTTGGATTATCTGAGGATTAGTTGGGAGCCGTTCACCCTCGGATGAAATGTACTATAAAATAAGTTTGGCTACAAAAATGTGTAAGTTGAAGTACTTGAATGATTCACATATTTTTTGTACGTTTTCACACGTTCTAAATTGCATTGTACCTGGTGTTATGGCTTTGTTTTTTCTAAGAATTGACATGCGGTGCACATGCTTTCTAAATGCCCAAATTGTGTTTTTTGTGAGAGCATTTAAATAAAGAAGATGAAAAGTTCTCGAAAAATATCAAACTATCAAACTACCACAAGTGAGAGTGTAGGATAGCCATATTCATGGAATGCATCGACTTTTTGCGTATTATCACCGTTTTCGGCACATTTGAAACATCTCATACCTACTACTTTTTATAAAATGCCAAGAAGATGTGAAAATGTGAAATCACATATGTAACATTTGTTTCACAGATGTGATCACAAAAATATCAAGATATGTCAAATGTCAAATTTTGGAGGGCATATTCTCTGTTAAGTTCACTCTTACGTCAAGTCGGCCTTAACACTTTTGAAGCTTCTAACGTAGTAGTTTCGAAGTACAGATTTATAACGACACACTTGACAAAGCATTTTTTACTTTTTGCACAAAAGCATATGATAACTTTGATATCACAACCAAGAGCTTTTTTCGTTAAGGCCCATAACTTGTATGCTAAAATATAGTCTACCTTTAGGCGCTCAAATATTATATTTTCGCTGATAACAGTGGACAAAGACGCAGTTTCAAAAAAGTAAGTCAGCATTTCCCTTCCTAAACATGTTGCCCTTTAATAGCGACTTATTTTTTGGGATCCTACCTACTCTGAGAACGGCGAAAAAAATCGTAAAAATTTGCACAAAAACTTGTTGTCCTGAGACAAGGTTCAACCTCAAAAATTAAGTTTAGTTGCTGTTAAAAGGAGGAAGGGAAATATATAATATTTGAGCGCCTAAATTTAGACTATATTTTAGCACACAAGTTATGGACCTTAAGAGTCATTGACTAAATTTCGAAAATTATGTCACTGCATGTGCAGCAAATTTTGATAGGAAATATTTAAAATTCAAGCTGACTTCCAAGGCTGGCCGGTGCTAGGCCACCCAATGGAGAGAGTCTCTTGTGGGCGTAGGAGCCGTACATTAAGTATGTCAGGCTTAGCCCCCAGCGCTAGTGTGACAGTCCACAATAGTAATTTGTGTGTCTGTTTTTGACGACTGATTTTAGGCACTTTCGCATGTAGACCTCGCTCTGCTCGGTCTACAACATGCGAAATTGCCTAAAATTGCCTAAAATCAGTCGTCCAAACCAGATACACAAAAAATTTTTCATGCAGAGGTCCAAAATTGAGAGAAAATTTTCAATTTTCCTTCGATTTTGGCCCCGAAGCATGAATAGTTATTTGTGTGTCTGTTTTTGACGACTGATTTTAGGCAATTTCGCGTCCAAACCAGATACACAAAAAATTTTTCATGCAGAGGTCCAAAATTGAGAGAAAATTTTCAATTTTCCTTCGATTTTGGCCCCGAAGCATGAATAGTTATTTGACGACTGATTTTAGGCAATTTCGCGTGTTGTGGACCGAGCAAAGCGAGGTCTACATGCGAAAGTGCCTAAAATGAGTCGTCCAAAACAGATACACAAAAAATTTTTCATGCAGAGGTCCAAAATCGAGAGAAATTTATGAAATTTCCTTCGATTTTGGCCCCGAGGCATGAAAATTTTTTTTTCATTACTCGAACAACGAAAATTTTAATTTTCGGGCCTCATTTGAAAACCGAAAATCAAAAAATTCAGCTTATGTGTTGTCAACTTATCTACATAATACGAAAGTCAACTTATATATAATGCGAAAGTAAAAATACACAATGCGAAAATCGAAATACACAATGGCGCGGGCAGCAATTCTCGCACAGGGTTGAATTTTCATACTTTCATCCCTTGTAATCCAAATAACTATTTGGACTTTCTTACATTTTAGTGTGACAGTGTCTGAAAAACTGACATTTTAGCGAATCTGCAATAAAAAAAATGTCACCGCGATAACTCGATTTTCAAAAACTGTTTTTTCCCTGAAAGGTAATTGAAAAATCTTTTTTGGAATTCAATCTGGGCACTGTCTGCCCAAGGGCCGCCGATCTAGGGCCGTTTAAGTGGCTTTTGGTCATTTTTACATAACTCGAGTAAATCTTTTGCGATTTTCATTTGTTTTTTTGTTGCTTGACAAAGTTTTTTATTTTTGGGCTTTTGGACTTAGCCAGGGCAATAAAAATGGATTCCGTAGGGCCCAACGTGTTTTTTCTACATAAATCGGGTAAATCTCATCCGATTTTCAAAAAAAAAAAATTCCTGAAAGATAATCATAAAATTGATTACGGGATTGAATTTGTGCAAAATGGAACAAAGACTTTCGAAGTTACGGTCGAAAAAGTGGTAAAAAACGTGGTTTTTTGAAGGTTGGTGGAAATTTTCCACGTATATCTCTGCGAAATTAGAACGGAAATCGCTCTTCTATCAGAAAATCAGGGTCCTTAGTGTGGGACAAACTTTAGCGACGCGATCCTACACGATATTTGGTGGTTTTTCGTGAATATTCCTTTAGTGGCTAGGTTTTTTGTGCAGTGTTGTGGAGAAAAAAGAAGTGAACTTTCTTGTCCATGGAAGTATGGGTCAGAGGCCTCTGGTAAGTGCTCTAGGTCTAAATACTGGGCTTATTTTAAGTGTTTGGAGAGGTTTTTCAGCGCCGTTGCTTCGTAAGGGTTTTTCAATATCGCCCTTTCGACAATTTCCAATCCAATTTGTGAATGTAATTTCATACACTTAAGAGTTAAGGCAATATTTACTTATTTCGATTCTTATTTATTCGATTCTTTTTGCAACATGTATTCTGTTTGCCACATCTATTCTGATACGTACGGGTCCCTTGCATATGTTTCTTTTCGTGTTAAATACTTTTTTTAGCAAATATATGAAATTCAATGACCCAAACTATTTAAACCTTTTCCTTAACTTGTTTATTTTATTGTTTGACTTTTAAACGTCATCTTGATACAGTATGAACCGAAAGCACTACTTTCCATCGATCGTTTTGGTTCGGAAAGCAACGAAATGCAGGCCTCTGAAATAAGGGTATGTCCTAGTACGGAAAAGTTATTCCTAGGACGAAAAAGTGATTCCTAGAACGGAAAAGTGATACGTTTGATGTATTCTTTGTGTCACACATAGAAATCTGTACCTGACGTTGTGCTATGTGTGGTAAATTGCGTATATAATTTATTGGAGAAATATTTGCAAATGAATTATGTGTTACTGTATGAAAATTTTTTCGAATAACTAGAACGTACACTTCGGTATTCCCATGTGTATCTGTATTTATATACCTCGAAACTAGATTCGATGTCGTTTGTATAGGAATTGAATTTGTTGATATCAAAAGTCAGTATATTCCAACTGTTAAAATGACGTTTTAAACGTCAAATCTAAAAAGCAAACGGGCAACTTGGGAGATCCAAAGTATTTATTTCGTTAATTTTAATATATTTGATAAAAAAATAAGCTAAGACCAGAGAAAAAAAACTATTTATTTATGTAAGTATTTAACGTTTAAAATGCCATTCTGACAGCTGGAATATATCAAATTTTTAATTAAAATATTAAACTTTCATCACAAATCGTACGGGTCTGTCGCTTTTTTTCCTCAAATTTTTCGGTTAGCTTACACAAAACCACGTGTGGTCGGAAGTTTTTTTTCATTTTTTAATTTCACACCATTTCAAAAGATTCAGCGACAATAACAATCTCAAAGAACCATCCATCCACAAATTTACATTTCTAAATGATAAAACTTGGACGGCTCCAGCTCTTCAAATACGTTCTTACATAAAGTTGACACAAGTAAATTATTTAATATTTGAAAACTTTCTAACTTTATTCATTAAAAGATGTTCATTTTTCTTCAACTGTATTCATATTTTCCATTTCTTTCACCACTGTAAATAAGTTGCTCTGTTATTATCTTTTTGTTAAAGTGTTCAATTCTTCCATACTTTTCCTTTGTTGTTATCCACTCAACTACCTGTTGTTCTTAATTAAATAAATGTGATTTTTTGTTGACTTTTTTTTGAGACCTTCTTCACCACCGCGCTGTCTTCTTTCTCTTAGTTTTTGATTACAAATATCACAAATTATTTTAATATTCACATTGGCGCACTGAACATTAAACTTCCATTTATAGACAACAAGCATCGAGATATAAAAATCGTTTCCGCCATCACAGTTCACACACGATCCACCCAGATTGAATTGTAGACGATGGGAATGTTTTCAAATTCGTTTAAATTGATAGTACGCCAGCCACAGGTATAGTCTTGTGGTTTGGAGGTATGTATGTGTTTGTGGGGAAATGTATGTTTCGCACTCAATGTAGAAATAAAACGAGATTGTGGAAAGAATTTCTGAATGAAAGATCAAATAAACAGCCAGGGTTTTATCATTAAAAATATTATGTTTCATATCTGTCTTCAACGGAAATGCTTCAATCTTATGTTCCAACGGTTGAATCTTAGATCAAAAACTTTTGTCTCAGAATATCACGGAGCCTCATACTTAGTATAAATACTGTTACACCCACAGAGGACACGGCAGAAGGAAGAAATGAGGCTAAGAGATTTCCAACACAACACCGATATTTCATAGGAAATGTTGGAAACCAAAAACCGCCTGTAAAGTAATGGTACGACGCCATGGAAACGGTTAGAACAATGGAATATTAGAAATAAACTCAGAATATTATGAAGTGTTAATAACGCACTCTCAGCCAGGAAAATTGGTTCCCAAAATTTGAAAATGCCAAAATTCATGAAGTACTTTGGTCTTTTACCTGGGAATATAGAAGGCAGCCTGATGCGAAGCATGTGTCTTCACCAAAGTGTACAGTGTACACAGTAGGGTGTAGCGTTTAATTTTTTTTTTATTTTTAAACTCCTGCCGTCAGAATCGATCTGGGGCACCCCACTGATCATTTTAGTAAAGAAAAAACATTTTTAAAATCCGTTTTACTATTGCCCCAAGAGCAATTTTCAAAAATTTTGTACCTACCATGTTTTCCATGGTCTTTAGTGTGATTGGCTCGACATAAAAAATTGGTATAAAGTTCTAAAATATTCTAGAGACACCAGGCTTTAAGAAAAGATAAAGTGAAAAAAACTTTTTTTTTGTGATCACGATATTTCATCAAAGTCTCGCTTTTTCGTTCAACCAAAAACATGATGAAGATGAAAAAAATGTTTTTTTTACCTCCCCCATCTGAAAATTCATCGTTACTATCGAAATCCCCTGTAAGAAAATTTGATTTCCCTCAGAGGATTTTTGTCATCTAATTGATCCTCAAGTAATAGTTATTACTTCCCAGAAGTAATGGCCATTACTTGAGGACCCATTACTTGCGATACCACATAATGCATATGAATTGTTTTCATTCATACAAAAACTATTTGTATTTTTGTTGTTGTTTCATTCACTAAAAACTAATATTGCTTGAAGTTACAAAAAGAAACTAGAAAACCAATCGAAAAAAAATTAATATCAACTTAATGTTGAATTTACAGAAACTTTTATTGGCCATTTTTGTTTGCATCATATTCATGATCATAATATTTTTTACGCAAAAACACAATTTTGACTCGGCCGATAAACATCACTGATCACTGTTATATTTAATTTAAATTTAATGATATTTCACTTCAAGCAACATTTAATACAAATTTTTCTTCATATTAACTGAAACAAAAAAGGACATACCCACACCAAGTGAGTTCGAATTTTGAGCTGTCAAAAAGGTAAACAAAAAGTTTTGGTGCGACGATTGTCTGTGGTATGGCCAACAAATTGTTATTCCTATGATCCAACATTGAAAATGAAAAAAAAAATATTTTCTTTCTGGGTCCAGACCAGTTGCACATTTCATAACGGCACAACGTCTTAGAATGATCATGTTACATTAAAAAAATAAGAAAAACTAAAGTAATTCAGATTGCACTGGCCTATATTAATTATAACAAATAACATTTAATTGATTTATTTACTGTAAACACAAATTCAACACAAAATTCAATATAAAATTACAAAACAAAAATATCACATCGTCGCACCAAGTTTACTTTTTTTTGTTTACTTCTTTGACAGCACCATATTCTTTCGAATCTTCGAAATTCGACGTAAAAATGTCAGAGGACGGGATATTTTTTTGGAGGGATATGAGTCGACGCTCATAAAATGAAACCACATGATGTTTCCTATTACATATCTACAACCGAAAGTCTTAACCTCAACAAAGAAATAAATTAACTTCGATTAAACCAAATTCAATAATACAAAATGTTAAAATGATGTCGGCGATCCCAGGATTGCTGTAAAGTCATTATTTTATGCATTCAAAACAATATCTGCCGCTACAAAGGCGTTCGGAAAAGTGCTCATTTGATCATTTTCCCAAACAATCACTTCTTGGTAATAAAAGCAATGTCCATTTATGTTCCACATATTCTGTGCAAATGCGTTTGTGTAAAATAAAACAATGGACCAATACGACATATGTAAACAAATCGGGAGATTTGTGTGATGACCACAATTTAAATGAGATTTTATAAATAAGTTCTTTACTCAAACTTCACGAAACTTTAACACTTTGCTTATAATCAAATAATAGTATTT
>CM055406.1:94814759-94845853 GCA_029228625.1 Pseudolycoriella hygida
TTCATTCGTTTTACACGAGTTATAGCCAAAAAACCATTTTTACCACTCCCTGACATGCACTTACTTAGCACACCATAACTCCCCCGAGATATCAAATTTTCCAAAAATGAGAAATTACTTTTCTTACTATGGAACAAGGAATCGAATGACACATTCATCGGGAAAAAGTAGGTCATGTTGTCTCAAAAGTGTAAGAAATCGTTCGAAGTTTTCGCAAAATCACTCTTAAGGGATTGTTATGGATTTTTGTGGATTTCTCAAGCACTTTTCAACTTCCATTAGGTTTTTTGATATTTTTCGATTATTCTCGAAATGAGTCAGGTCATGTAATGGAGCTTCCTAGGTTTAAGGGATTCTTGTGGATTCTTGTAGATTTCTTTAGCACTTTTCAACTTCTATCAGGTTTTTTGATATTTTTCGGTTATTCTCGACATGAGTCAGGTCATGCAATGGAGCTTTTTAGGTTTAAGGGATTATTAAGGATTTTTGTGGATTTCTCTAGCACTTTTCAACTTCCATCAGGTTTTTCGATATTTTTCGGTTATTCTCGACATGAGTCAGGCCATGCAATGGATCTTCCTAGGTTTAAGGGATTGTTGAGGATTTTTGTGGATTTCTCAAGCACTTCTCAACTTCCATCAGTTTTTTTAATATTTTTCTGTTATTTTCGACATGAGACAGGTCATGCAATGGAGCTTCCTAGGTTTAAGGGATTGTTAAGAATTTTTGTGGATTTCTCTAGCACTTTTCAACTTCCATCAGGCTTTTTTGATATTTTTGGGTTTATCGGTTTCAATTGCTTCCAAAACTACTGATATCACAACAAAAACCCTTTTAAAAGGGAAATGTGACGCAAGTCCTTGTCCCTTCTTCCAAAATAGCTGATATCAATTTGGGTGACGCTTAACGCTTCGAAACGCAAAAAAAACTTTCAAAATATTTTCACATTTGATTAAAAAAGTGCGTCACAAATGCCGGACCCACCAGTGTGATCAGTGACCACAAAAATTTGATTTGGTTGTAGGAATGTATGTAGTATTTTTGTACCATGCCATGCTTGTTTCGCAGAGATATATGCGAAAACGTTTCAGATACTCTCAAAAAACATCGATTTTGACCACTTTTTTGGTCATAACTCCGGTTTACGTGTACCGATTTTGCTCATCTTCGAACTTGACCTTCCATTTTCGATTATCTTTTAGGGAATAAAAAGATTCGGAGTCGAAAAATTTCAAACGTAGGAACATCATCGTGAAATATGGGTCAACTTTTGAGACACAGGAAACTTCAAGTTGACGACGTAATAGTTGACTACCAGCAGTTAGATAACTATCAAGTTGATAGTTAGATAACTATCAAGTTGATAAAGTAGACAACTGTCAAGTTGATAGTTAGACGGGTCGAAACTCTCAAACATACAAAACAATCGTTAGAAGAATATAAGGGCCGAACATTTCGCCAAAGCAAAATTTTTCTAATTTTTTTACTAAAAAAATCAAATTTTTGCTATGACAGGGATTTTAATTTCGAAAAGACTTTTTGCACATTGTGCGAATAGTCACTTTGTAATACTGTGCCTATTCGCACAATGTGCAAAAAGTCACTTTATTATACTGCGGCTATTCGCAGCATCTTTCGAATAGCATCTTTATAATACTGTGGCTATTCCCACCATGTGCGAATAGCCACAGTAAAATAGAGTGACTATTCGCACAATGTGCGAATAGCCGCAGATGCTATGCGCATTATGTGCGAAAAGCCGCAGTATATATGTAGAGACTATTCGCACAATGTGCGAATAGCATCTACCTTTTAATTTTTTCTCTCAATAATTAATTTAAAGTTGGTTTCATATAGAAAATGCAGGAAAAAAGTTTTTGAAAAACTTTGAAGTTTTTCAGAAATATTGATAACGTTATTTGACAAAACATGGAAAAATGTGACTACTATTTTTTTCTAGTCGAAGTAGGGTTAGGCGTACGAAAAGCCGCACTTTTTCAGAAATTCTTCTAGCGCAAGCTTAAATCGCCTTTTAAAAAATTCGTAGTTTTTTTAGAAAATTTCAATTAAGGTCAGAAATCGAACTATCGGTGTTCCAGGTCAGACGAAAAAAAACCTAAAATTTATCCAACCTAAGTACACAAAAATAATGCTGTTGCAAACAAACATTTTAAATAAAGCATTGAGGAAGTATCGTTGGAAAAACTAATTAAAAAATTTTACGAGTGCGAAGTTTGCGGGGCTAGCGAAGCGAGGTCCGTAATCGCACGAGTTTAATTATTTGTTCATAAATAGAAAATATGGCAGATATTCATTTATTATAATGGATGATGAACTATCAAACTGAGCAGTTTTTGTATGAAAATAAAAATAAAACAGGGAATCCACGCGGAGTCAACATTCCAAACAACAAAAATAACTTCGTCTGACACTTCGCAACAGAATGCAGTGAATTTACAACAATTAATATAAATTGAAAAATATTGCTCTTGATATAAATGAACAGAACAAATGTAAACAGAATTTTAAAAAATCTAAATAGTCTAAATTCATGTAATAATTCTTCGGATGAACAAAGAAGTTTTGTGACCGTGGTGATTTCAAACAAATGTCAACTTTCATACTTACTCCCTTCCCTTCAAATTATGGTTTCATATTTTCGCTTTCACCCCGTGGTATGAAGTTTGTTATTTTCGTTTTTCTTTCTGATAAAAAACTATTTCCACTAAGTAATTGCATAATCTTTCTCTGGCCTTCCCAAACCCTCTCCTATCAACGAAAAATTATTCGAAATACATCTTTCCGAGTAATAATCGATTTAATTGGAAAATGCATGGAGAATGTCTCCATATGAATTTTAAATCTTATAACATGGCTACTGTCAGTGCCACCATGCCAAGACAACTATGAAATAAAATCACAAAATATTAAATTTCATTTGTTTTACTTGGACATATTTTAATTGAATGAAATATAGTTTAAAAAATACGTTGAAGAGCGTTCTTGTAGTAGGGTATGCTTCTCTTGATTATAATGAAAAAGAAGTCAAGGGATCTGACCCACCCAAAAGGTGGGACCTAGTTTAAAGGCTCTAAATATTTTCTTTGCTATAGAATCGATGGTTACAACCTAAGGAAGGATTTAAAAAAAGAAAAAAAATGTGTTTCTCGTTCCATTCATGGAAGAAACATTTTTGGATTTGAGTCCTTGGACTTAGCTAGGGCACTAGAAACGAATGTCTGCTAGAGCCCTACGTGTTTTTTGTACATAACTAGAGTAAATTTTTACCGATTTTCGTAACTATTTTTTTTTAAAGGTATGGTCATGCTGACAATTTATGGAAGATACTTTTTTTGGTGATAAAAATGATTTTCTAAAAATAAAATCAATTTTAGAGGGTTTTCGAGCTATACACGCACAATCGATTCAGTAATGATATGAGTTGATTGAAAATACGACCATTCAGATTGTACCAAAAATTTTTTATTTTAAGACGACTAGTTTCGGTCGCTGCTGCAGACCATCTTCAAGTCAACTTTCAAGCTGAATATTGATTTACAATTGTTTTACTCAAATGAGATTTAAAATTCTCGAGCATTCCTAACAACGGTTAAAAATTCCGTTCGATAGTACCGTTCTTTCACCAATTGGTTCAACAACCTTCGTATTTAGTTACGTCCTTTGTCTGATATTATAATTCAATTCAATTCAATTATTCAATTATTATTTGTTAACGAAAGATGGACTAAAACTTATCAAGTTGATTTAAACGCATGCGTTTTTCGGTTAATGTTCATGTGATGGAAGTATAGGTGGTAGCGTTGCGAGTGGTTATTGATGAACATTAAATGTTGGTTTCTGCGAATAAATTTAGTAGGGATGATTTGATGTTACCTAAGTCTTCGTTCAGTAGGCTTTTATGTTTGTTCTTGTAAATGTGTATAGCCTCATAACATTCTATTTTCCATAGCTGCTGGACTTCTTGTTCATGTCACAGGAATGTGTTTTTTTACCTCCCCCATCTGAAAATTCATCGTTACTATCGAAATCCCCTGTAAGAAAATTTAATTTCCCTCAGGGGATTTTTCTCATCTAATTGATCATCAAGTAATAGTTCTTACTTCCCAGAAGTAATGGCCATTACTAGACGACCCATTACTTGCGAACTATATGATGCGTATAAATTGTTTTCATTGATACAAAAACTAATTGTATTTTTCTTGTTGTTTAATTCACTAAAAACTTTGTTGTAATATTGCTTGAAGTGGCAAAGAAACTGGAAAATCAGCCGAAAAAAAATAATGTCTACTTAATGTTGAATTTACAGAAACTTTTATCGGCCATTTTTGTTTTCATTGATCATGACATTTTTACGCAAAAACGCAATTTTGACTCGGCCGATAAATATCACTGATCACTGTTATATTTAATTTATTATTATTATTATTATTACATTATTATCACTTCAAGCAACATCTAACACAAATTTTTCTTCACATTATTTAACTGAAACAAAAAAGGACATCGCCACAAAAAGTGAGTTCGAATTTCGAGCTGTCAAAAAGGTAAACAAAGTTTTGGTGCGACGATTGTCTGTGGTATGGTAAACAAATTGTTATTCCTATGATTCAGCATTGAAAACGAAAAAAACATATTTTCTATCTGGGTCCAGACTAGTTGCACATTTCATAACGGCATAACGTCTTAGAATCTTGCGCTATAATATTGAATAATTTATCTCATTGAGAAGTTAGATTACATTCATTACGTTTTACGTTATGTTAAAATAAATAAGAAAAACAAAAGTAATTCAAACTGCACTGGCCTTAATTATAACAAATAACATTTAATTGATTTATTTACTGTAAACAAAAATTCCTCGCAAAATTCAATATAAAATTACAAAACAAAAATATCACATCGTCGCACCAAATTTACTTTTTTTGTTTACTTCTTTGACAGCACCATATTCTTTCGAATCTTCGAAATTCGACGTAAAAATGTCAGAGGACGGGATATTTTTTTGGAGGGATATGAGTCGACGCTCATAAGATGAAACCACATGATGTTTCCTATTACATATCTACAACCGAAAGTCTTAACCTCAACAAAGAAATAAATTAATTTCGATTAAACCAAATTCAATAATACAAAATGTTAAAATGATGTCGGCGATCCCAGGATTGCTGTAAAGTCATTATTTTTTGCATTCAAAACAATATCTGCCGCTACAAAGGCGTTCGGAAAAGTGCTCATTTGATCATTTTCCCAAACAATCACTCCGAGTAATCAGTCCGATTGGAAAAATAATAACTTTACGGTAATCCTAGCATAATTTGTTACGCATTTCGGGCTTTTTGTTTCACTCAAACTAGAAAATCGACATAACAAACAATCCTCGGAATAAAACCTAACATCAAAAAATGATTTTCTAATTTTTTCGTTAACACTTTTCGTCGACTTAAAAGTGAAGCTGTGTCGATTTATAGTTGGTTTGTTCCAATTTCATTATTAGAAGTGACAATCGATAGATAACGGGCGCTGATGTCAATTTAACATCCTTTTCAGGTTTATTCGCAAAAACAACTTGACGAAAAACAAGATATGAAAAAATAGACCGAAAAAAGTGACAGAAACCAAAAATGCCGGGTTCAATGTTGTTGTCACCTCTCGATTGTATTCCATGAGAATGGCACGATCTTTTTTTGTTAATGAGACAACACAACAGTATTTCATCCATCATAAATTATTCTAATTCTTATTCTAAATTCATTCACGTTTAAGTTGATGACAAGTCTGAATGAAGAAACTACAAGAAAGTTGATATGTGTTCTTCGTGAAATCAAATTTTCTTACAGGGGTTCGATAGTAACGATGAATTTTCAGATGGGTAGGTAAAAAAATAACTCACATTGGATGCTGTGAAAATAATTCATTACATGAGGGATCAATTTTGTGAACTCGGGAACTGTTTCGCTTTGGAAACTGTTTTTTGACTCGTGTAGTTGTATACATCGCCTTCGGCTCGGATATACAAACTCTACCCTCGTCAAAAATAGTTTCCAAAGCTCGTTGCTTCAAAACACACTCGTAAGTTCCGCTCATCTCACAAAATTGATCCCTCATGTAATGAATTATTTTCACAGCATCGAATGTAATCTACTATTTTTATTGCTTAGATCGTTTGAATGGAACCAGTACTAGTTACTAGAATGTTTTTTTTTTTTTGTATTATTCGTATATTTCAGGATCAGAAATTTGGTCTAATTTTTAGATCATCATATATGATCGAAAATTGTTCATAACAATTATTTAAAAAAAAATAACAATTATCATCAAAATCGTCGTTTTGAGTTAAATTGAGTCATTTTTGACCGAGATATCAAAGTTTATAGCCTTTTGTAGACAAATAATAGGTTTTCAGTGTGAGTGGTAAATGCATCTTTTGGATAATTTTTTTTCTTTCCCCGCCTTAAGAAATAGGTAAAGTATGTATTGATTACATAAACGTTGGTTTGCACTCAAGATTTTAAGAGAAAAACGTTACACAAAGTGTCACGTTTCCCATACAAACTTTCATTAGTTGAAAAACTTTCACCAGATGGCTCTTTAGTACGTAGTGTAAGCTTTTAGTGATGGTATAGTTATCAAGCATGCCAGACGTTCGTATACTCGCTCGAAGTAAACTCCGAAAAAAACTTTCCAAGGTCGATTTTATACTTAAGGCACGTTAGTTACAGTTTGTTCATTTTGTTTATGAACAATTTTCATCATCATCATCATCATCACACTTTATAGACCGTTTGTACCTTTCGGTGTAAGGTCTTTACTACTGATCATGGACCACCCTTCTCCATACCCCCCTATCATGTGCCAAGGAGATGGTTTGTTCGCCTAGAGAAAGTCCCCTAACTTTAAATCGGATTAATTGAGTCTATAAACCTTCTCCTTGGCCGACCCCTGGGACGCACACCCGGGACTTGAGCATCCAATATCCTCTTTGGTAGCCTGCTATTACCCATCCTCTGAACGTGCCCGTACCACCGCAGACGACTAATCCTTGCCGCCTCTTCCACTGATGTAACCCCTAAGTTTTCCCTGATGCCGTCGCTCCTAATATGATTGTCCCACTGTTCCCTCCGATTTACTTTTGCTATGCTCCTAAGAACCCTCATATCAGAAACCTCCAGGTCATGCACAAGGTATCCGCAGTCCACCCAACTTTCACTACCGTATAAAATCGTTGGTCAATTTTAGGTTGAACAATTTTAGGTTTGTTAAAGTTTTAATGTCAATAATGTCAAACCACATAGGCTTTACATTAAGAGAAGTTCATCTGACGATCATGATGCGATCTCTTTCTAGCGCATTACTTCAAATTGAATTCCTGGAAAAAATTTGATCCATTTGAAGTGAATAGTTTTAATGACATTTAAAACTCTAACAAATCAAAAATATCTCATAGTTGTTCAAAAATAAAATGTACTCTGTGTAACGTCCAGCTTGCAAGTTTTTTTATCAGCGTTGCCTAACGAATAACTATTGTAGAGAAAATTTAGAACAACATGTTCGCTTATGAAACGTCCTGAAGCTCTAATTTTTGAGTATTTTTTCGAGCGGAAACTGTTGAAAAATTTACTTGGCTGTTTGAACACGACAAACAAACATATTGTGATGAGTACCTTTCATTAATCGGACTACTTTTTTATGGATCTCGAAGCGAAGAGACGAAGGTGAAATAACTTGTAAATTAAAAACAATAAAAAATTTAATTTAAACTTTTATTTTGAATTTTTCTACAAATTCGTCCATCGTTAGGTGATTGCTTTTATCTAGTCTACTTCACAAATCGAATATAATTTGATTTGCAAGTTCATTCAATTGGGGTGAATATGTAAATGTTGCGGAATATTTTCGTAGACATTAAAATTTCAAATTCATTGAAAAGTTTGAACGATAATAAGAGTGACACGCTCCTAACATTCATTTGGTGCTTTATCTGGATTTCAAGTCGAGATTTCTTCTTTTATTATTTTTAGTTTTTATGATAATCTTTGTTTCAAGTAATTCTTTTACCGTTTGTCTTCTCTTTCGTTTGCGAAGTTTATTTCACTCTCGCAAATCATTGAATTGCTAACGTGTTATGTGTGTTTTTCAAACAAAATGCATGCACTCACAAGAGAAGTCTTTACTGGGTGTCGCTTCGAAGACAATAGTATTTTATACTACAAGAAGTGTAAAGGGTATTTTATGTTCAAGAAATGGTAAATGGTTCGAGACGAAGTCGAGATCCTATTTGCCATTTCAAGAACACAAAATACTCGTACAGTTCTTGCAGTGTAAATAGTTTTATATATGGAGCGCTTAAACGCACTTTATTTGATCGAAAACAGAACACACGTTCTGTTTGCATATAAACATGTTATCTATGTAACTTAACAGTTATACTGTAAAACTTATACTTTTACAGTTATAGTGTAGAGCTTATAATTGGTGTATGTATATTTTAGGCTGTGGTGTTTGTAAACGAATTGCAAAGCCTTCTTTATATCGAGTTTTTCGCTCAAATAAAGTCCGTTTTATATGCGCGAAACATATAATAGTATTTTATGCTACTAGACTGTAAAATAATATCTCGGTTCGAGATGGAGTAAATGGTTCGAGACGAAGTCGAGGACCTTGATTACGACATCGAAAACCGAGATATTATTTTACATTTTGTGAAGCAGTTTTATATATCGAGCGGCTGAAAGTTTGCTTACTCTACCGTAAAGTGGACTTTACAGTAGAGAGATATATATAAAATAAATTATACTCAACGCGAAATCACATTATTGTCGAGTATATAAAAATCCTTTTGTCCCTAGAAAAAGGCCGAGTTTAAAAATTTCACTAGGGCCGATTTTAGAAAGGACCTAGAGCACTTTTTCTCTACAACGGTGCAAAAAAAAACTCAAGAAATATTCATGAAAAACTACCAAAAATCGTGTATCAGGGCCTGTATTCGCGAAAATATTTTAAGAAAATTGTAAAAATTTGAGAAAATTACAGAAAATTCGAGAAAATTTTCTCAAAAAATGTTTGAAAACTTTAATATTTTTTACACAAAAAGGTATCCAAACAACGGATTTTAGGTGTTTTATGGTCAATAAAGACATTTTAAAATTAATGGCATAAGTACTTACGGTTGAATTTTCAGTGTACCCGTTCAAACTTAATTTCTCATGGCTTTTTATCTGCACGAATTATATTTTGATTGAGAATACACTTTACATAGATTTTAAGTATATCTACGCTTATTTTAACTTGTTTGAACGTATTGTAATAAAAATTTGAAAAAATGTAAGAAAATATGAAAAAATATTTTCGCGAATACAGGTACAGGCCCTGTCGTGTAGGGTCGCGTAGCGTAAGTTGGGCCCACACTAGGACTCTACAGCCCAAACGACTCAACAGAGTTTCACTAACTTAATTTTCGTGATTTTCTGATGTCCCTACCTTTCATTCAAAACCTTGGAAAGCGATTGCCGTTCTATAAGTCAGAAAGTTCCACCAACTTTCAAAAAACCACGTTTTTGACCACTTTTTCGACTCCTTCAACTTCAGAAGTTCTTATATGATGTTGCTCAAATACAAATTCAATTTCGTAGTCATTGGTATGCGCCAAGTACAAATTCAATTTCGTAAATATTTTTTTGTGCAGACGGACAAAAAACGTCAGATTTCTTCACAGACCCAGAAATAACCCATTTAGGCTCACTTTTCACAACCGTTATTATTTCCCAACTGTCAATTATCTCCCTCCTTTATTTACCACCTGACAATTATTTCTCTACATTATTTCCCACCTTTCTGAATCTGACTTTCTCTCCGCGTATAAAATAGTAACGGTAACACGTTACTATTTGGATTACCTTTCAGTGATTACCATTCAGGAAAAAAAAGATTTTTGAAAATCGGAAAAGATTTACTTGAGAGCTGTACCAAAGACCAAAAGCCACTTAAGCGGCCTCACCTCAGTGATCCCTTGTCCAAAAATGCACATCTGCAATCCCCGCTTTTGGTACTACCTTTTACTTGAAAAAATATTTTAAAATCGGTTGAGTTTTACTCGACTTATCATGTTGACAGACAGACAGACAGACGGACGAATTTTTTTAGCAATTTTCTCTTAACGTAAAACGCACCAGCTCCCGGGTCCCAATCCGGCTCCGAATGGTTACACACGTCGTTTCGAAGAAACACTTTGTTCTGTGTACTACGTAAGTGTCTAAAAACACGCGGGGCTTTGGACGAGTCAAAATATTTTCTTCCATCAATTCCATCAAACGTAAGATTCTTTCGAGTTATGTACAAAAAAGCCATAACTACTCAGGAAGTTGCAGCATTGGATTAAGTGACACCCGTTTAAAGTAAATATACGTATACTTTTTACATCGTTTAAAGTTCAGGTTTAAAAATATGATCACAATGTGTTTTCATATCTTCCGAAGTTGTTTCATGGATATCGATTACGTTTGACGTAACGAGGAAATGTCTTTAATAAAAACTCCATTGAAAACATAATGTTTTTCCAAGAATTTGTAATATTGGAGTATTTCACCTTTCCGTGTATTATTTTCTTTTCTGTTCTTTCATTCTATTCAAAGATTGCAATGGGATCAGACTTATCAAATGTAAATAAGATTCCAACTTTTTTTGGAACATCCATAAAGTACTTGAAAGTATTTTAAATTTGCACAAACTTTTAAAAAGTTGCTATTATTCGAGTTTAAGCACAATTTCCTCTATTAGAACATACAGAATGCGCAAATACTAAATCGAATTTCTCTAACACTGAGCTATTCCGATTTTTTAAATATTTATTTCTAACAATTGTGGTTAGTAGTTACATCATTGACGTTGCTTTGATGTGTATGAGATTTGCGAAACGATCCGAGGGCGAGCGTTTCTGTACCTTTCAAATCACTTAATATTCCAAAGAAATAATTCGAATTTCCGGTAAAACATTCAGAAAATTTGAAAAGACTTTCCTAATGAAAACTGCCGGTAAAAATCATAAGCATCCCACTTACATTTTTACCCCGTGATAATAGGGCTAAATGAATTTTAAATCTCATGCTGGATACTAGACTTAATGGAGAGTTTGGGCTGGAGATATATAGGAAAAAACGTAACCCTTGCGTATAAAAGATTTTTGTAAAAATCACCTAAAAGTGTCAGAAATATCAAAAATCGAGTTTTTACGAAAAATTTGAATACGCATAAGTTTTACGTTTTTTTCTATATGTCTCCAGCTCAAACTCTCAATATCTCTCTCAACTCTCAATACCTCTGCACTGTGTAATGAGTACAGAAAGATCTTGGTTTATCCTAAATTCCGACATTTTGTGCTAATGTTGACTTGAGCAAACTGACATTTTTTGATTTCAAAGTAGACTAGAGGTGTTCGGGCATCGCTTTTTGACTCCCGTTGTCAGCCAATCTCCCGTCCGTTTTTTTAGACCCGTACGAAGTACTGGTCTTATGCGTTTACCACAACGTTTGTAACACGTCGAATTACGACCTGGGAGTTGGTGGGTTTTTCTTTTTGGGGTATAAATAGAAGAAATATGCAAAAAAACGTTGTCCGTCTGTCCGTCTGTCCATCCGTCCGTCTGTCGCCAAGTCATCTCGAGTAAAGCTTGACCGAATTTCAAAATCTTTTTTTTTCCTAAAAATTAATCGAAAAAGTGAGATCGAGCTCTGAGATGGTCACTTTTGGGCGAAGAGCCGCCGAGCTAGGGCCGCTTAAGTGGTTTTTGGTCTTTCGTACATAACTCGAGTAAATCTTATCCGATTTCAATAAACGTTATTTTGATCGACAGGTCTATGAAAGCCCAACAATTAATGCAAGAAAATATTTTGAGTTTGGGCCCTTGGACTTAGTTAGGGCTCTAAAAATGATTCTTTGCAATGCTCTACGAGGTTGTTGTACCTAACTCGAGTAAATCTCTTCAGATTTTCATAAATCTTTTTTTATTCGAAAGGTCTATGAAAGCCCAACAATTTATGCAAAAAAATTTTTTGAGGTCGGGCCATTGGACTAAGGCATAGGGCTCAATGTCTTTCTACTATAAAAACCGAGTAAATTCCTTCCGATTTTTGTGATTCTTTTTCTATTTCAGAAGTAATAGAAGGCCTAACAGTCCTCAAAAAAAAAAATTGAGGCCGGGGCTGTAATTAGGGCGCTCTGCCGGTCGGTCCCAGCAAAAACAAAATTTTTTTGGTATGTTGTAGAGAAAATTAAGTGGACCATTTTTGTCCATGGAAACATGGGTCCTAGGCCTCTCCTTAAGGCCTTAGGTCGGTAATAAAAGTCGGCCCTAGTTCAAAAAAATTTTTTTTGCTATGCTGTAGAAAATTGAGTGGAAAAATTTTATTTGCTATGTTGTCTATGTTTATCCATGGAAATATAATATCCCAAACAATTTGTTTGCTATGTTGTAGAGAAAATTGAGTGGAACATTTTTGTAAGTGGAAAAATTGGTCAAAGGATTCCCAAATATGGGTCCGAGGCAGGCCCAAAACGAATTTTCTACAATGCTTCTTCGTAGAGTTTTTCAATATTGCCATTTCGGCAATTTCCAATAGAGATGAGCATGCATAATGAGTAATTTAATACAACGGGAATACATGCAACGGGATTCGTACGGGTCAGCGAGGCTTATGTTTTTCAATATAGATGCCCGTGCATCTATACGGGCATCCAAGCTTGTGAATAGACCGAAAGTCGGGTGTGCGCGCTCACCTCTCAAGTTCCATGATCGAATTCGGCCAATGAACACCGACTAATTTCTGTGAGAAACTTCTGTGAGAACTTAAGAGCAATAATAAAATAATAAAAATAGTTAAAATGCAGTTGAATGGGGTTTGCGAATGAGACACACAGTTAATTTAATGATAATAACTAGTTTGGTCAAAGATAAAATCTACGCTGGAAGACAAGTTTCAACAGCTGATAAGAGAGTTGTTTCTAACTTTCAATTCTTTTTCTTTTTATAATAAGGTGGCCAGGTCAGTAAAAGTAAACTTGTACATTCATGACGGAAGTTCATCTATGCCGACGACATGGCCACGCACATCCACAAAACTTATTCAGTGAAATAAATAATGCGTTAACCGAAGATATGATTCGTCAAATTCTGCAAACATCAAAAAGACGGTAATCATCTGCTTCAATTTAAACAGTAGGTTGGCATCGATGAAATTACGCGTTAAGTATGACGGGGTGCTACTGCAGCACAACTTCGAACCAGTCTACCTAGGAATAGAATTCGATCGATCGCTTACCTACGGCAAATATAGAAAAACTTCGGCTTAAGTTGGCAACGAGAAACCAAAGAAGCTCGACGGCACATAGTGGAGAGCAATGGTATCAGTACTGAGAACTACAGCTCTGGTGGCTCCTGTATATTAGTGTGCAGAGTACTGCAGTTCATCTTGGCTCACACGCAAAGAAGGTGGATGTGCCACTTAACGAAACAATAAGAATTGTTGCAGGTACAGTTCAGTTCACACCTTTGGAATGGCTACCTGCATCGTACCACCAGCCATTAGAAGCAAAATAACTTTCTAAAAATGTACAGGAAGGCTTCAGCAAATGAACGGATCCCGCTTAAAAAAACATGGAATTGATCTTGGTCGCGAGACTCAAATCCCGAAATTCAGCGGTTGCTACAGGCAAATCGCTTGACGTAGCCAACTTCCACCCAAAAGAAATCTGGAAAGAACTGTGATACGACAGTGGTTCAATAACAATTTGTTCGTCTTCGAATATCACAACTCCAAGTCCAAAGAATTCACGTTCCCCCGTAAATTGTTGTGTAATCTAAGTCGACTGAGAATGGGACATGAGCGATCTAATATTGGATACATTTCTTGGACCAAGTAAAATACCCAACTTTATTCGACAACAGCGAAGAATCAAAACGTAACATAAGCGATGTAATGACATGCTATAAATGGATACTAGTCGACAACGCCAGTTGGTAATGTCGCCATCAACGACATACAATGACGCACTTATTGACAAATCGCCCGATTCATAAATACAAAAGGACCAACGACCATCTTACTTCCACTTAACGATCAAGCTATGCATTGGTCAGCTAATCAAGCTCTGTGAAAACTGTGATTTGTATGTCATACGTTTGGCTGTATCCTAGTCGCTATCAACCAAATTCTTCCGCCAAAATTCGTTCGGACAAAGAACAATGAAAGCTTTCAAAATCTTCTTTTGTTCAATGTCCGAACGACTTTCCTAGGAAGAACTTGGTTAATTGGGATGGTTTAATTATTTTTGTCCTTATTGGACCCGATCGAGGTGTGAAGGGGGGGATGCATCTATTATCGTCTAGAGATGACGAATTAGCAATAAAAAAAATGTCCGTCCGTCCGTCCATCCGTCTCCACTTTTTTTTCCAAACGGCTCAACCGATCAGCCTAAACTTTTTTTCCCTGAAAGGTACATACCTCCCATGATTCAAGCTCGAAGATGAGCAAAATCGATTAAGTGGCTCCGGAGATATGGTCGAGGAAGTGACCAAAAACATGGTTTTTCGAAGGTCGGTGAAGCTTTTTCGCAAATATCTCAGCAAGTATAGCACGGAAATTCCTCATTTTGGTGTCAAATGAAAGCATTTGATGTCAAAAGACTGGGAAAAATTTTTGTGGGAATCGGTACAGGGGTCTGGGCACTGGGACCAATAGAATGGACGAAATTGATATTCTTGGCCATATTAGAAAACAGTTTTTCGTCTATATTTCCTTAACTATGCAATATGGAGATTTACTGTCAAAGGCAAATTTGTAGAGCATTAAATATAAGCGAACACGTGTTTCAGGGTTTTGAGGAAATATGGCCCAATCCTGGTATATGGCCACTTCATAATTGGGCAGGATGACCCGGATCTCCAGAACTATGAAAGTTAGAAAGTTGGTCCCAAAGGCAAAGTTGTTGAGAATTATATTTAAGCGAACATGTGTTTCAGGATTTTGGTGAAATATGGCCCAATCCTGGTATATGGCCACTTCCATAATTGGGCAGGATGACCCGGATCTCCAGAACTGTGAGAGTTAGAAAGTTAGTTCCAAAGGCGAAGTTGTAGAGCATTAAATATAAGCGAACACGTGTTTCAGGATTTTAAGGAGATATGGTCCAATCCTGGTATATGGCCACTTCCATAATTGGGCAGGATGACCCAGATCTAGAACTATGAGGGTTAGAAAGTTGGTTTCAAAGGCGAAGTTGTAGAAAATTAAATTTAAGCGAACACGTGTTTCAGGGTTTTGGAGAAATATGGCCCAATCCTGCTATATGGTCACTTCCATAATTGGGCAGGATGACCCAGATCTCCAGAACTATGAGAGGTAGAAAGTTGCTTCTAAGGACAAAGTTGTGGACAATAAAATTTTAGATAACACGTGTTTCTGGGCTTTAGGGAAAAACGAATTAGAGCTTTTCTAGATTTGAATGGTCTGAGACGTACTTCGGTAGGGCCTTTGATCATTACCTTGGGTAATTTCTATGGATCTTTGAAATTTTTACAGTTATAAAAGAACAGAAAACGTTGGATTGTTTGCTTATTTGTATATTTAGATACGTTCGAGTCTCTTTGCCACATGTATTCTGTTTGCCACATCTATTCTGATACGAACGGCTCTTTGGTTATGTTTTTTGATCATGTTTTCTCTATCATTTTGTAACCTTGTCTTTGAATTTTAGGGTCATACTTCCATGGACTTTGAAGAGCGATATCCGTGCTCATTCCGCAGATATAGTCAAAAAGTTTCCCCAACCACTTTTTCAACCGTAACTTCGTAGTTTCTTCAGCGATTCTGCCCAAATCCAAATCAATAATCAATTTTGGCTGAGTCCAAGAGCTTAGATTCAAAAATTTTCACGCTCAAATTTTTGACCTTTCGATTAAAATTTTTTTGTTGTAAATCGGAAAAGCCTTACTTAAGCTATGTGTAAAAGACCCAATTCCACCAGAGCCAATTCATCCACTGCCCTGTCTCCACGGACGAATTGTCCAATTCGTCTGCATCAAATTGAAGCTTTTTGGTGGTCAGCACCATCTACTTATGACTTATCTGCATCTTCATCGAGTTTTTATTACGAAAATGAACTTCCTTCAACTTACTGCTGACTCACCCTCTTATCTTCAGACTTCATTAATTCATTTTTTTTATTAGAGCTTCAAACTCTAACGGAAGAGTTGTGAACACAATTTTTTTTTAAATACAAAAAAAAAACTCTTTTCCACAGAGCTTTATTTTAGAACATTGTGGTATTATTTGGTATAAGATATAATCGCAGTATAATGAACAAAAGGTTCGTGTTGTGGTTTCCAGTAATTCCTTCTATTTCCTTTCTACGAATGAATACAAAAAAAAGCGTAAAAGTTTGGGGGTACAATGTTTAACAATTTTGTGTTGAAGATTTATTGAAGAAGCAAACTTTGTCCGTCTTTTTGGAATAATTTTCAGAATACACAGTAGCGTTCGATGTGTCTTCCACTGAACATCAGATAATATTGATTTTTTCTTTCAATGTAACGACCTGTTTGTAACATTCAACTGCAGATTCTCGATATCATAAAAATAACATTAATTTTTATGAATTCTCATATCTCGATATTTTCCTTTTTATTTTTTTATGCAACGACATAGTAAAGTAATTTTTTATATGAAAAATATTGCTCTGTTGAGTTAAGTCTCATGAATACTGCAACAAAAAATATAAAAAAATCTTCCGCACCCACAAAGGTTACTGACATTACCTTTATTGTGTAACATCTTTTTTTGTATTTAAGTGAGTATGTAAAGCAGCAACGTGTACCACCGCATAAAACCATGCAATACAGACCAGATAAAACAAATGCAAATAATGAAAGCATTTTCTGTTTATTTTACAATTTAGAAGCAAGAGATTAGTGGAAGGAATTGTAATTGTATTGATATTTTCTACGCTGATAATTGCAACGTATTTAGAGGATAAAACAAGAGGAATTCATATAAAAGCATAGAGATTACGTCGACGACGCCAGATTCATATACAAACCGTATCAAGGGAATTCTGAATCTGTAAAATATTCGAAGGAATAAATGTCCCGAATTCTTTAACAATTAAGGGAGATTTTTCTTTAAAATATGAATTTTGAGGGATTGTGGTGCGAAAAATGGTTCCTCTAAATTTCATCATAAGGACTGACTCGATACATGTTACTTATTAATCGGCTTTTCAGAGGAGAAAAAATTATTGTATTTTTTGCTATTTCTTGGAGTAAAAACAACTTTTTCGTAATTTTCTTTTGACACATTAATTCCTAAATATCTCAGACTAGAAGTTTATAAGCTGTAAATGGCGCTTCATTCCTAATTTTGCAGTACCCATGACAGCTCCTGTTCCAGCTCTTCGAAAACTTTTTATATTTAGCCTTCATCTATAGCCTGTAGCCTACACAATACAGGTGGACATGTATTAACGCACAGGGGGAAGGGTTGGTCTATCGAGACGAAGAAATTGGACGGCCTCGCAAATTTCGAAAATTGGAACACAGCAAAAACAAACTTGGATGTAACTAAAAAGGGGGGGAGGTAATATGCGTCTATGCTCAATATGATACGCTCAATAACGCCCGAAATACTTCCGGACGATATTAAGCTGGGCGTTGATTCCTGTCATCCTGTAAAACTTAATCATGTCGGCACTTCATCACACCTCAGTAACTGCCTCCCAATGCAACTTTACTACACAACACTGAGCCCTGGCTGTATTGTACCTTAATGCAACTCACTGCACCTTAGCAAGCGCTCATCACAAAAATCATTAGTAGTTTATGCGCTTTTATGCGTTTACTACGTAGCTTGCAACCAGTCGAAGTCATATCCGAAAGATCTAATATGGATCAGAGTTGCTGAATCTGCAAAAAAAAAAAATTGTCCGTCCGTTGTGTCACTGTAGTTAAAAATTCGTAATTCTACACTAAAACCTAGAACCCGCTTATGCGCTTGGGGATCTATAGTTACCCACACCCTACATTTTTCTGAAATCTCATATTTTTGGACGCCAGACGCCTTTGTCTTCTGTAAAGGACACCTACTTTTGACACCACTAAAACGAATCTGCTCGGTTTTGGTTTAAAATGAAAACCGCCGATCCCGATTAGTAAAGGTACTCAACTACCGAAACATCATTCGAAGTGCTGACATCTACATGCTTTGTACGGGCGTTGAAAGAAAAAATGGTGGAACTATAAGCAACTGAAAACTGTAATACCACATTATCAACGCAATCGGAATTTTATAATTTGATTGATCGACGTGACGATCTATTCCTTTCATATGTAAGCGTTAGCATGTTATTCCAATTGCAAGTTCATCGCATTCAAGATACATTTTCGAATAGGTTGAAAAATAAATATAAAATTGGTTGGAAATATGGAAAGAAACAATTTCAATCCGAACGTTTCGACGTTGCGGTATGTGATTGTGATGTGTCCTTACGAAAAATATGACAATCGTATATACCTCGAAAGTTGTAAATGTTCAAGAGGTAGGAGTTGAACAGGAAGAAATTTAATTTGAAGTATGCCAAGTTAAGAAATGAAATAGAGTTGCATTTTCTATTGACGAAAAAGCATAAGCACGTAGTACTTGAGGGAGGTTGTCGATTTACAGTCTTTTATAATAATAAAATATCAATTGGTGTACATCAATCAACAGAAAGTTATTCAATATTTGCATCAGATTTCAATCCTATTCGATTTTCACCATTAATCTGCAGAAATTGACGTTTTCTCACGTGAAATGAAAGGAAAAATTGCTCGGTTTCAAACAGAAAATGAAACCTCTAGGGAAGTTTGTGGCTCCCTCATAGCAAACTTGTAAAAAAAAATATATTTTCTCCCTTAAGGGACTGTTTACAAACGACGTCTGCTTCGGCTTTCCAACTACCAGCTCTCGCCTTGTTTCTGCTATCGTCTGTTTTCTCAACACCCCCTTCCCTCCTTTAAAACAGACGTCTCATGTTCTTCAAAATATGTACTTTTTCGAGTAAAAACCATAAGATAGGTAATTTTCGTTCATGAAGCATGAACGGTTTTTAATACACCGATTATTAGTTTCAGGTCTAAGAGTTTAGCATTGCACTTCCTTATGCCGTCAGACAACAATAGTTTTCGATTCATTTACCAATTGTGTGACATCGAAGACTTTTCCTCACCCTTAACTTGTCGTTGATGGATAAGGTTATTTTTGAAAGTGATTCTAGCAGCACTCCATTTTTCCTACTCCCGGCACGACATCCAACCCATCATTTAAGCATCTCTGAATGCATCAGTGCGTACAACATAAATGCATACATCAAGAATACAATAGAATACGAATACATAACTTTTCCTTCTTATTTTATATCATTTTTGCAATAATATTATAGTTCTTCTAACTATGTTTTACGACGTCTGCGTAGCTAAAAAACCCATTACATTAAAATTACATTAATTACAAACCCATTAATGTCAAATCCATTTTTGATTATTTGTATTAATTTTTATGATGATGCGGTATGGTGGTGATCTTTATGTTGGTTTCCGGTCTATTGCTGCCGTTGATGGTGATTGTGGCGCGCCGGTCGCGTAAGATTCCTCACATGGAAGGCTGCTCAAGTCATTTTCTTCCTGTGATGAAGGAAGCTATGTCAGCCATGGGTATCTTTCGAAATTCTTCAAGCGTCTTCACCCTTAAGCCTGCAAGAGCTGGACAGTGTAACTAGGAATTGCTCTGCTGTTTCTAGTACGTCGCCGCACCGTCTACAGTTCGGGTCGCTGCTCAGTCTCATCTTGCTCAGATGGTATTTCAGCGTGTTATGTCCCGTCAGCATTCCTACTGTCCACCTCAAGCTCCTCCTGCAAACGCTCAGGAGTTCTTTGGTAGTCTGCGGATTGCATCCATCCAAGAACTCCTTAGCTTGTCTGCAGGTGCTCACCTTCTCCCAAAACCTTTGGGTGCCTCTCCCGAGTACGCCCTTTTATGAGTCCCATTAACAGCCCGACCTGAATCCCTGCGGCTGGTTCAGGTCACACCAAAGCAGCCTCGCTGCCTTATCTAGCCAGCTCATCAGCCGCCTCGTTGCCCAGAATACCTTAGTGTGCCAGAACCCATACCAGAGATACTTCGTTCTTCTCTGAAAGGGCATCCAGTGCCACTCAGCTCTCCACGATCGATTGGATGCAAACTTACAAGACGAAAGTGCCCCTGTCCCAGATTCGCTATCCGAGCAGATAACTATCCTCTTATCAATGACCTGACTTGCTGTCAGGATGTCACAGCTTCTCCCGAATGCCAGAGCCTCCGCTTAGAACACTGTCGGATATTCTCCAAGAGGTATTGAGACACTGAGACCCAATTTCTCTCAAGAGGTTCCAGCTCCTGGCCCATTTTTGAACCGTCCGTAGTGATGTCTCCCACTACAGGGGTGTCTCTGCCCCTAATCGCCTCACGACTCAGGAAGATCGTCTAAAAATTTCTCTCAAAACGAAATTCCGCAGGCATCGCCCACTCCCGGAAGTCTTTGGGAATTCAAAATGCCAGCGTGGCCTACAACTCTCCCTGCGACGAGCCAGTGGCCGTTTATGTACAGTCTGGCCGCTATCCTCTCTGCTTCTTGCTTCACGAATAAGCCGATCCGCTCTAGTGAAAGCAAGCCCGCGTTGTTTAGACATCGGAGCAAACGCTTTCAAAGATATACCATGCCAGTAATTCCTGTTCCGAGTCTTATTCAGAGTTAAGGAAATATTCACTTAGAGATGTTCGAGTCCTTTTGCAACATCTATTCTGTTTGCCACATCTACTCTAATACGTACGGGTCCCTTGCATATGTTTTGTGCTGTTTTTGGTTACGAAATGAGTTACTTTTCATAACTAAAAAAGTTGTTACGAAAAAAGTTCTTATGCAACGCATACTTGAGAGTGACAAAAAGTATATATTCCATTGTGTTATTCCATTGTTGCGAAAGGAATTTCATATATACTTTTTGCCATTCCCAAGTACTTTTTACACAAAAAGTTGTATGAAACACGTTGTGTTTATCACAAGTTCACATCTCTTGACAAAATTTTTTCTTTTCGCAACTTGTTGCAAAAATTACTATTTCATCAATACTTTTGAGAAGCGAAAACACTAGTTGCGAAATTGAATAAAATGTACTGTAAAACGCGTTGTGATAATCCCTATCTAGTGACAAAGACACCTTCTTTTCGCGACTTGTTGCATAAAATACTATTAATGCCTTTCGGTGTGTTAGTATCGTTTATAAGCTGGTTAAGACCGTATTTAAGTCGTTAAACCAAGACATCTGGCTATATATTGGACGTTTCACTCTAAAATTCGACCGCGCGAATAATTGCGATATGTGAAAACTCATAGCGCTCATTTTCGTAGTTGAATTTTAGAGCGAATCTGCAATATCAAAATGCAAATTTTCAAAAAGCAAGAAGTGATGTATAAATAGAGTAAACTATTAATGGACAAATTTCTTATTTTTACTTAAAATTTAAGTGTTATTGCTTCAAGATTGTTACATTATTTGTTCATAATGTTTACATGATCTTTACATCAATTTTACATTAACTTTACACAGGCCCTACACATACACAAAGAACATGAATCCTCTGTTCAAATCAACATATCTAAAAATATGAATGATTAAACTAACACATCAAAGCTCATGCATTAAAGCATAGTACCGAATAGACGTGTATATAAGCGGTTATACTAACACGCGTATCTCCGTTCATCATGCGTCGTGCGAATACACCGCGTTTATACAGGTCTATGCAGTAATATATTATTACAACGCCTTGGCTCTAAAGTTGGAATAGTATATTATAATACGAGGGGAATAATTGCGTAATTATAGTCGAGGTGGGGTGAAATTTCAAGGGACGTTAGCCGTGAATGTTCCCCTTGCATTATACGATAGTTTATCACATTTGAGCCTATAATTGCCAATTATGCACAAAACATGACAACAAAATTAACATAAATCAAAAATCAAAACTCATCGAATTTGTCGCAAAAAATGTCGTCTGGATTGATTTTTCGATTTAGTATGCGGTTGTCATAACAACACACGTTTCATTCTCATTCATTCGTATTGTTTCAGTGTAGCCTACGTCATCATTAAAGAACCGGGTTATAATAGCGTCATTACAACCCTACTTTTAACAAGAAAGTCGACTATAATAGGCCGATGTATTATAATAAATATAATTACGCCCATAGGAAATACGTAGCGTAATTATGGATTGTGGAGCAAAGTTCCACTCATCAAGCCTGCTTGTCATACTAATCCCACACATTCTACTTTTCCCGCTCGTCCAAATTAGCAATTGAAAGCAAAGTCTCACTTTGTTGCACAATTTTTATTCCTTCCACCGAGTTAGAAAACCAAAACCAATCCATCCATAATCCAACTTTCAGACATACAAAACAAACGGTAAAAGCGGCTTTTTTTATCCTCGAGCCGCCGTCTTTCGTATGGAAAAATAAGTGAAAAACCAAACTTTTCGTGAATATTTTGAACATAAAAATTTGAAATTACTTAAATGGAACAAATTAATCTACTTATTATTGCTGAGCACTGAGGAACCGTTTCATTTTTAATGAATTTCAATTCCTTCAGTCAAGGTGAAATGAAATGTAAGTGTAAAATGATGTTTTTTGCGTTAATGCGATAAGATTATAAACACAAAGGGAGCAAACGTCCCTTGAGGAAACAAATCATTTTCACGCAATTATGGGGATTAGCGAATCGGATAAAAAGCAAAGATTACAAAAAATATCAAGTATTGAAGGAAATTGAAAAAAAACAGGTTTTAATGACTATTTCAACAGTGGTGGTCAAAATAAAAAAAATGAATTAAAGTCACCAGGAAGAAAAACCCAGGTATTAAGCATAACTTTTAATATACACACAAGTTCTACCATCAGAAGCAAATATATATTTATAAAAACAAGTTGAAACAAAAAAGAAACAAAAGTGAAATCATTATTTCCAATTCGAATTCCCGTGTACGATAAAGTATACGAAAACGAAAGCATTTCATTTTATCAAATACAGAAGCCCTGTGAGGATCCTTTTTTATAGCAGATATCAACGCTTTCTGAAACGAATAACATTTTCGGTACATTTGACTTGGGATAAAAGGGGATTGAATGCTATGTATTTTTCTATTTTTTTCTGCTATACGTTGCTATGAATTGAATGCTTAAATGCTTTCAGCTTAAAGAGATTAATTGGGTGGATTATGTAGACAGACGACGAATCATAAAAAAAGGGTTCGAAGAATTGATGAACCTTATAAGTTATGCTATTTTATGTCATTTAAAAAGCAATTAAATGTTTCACATATACATTTCAATGGAATAATAATATAAATGGTCACTGGCAATGGGGTGGAGAGGTTTATCTTTTTCTCATTCTTTTTTTTGTATTAAAATTTAATGAAGTTTTCTAACCAATAACCAGTCGAAAATCAATAATTCGTTGTTGTGTCCCCCAACGTTTCATTACATTTGTGAACGTAAAGAGAAAAAAAAAACGGATAGGAAAACCAACTAACAGTTCTGTTTGTCGAAGGTTGTAAAGTTTGAAACACATATGAACAAACAAAATGAAATGAAAATCGATTCCTATTAATACTCCATTGTAAGAAGTACTTCATTTGCATATTGTATCTTGTTTCCCAGTCCCTAATCCATCAGACTGTTCATCATTGATAGACACAACAATTTGAAATATTATTTCAATTTCCCAATTAGTATCGCTGTACACTTACTTCTCAATTTGAATACCAAGTAGATCAGCCCATTACCGCCATTCAACGATTGCATTCGTTATGCAGTGATGAATAATATATCGAGGAAGCCCCAGTTAATAGATAGTAATTGAATGGAAAACAATTATTGCATTGTTTTGTTTCAACTGGAGTGAAATGTTTGTTCGTTTATTTGTTTTAGGAAAAGTATTTACCTATCTTTAGAAAACCGGTAGACGGTAAATTATTTTGAAAACTCTGTTGTCAGTTATAAAAATTTAACAAAGTGATCACTAGACCGAATGAAATGAACTTGCAACGAACATGCTTCGACGCCATGGATGAAATTGTCCATCTTACTGATTTACTGCCATTGGTTCTTAGTTATCTTTAGAGTTTATAGCATGGGTTGGATCAACACCACAATAAGGGGGTGCATTATTGTCCCTCCGTGCATCGCAAAAAAAATCTGAGGAAACAGAAGAAATATTTTTATGGATTCCTGCCCATCTCTAGCAGACTTTTGGCCCATTCCAAATTGGGTTTCGAGAAGAAGCGCTTTGTACCAATTATAGTATCCGCATGCCTTTGCATCACCCAATCTCTCAGTGCTTTCAAACAGATTGATCGACCAATCGGCAGATACGGTTCAGGGCCGTTCTCGAGAGTCATAGTACCCGCCTTGGCTAGCTCGACTGCCCTCTCATTTCCCTCCACTCCCTAATGTCCGGGTACCCAGACCAGAGTGATATGATCTGACCTATCGAGTTCAAGAAATCCTTACACTCCTTCACAAGCTTGGAAATGGAAGTGGTAATTGGCGAAACCAGTGCTCTGATCATCTCCTTACTGTCTGAACATATAAGGATCTGCTTTCCTTGCTCGCCCTCCGGCAGTGCTTCGCGAGCTCCTACGAGTACTGCGAAAACTTCTGCCTGAAAGACTCCCGGATGGATCTGATTTCCTTCCTCTGACATTAGGGCATACACTCCAGCACCCGCTCCTACAGATGTCTTCGATCCATCTGTAAACGCTATCATGCAGTCACCGGGTAGGCTAGCCATCTAGCCGCTCTTGCCTACTCGGAATCCTTACGCCGAATCGCCTTGTGAAGTCGATTCTTGCCGTCATCTCGTCTCTTGGCATGCCAAAAAACGGGCCAGAGATCAATGCAAAGTAGCTTCTGAATTTCACTTAGCAACTTACGCGCACATTCAACCTCGAGCCTAAGCCACCATACCACACAACTACGGCTAAGCATGGGCCTAATCACAGCCTCGTACGACCGCAGAATGCCCTTCGCCACAGTTCCTCCTGAAAGAGTTTCTACATAGCCAAAAGGGCGCTAGAGCCTTCTGCGCTTTATCCTTGACATGAGCAATCCAGTTCGAGGCGGGAGTGAGGGGAATGCTTTTAATATCGTCTAGAGATGACGGATCAGCGAAAAGAAATGTCCGTCTGTTCGTTTGTCCGTCCCGTCATTTTTTTCAGACGGCTACACCGATCACCCTTGAAGGTACGTATGTCCCATGGCTCAAGTTCAAAGATGATCAATATCGGTCAAGTGGTTCCGAAGATATGGTTGAAATAGATATATGGTGAAGTAGAGTTTTCAATCAAAGTTCTTTAGGTAAGTCAAATAGTTGCTTAGTTGCCTCATCGAGAAAGGCATTGGCATCTTGATCGAAGAACGGCAGGAGAAATTTTTTGATTGTAGGACTTATTATATTATTATTATATATTGAGAAAATCTCAGGGGGGAGGGGGCGAGAAAATCTATGGTAGTTTCAGTGTTTTATCAAAAAATGGACCAATCCTGGAATATGAGCACTTCTAGTATTGGGAGGTATGACTCACATCTCTAGAACTATGAGAGTTAGAAGTTTGCTTCCAAGGGCAACGTTGCAAAGAATAAAGTTATTGAGAGCAAGTGTTTCAGGGTTTTAGAGAAAAATGACCTAATCCACGAATATATCCACGGTCACGCCGATGCCTCGCCGCCGCCGACAAAAATCTGTTCACGCCGCCGCCGTCCATTTGTGTCGCTGTGTGTAAAGTAAAAAATACATTTTTTCCAGTGATTTTTATATGAAATTTTGACATTCTACTGAGCTTAATCGAAGTTGTAAATAATTTTACATGTTTCTGCTCGGTAAATGCGCTTGAGAAGAGGTAATGACGCATTTACCGAGCCTCAACATGTAATAATTATTACGCATCTGCGGGAAAATTTATTTATTTATTTAGGCAAGGGATATAATCCTCCGAGAGGATAAATAAATTATCCTGCAGAAACGTAAGAGTCTTTATGCACCGACGCAAGAAATCAGCAAAACAAATTTTGATACAAATACAACACAGTAATGTATGACTTATCTCCTTAGACAGCCACTGAGGTGGATAAAATATTGTACGCAAGTGCTTCCGAATAGTTGTTTTGACTCGTAGGATAACGAGGGGCACCCTAAAAGTTTCGGGAATCGGCTATATCGGCTCGTGTAAACTTTTCGCCAATTTACACAAAAATTAAATTGGTCTTTCCTGATTTAAAAATGATGATCAAAATGAAAATCGATCGTAGTAGTCAAAAGATACAACAATTCCAAAAAGTCATTGCAGAGAAAAAATGGATTTATCACGTGAAAATTTTAGAGCCATGATTTTCTACGACTTTAAGTCTGGCTTGACTCCCAAGTTGAGTATTGATCGTTTGCAAAAAGCATTTGGAGATGAGGCCCCATCCAAGACCACTGTTTATCGGTGGTTCGCTGAGTTTGAATCGGAACGCACTTACCTCAGTGACGACTTTCGTGAAGGTCGACCTTCCACAGCCATCACCGATGGAAACATTGACCATGTCCGGAACATGATTGAAGCCGATCGACATGTGACCTATGCTGAGATAGCTGCATTCTTTGGGATCGGGAAAAGTCAAATACAAACAATTTTACACGAACATTTACGCACACGGAAGCTTTGTTCTCGGTGGATCCCACACAAATTGACAGACGACCAAAAGGAGGCTCGTGTGAAATGGTGCCGAGATTCTCTCAAAAAATTCGACAATGGGGCTGCTGATTCAGTATATAGCATCGTAACAGGTGACGAAAGTTGGATTTACAGCTATTATCCTCAAACAAAACAGCAATCCACCGTTTGGGTGTTTCAAAATGAAGATTTACCAACAAAGGTAATTCGCGCTCGAAGCGTCGCCAAGAAAATGGTCGCTACTTTCTTCAGGAAATGTGGTCATGTGGCTACTGTACACCGATACCCAACTCGCACTCAGAAATTGTCTGCACTGCAGCGCTTCGAGTTATAGTGGTATTAGCGCTAAAACATATTTTGTTTGCGATGAGCGGCCGTCATATTTTTAAAATGTCAAAAGTCGTTCTAGTCTCAACAGTATTACACTTTGTCTGCAAAGTTTTTTTATTAATTTGCAAAACCGAAGCATACTTATTCGAATTGCACAATTTCGATACTTAAAAATGCAGATGGCATTTTTGAGCCACGTCGCAAAGGACATGAAAGAAACTGACAGACTTTAAAAGTTTAATATTTACAAACCTAGCTCCAATGTGAAAAACCGTAATGTCTGGAATGTGAAGAATCGTTACATTTATAACACAACATATTTTTCGGTCAAAAATATGATATTCAATGTAACCACAAAAAATATTGATCAAAAAATTTTGTTAAAAATGTTCTCTTCTTCCGAAACGGCCCCTCGATCCTAAATGACATTAACGTCAATGTTCTAATAAGAAAAAAGGGATAACAACAATTTATAGAAGAGAACGAGTATATAAAAAATGACAATAAATTTTTACACTGAGCTGGGTATCGGTGCTACTGTACCACTTGAGGATCGTAAAACAATCAATTCAGAGTGGTATACTACGATTTGTTTGCCAAAAGTATTTGAAGAACTACGTGGAAAGAGTCGAAATCGCAAGATCGTCCTCCACCATGATAATGCAAGCTCCCACACAAGTGCTCTGACCACGACGTTCTTGGAGAAGGAAAAAATCAATTTGATGCTGCATCCACCCTACAGTCCCGACTTGGCACCGTGCGACTTTTATTTGTTTCCGAGTGTCAAGAATAAGTTGCGTAGGAAGCGATTCTTATCTGCGGAAGCTGCTGTCGAGGCATATGAACAAGAAGTGGCCCAAATCCCAACTTCCGAATGGAGTCGATGTTTCGAAAACTGGTTTTTAAGGATGAAAAAGTGTATAGATTGTAATGGTGATTATTTTGAGAAGCAATAAAATCGTTTTATAGCCGATTCCCGAAACTTTTAGGGTGCCCCTCGTACAGCAGTCGCTTCGGCTCTTGCAGCAACCTTCCAACGAGTCAAAAAAACCAATTAGGAAGCACATACGCAATGTACTATCAAGTTTTACTCCATCAGACTTCGATCGAGTTTTATCGGACTTCGGCCGAGACTTATCGGATTTCGACCGAGTTAAGTTCAGTAGGATCAGATCGGAGTTTGGAGCTTTTTACAAATCGGGCCAGAATCGCTCTGCTTGTGTGTACCCATTAATACCATGTAAGACCTTAATTAATAACACCGATTGTGCTTTTTTTCTTGGCACTTACAGTGATAGAATTTCTACTAATGAAAACAATTATTTTCTCGATGGTTCGATCAGACTATCGTAAACATTTATACGAAAACTGATTCTTGTAGGTGGCTAAAATGCAATTTATTCACATTCACCACAAACCTTCTCAACCAATCAAGCTGTAATTTGTATAAAACGTGCTCAGGGCTTCATTATCTATCGAATTGAAGAAAATAGAAAGCTCATTTGTTTATTGTAATATAGAAAGAACGTTAAATTTGATTGTCTGGGCACCATCTTTTTACAAAAACGGTTCGGTTTTCCTGCAATAAAAAGTTAAATGATGGGATCCAAAAACTACAGTTTCAGATTTCAAACAACGTATATGAGATTTCAGAATGAATCTACTTTTGATACGAATTGCTGTCTGTCCATTAAATTTGAGAATTAAACGAATCCTGTGAGACGCACAAAAGTTTCAGCGCATATTGGGAAATACATTCACATGTTCAGAACATTTGAAATTTCTTCGATTGTAGCATGGCTGTGGAATTTACTTTTTTTTTTGTTTTCGCTTATGCAACTAACATCTTCAATGGTTTTGTCTGCATAAAAAAATTATTCAAATACTTCGAATTCAAATCAACATTGCTGTGTTGTCCATTGATGTAAGCTGGAAACAATTGCAAAAGTCTTTCAAATGTTTTACATTTATGCCGATGTGAAACGCGGCTTGAAGAAAGTTTTTAATTTTTCGTAAAGAAATTCATCAAATTGTTTCAGTTTCTTTTTCTGTTAATTGCTCGGAAAACTGAAATAATCCCTTTGTTCAAGTGAAATTTTAAAACGAAAGCAAATAAAGAGATCCGTTGAACAAGCCCTGAGGGATTCATCACTAATTTAACAGAAGTAAGTTCTCATGGAGAAAAATTCTTAACAAATTTTCAAATATTCAAATTCAACAGAATTGTTTTCAGGTGAAATTCAATGTTTTCTATGAGATGAACGCAAAACATTTGCATGTTATGTAATCAAAATATCCGTTTACCAAAATATTCGGAAGCAAAAAATATCTGAGAAAATATCAAACGGACAAAGGTTATTGGTGGGGAGAAAGCAGAGAATTCCAACATCAGCGAACGTTTGCCTTCGTAATAAGGAAAAAGAAACTTAGGGAAAATCAGCGAAGTTTTTCAACGAAATTCGCCCAAAAAAATCCAATTACCGACAATATTAAAGAATTTTGTCACTAACTTAAATTTTTTCGACGAGATTCGTTGAAAATTTTCGCTGATTTTCTCAAAGTTTTCCTTATGACAGCAGCAGCAGTGCTAGTGCCACACTGACGTCATATAAAAAAAAACGCAGAGAAAATCAGAGAAGATTTTCACCGAATTTCGCCGAAATAAAATCAAGCTAGCGAAAAAATTAAATAAAACAATCGCCGAGAATCTTTTGTCAAATTTTGTCGTCAATTTGCTGTTTTTGCGAATTTTGTTGAAAATTTTCGCTCGAATAGGAATTCACTATCCTTCCCGAAGGTGAACAACGTTTTATTATAAACATTTTATAGCAAGTTCTACTTCAATGCGCCACTGAATGGTTCCAGCATTCAAATTGCCTTGCCATACACAAGCCGTAGAACGATGTGTAAAAGTAATAAGTGAATCTATCAAATACTACTAGGTACTACTTCTAAAATAACAAATTATTTTTAGCTGGTGACTGAAGCTTCAATAAAAGTAGTGGGAGCAGTTGAACGCGACGGTTTCATACGGACAACACTGATGTCATGGTCAAAAATGGCTGAATCTAATACAAAAAATCAATATGTTTGCCATAATGATATTTTTTGTCGATAATTCAAAAAATAAAACCAGTTTCCGAAGTTTTTGTGAACAAATGTGCAAAATCATTTTCCCTTGCACTGTGCAGGCCTTCACCTTAAGATGAATAAATCCGACTCTGATGCATATTTTTTTCTACCTTGCTCGTGCAAGAAAGCTATCAAAATTCTCTACAAAATACAACAAAAACATTTTTCTTTGACTTCATATCTTACGACTGACAGGGTCTGAAAGTATGAAAATATTAGTAAAAAATGGAATCCGGGAACACTTTTCGTTCTACCGATGTACCAAAAATTTGATTTCCTTTTCAAAAATACGCCATACATAATGACAAATTTTTGCGTTGTGAAAGCTGAAAGAACAGAAAAACTATAACATGGGGGGGTCCGGCATTTGTGACGCATTTTTTTAATCAAAAATGAAAACATTCCAAAAGAATTTTTGCGTTTCAAAGCTTTAAGCGTCACCCCAAATTGATATCAGTTGTTTTGGAAGGAGGAAGAAGGACTTGCGTCACATTTCCCTTTAAAAGGGTTTTTGTTGTGATATCAGTAGTTTTGGAAGTAATTCAAAGCGATTAACCCAAAAATATCAAAAAATCTGATGGAAGTTGAAAAGTGCTAGAGAAATCCACAAAAATCCTTGAGAATCCCTTAAACCTAGGAAGCTCCATTGCATGACTTCACTCATGTCGAGAATAACCGAAAAATATAAAAAAACCTGATGGAAGTTGAAAAGCGCTAGAGAAATCCACAAAAATCTTTGAAAATCCCTTAAACCTAGGAAGCTCTATTGCATGACCTCA
>CM055406.1:94846353-94881760 GCA_029228625.1 Pseudolycoriella hygida
TTTTTGGTAATTTTTGGCAATTTTTGGTAATTTTCAGTAAATTTCGGTATTTTCGGTAATTTTTGATAATTTGCGGCAATTTTTGGTAATTTTTGGTAATTTTCGGTAATTTGAATTACCGAAAATAGGCCCTGGCTCGTCCCCAAAATTTTCGGTGACCATGACTACATAAAAATAACAGCACCAATTGAAGACTCTGAAAAAGTAATTAATCTAAAAACGTACCTGTTGCAGCTTCTCCTCGTGCATCATCATGAAGCGCTTGAACGGCAACCACGGCAAAACTTATCCAAATAAATACAACGACTCCTACCAGATTCCAATAACTCGTAGGATACCGTTTTTCGTCCGGCGACGCCATTTCCTAATGGCTTAAATATTTTCACTCAGCAATATTGGCTAATGATTGGAATGCTGGTGTAACGTTAGTAGAAACGAAAAAAAAGAAAGAAAAATGATGATCAGGAACGATTTAATATATCCAAATTCAAGTTCGGTAACAACATCACTTGAATCACATACACATTCGCACAAAACTTGATCCACAATTTACTTTTTATTCTATGATACTTTTGTACAACAATAACACAAAATTTCACTTCACAAATTGACATATAACACCGGAAATGCTTGATTTCAGTTCATATAAACACATAGATTTGTTTTCAACGGTTGACTGTAATACTCCTCGCTGATGTGTAGATAAAAACCTAAAAATACAAATTGTTCACGTAAATTAAACAACAAAGAACTTAAAGATTTAAATAAGTTGCTTAATGTAAAAAAAAGAGTTAAAAGTGTAACAGCAATTATAATTACAAAAAAGCGATGTATTTCAACTAGTTTAGGAAGTACAATTTGATTTATCACCCATAGCCCCAGAAGTGTGCGGATCAAAATTTCTTCCGAATCTAACCCGAACTGAACCCGAATCAAAACACAAAAACAATCCCGACCCGAACAGTAACTTTCTGAAACCCGAACCTGAACATTAAAAAAAATTATTTAAAATATTCTGCAAACTCAATTTTGAGAAAATTTTTGCTTGAATTAATTATTTCGGGTCGAAATGGGAAATCTGATCCGACCCGGCCACACAAAAAATCAAAACCAAAAAAACCGGGTCGACAAATTCATTCGGGTTCATCCATAGTTAGTCATTAAACAGAGAGGTGGGCGACTCAACTGTGACATCATTCAATAATTTCCCTTTTTGTTGCTAAAGTTTCAAAACGTTTTTGCAGTACTAGATTGGAAAATAGCTGGTTACAAGTGGATTTCGGTGTAGTGCCGGTTACTTAACTTAAGTAAGTATACGTCAAATTAATTTCGGCGGCAGCTGCGTACTTTTTTGGCCTTTTTCAGCGGCGCGCCGGAGCTGGATAACTTTGGAATGTAAAATTTGTTAAAAAGAATTTTTTCGGCGAAAACACATTTCTGCCGGAAAAAAATATTTTTTTAGTGTTAATTAAAGATAAGCCTTGAAACTGCATCACTAGCTAAAACTTAAATAGACAAAAATATTTCCCTCCATTTTCTCTACAACATAGTGAAAATCCATGTTTTGTCTACCTACCGACCTAGGGCCATAAGGAAATGCCTCGGACACATGCTTTCTAAGACCAAAATGTTTCCCTCAATTTGCTCTGCAACATAGCAAAAAAATTTTTTTGGTTAGTGCCGACCTTAGGACAGACCTGAGGCCCACTTCAGCCCTAAGCACAGGCACCGGGTCCAAATTTGTTTTTGAATATAATTCGGTACTCGATTACCTCCCAAATAGAAAAAGAATCAACAAAATAGTTAGTATTTATCCAATTTATGTAAGCAAACACGTTAGGCGTTTCATTTTTCAACAAAAATTCTTTTAAGTTTTCAAAAGTGGGTTTTTTCACTTTTTGGCACATTAGTATGGTTTGTTGTGTGCCATCAAAATCAAGTCTATTTGAGATTTTGACGGATTTGAAAAAATTATTATTTATTTCATTTATTCCCATTTATTCCATAAACCGCAGAAGTGCGTAACCCCTCGGCCCTAGCTAAGTCCATGGACTCAAATCCAAAAAAGTTTCTTCCATAAATTTTCAGCCATGCCCAGATCTTTCAAACAAAAAAACATTTATGAAAATCGGAAAAGACTCTAAACGTTATAAACATCTGTTGCTAGGTTGTCTCTGTTCGACGAACAGTGTTCGTTGATCAATAACTGTATTCGTGAATCTCGTTTTGTTGATGTCTTGAAGTATGCAAGAGTTATTGTTCCTTCAAAAGGGGGTGACACGACAGATATGAACAATTATAGGCCGATCTCATTACTGTCAACTCTCTCGAAGCTGATGGAAAAAAAACTCTATGATCAATTGTATGATAAGTTAGATACGGCGAAGTTCTTCAAGATTCAAAGGAAATCCCTATCTTTACGCGGATGACACCACATTCAGATATTCAGCGAATAATATTAGCGAACTTCGAATCAAGATTCAAAATGATTTGTGTCTGCTACACGAGTGGTCATCTGACAATCTGATGTTTGTGAATGTGTCAAAAACAAACTACACTCACGGAAATATATTTTTGCATTAATAGAATTTTGTACTTCTGCGCAGCTTTTTAACACTGCAAAAACCTGCGCAGAAGTACAAAATTCTATCTGATGCAAAAATAAAAAAAAACCAATAAACCACTAATCCAATTATTCAAAAAATCATGCAAAAATATATTTCCGTAAGTGTACTCGTATGTCTTATTCAAACAGAGATCATTGGAGTACTTTGAGTTGACCTATGAAGGGGTTATACTCTCTCGCAAGAACGTAGTGACATATCTTAGCCTGCATGTTAATGAAGATTTTACATGGATTGATCATGTCAATTATGTTGTTAAGAGGATCTCGCCACTGATAGGAGTATTGAAGCGTTTGAGTTTCTTCGTTCCAAAAGGAGTTTTGTGTAATTTATATTTTTACATACACTCTCAACTGACTTATCTTAATCCTGTGTGGAACAATGCACCAAAGTACATGCTGACTGAACTGCTTCTTATGCAGGAAAAAGCCTTGCGTAATATGCGAGGTCTTAATCATAGGGAGTCTGTGAAATTTTTCTTCAATAGTTCTATTCTCCCGATTGATTATTTTAATGCGTGTCAAACGGCGCGGCGTCCTTAGTGTTTTCTTTAGAGAATGATCTTTTAAAAAATGATGTCTCACTGCAGGTAAACTCTGAGATTCATGACCATTTTACGAGAGGGAGGAATTTACTTCACCCTTCCTTTGCTCGTACCAATTTTGGACAGTGTGTAGTCGAGATTCATGGTATTAGTTTCTTTAATACTCTTCCATCTTCAATACGCAATGCGTGTGGATTGATGGTTTTCAAACGTCGTCTCAAGGACTATATGCTTTATCAGTTCCACTCGACTTTTAAATATCATTTTGCATGGTGAAGAGCACAAGTCGCATAGTTACGTGTTTCTTTCATTTACATTTAATTTGATTTAATTTAATTCCTTTTGCTTAATCTTTATTATTTTTCATGGATTTAATTGATTTATAATTGTTTCTGTTGTTTTATTTGATTGATTTTGTATTCTAATTAATGAACTCTAGTACGATTTATAAGGTTGTTACTTGATTTATGTACCTTACATGCACAGGCAGAGAGCCTTCAATTAATAAATAATCAATTTTCCTTTTCCTAATAAATAAAAAAAAAAGATTTACTCGAGTTATGTATAAAAGACCAAAAACCACTTAAACATCCCTAGCCGACAGTGCCCAGATTCAATCCCATAAAAGATATTTTGATCACCTTCAGCGAAAAAAAATTTTTGAAAATCGGTTGAATTTTACTCAGGTGACAGACGGACGGACGGACATTTTTTTTATTGCTGATTCGTCATCTAAAGACCATGATCGATGCTCCCCCCCTACTCCCGGTCGAAATTGGAGTGGTTACAAACGTTGTGGTAAACGCATAAGACCCTTTTTCGAAGAACTTCGTTCTTTGTACGGGTCTAAACACCTTGGTATTGTCTATTGTATGCTTAGTGAAAATGTAGATAAGTCTACAAAAAAGAACCACAGTTCCCTTCTACTTAAAACGGCTGACCAAAAACCACTTAAACACCCCTAGCCGACAGTGCCCAGATTCAATCCCATAAAAGATATTTCGATCACCTTTCAGCGAAAAAAAAAATTTTGAAAATCGGTTGAATTTTACTCAGGTGACAGACGGACGGACGAACATTTTTTTTATTGCTGATTCGTCATCTAAAGACCATGATCGATGCTCCCTCCTCCCTACTCCCGGTCGAAATTGGAGTGGTTACAAACGTTGTGGTAAACGCATAAGACCCTTTTTCGAAGAACTTCGTTCTTTGTACGGGTCTAAACACCTTGGTATTGTCTATTGTATGCTTAGTGAAAATGTAGATAAGTCTACAAAAAAGAACCACAGTTCCCTTCTACTTAAAACGGCTGACCAAAAACCACTTAAACACCCCTAGCCGACAGTGCCCAGATTCAATCCCATAAAAGATATTTCGATCACCTTTCAGCGAAAAAAAAAATTTTGAAAATCGGTTGAATTTTACTCAGGTGACAGACGGACGGACGAACATTTTTTTTATTGCTGATTCGTCATCTAAAGACCATGATCGATGCTCCCTCCTCCCTACTCCCGGTCGAAATTGGAGTGGTTACAAACGTTGTGGTAAACGCATAAGACCCTTTTTCGAAGAACTTCGTTCTTTGTACGGGTCTAAACACCTTGGTATTGTCTATTGTATGCATAGTGAAAATGTAGATAAGTCTACAAAAAAGAACCACAGTTCCCTTCTACTTAAAACGGCTGACCTATCACGAGCTTTCTTATGAATTGGTTTCCTTAATGGACTAAGAAATCGATGTCATGATGGTTATGGCACTGATTTATAAATTATATGGAAAATACGAATGGGAATATCTATAGAGTTACACAAGTGAACGAATATTTTTTATTTCATGTAAAAATCCATTTAGCAAAAACCATTTTAATATTCCATGCATTGGAGGAACGAAATGTTCAGAAAATTGATTTCTTCCAAAAAAATAGGATTTACGGGCTGTAATAATTATTTACAAAACGTGATTTTTCTCACGAAAAAGTATGGGGTTGCATCCTCAGTCGAAATCGAGGATTGCCATTGCATTTCCTCTTGTCAGAAAATGTTACATGCAATGTTACATGCAAAGTGAAAACAATGCAATTTTGCATTTACCATTAAAAAAAAAATAAAAGAATTGATGAAAATTGGCCGTTTCTCTTCTTGCGCTAAAATCTAATACACACTGCGTCATTTGGTTTTGAGTTCTATTGAATAGCTAGTTGTATTGTTTAAATAACAATTTTTTTATAGTATGAATTTTAAACAAACATCCAAACCAATCGAAATCAAATAAAACGTAAAATTGGAAGAAACTGTAGGGCTCGCGTCACTCAACTGGGTAATCGAGCAGAGCCCCTAAATGTGTAATTCAGTAATATATTACAACACAATGAACTACATTATAAGACGTGTAGGTTCAAGTGAGCTTGAGTGTTAGATAGATAGATAGAATAAATGGGTGGAAAACATGTTCTCCAGCAACTAAGCCTCAGTTGGGCCTGTTGTGCGTTCCCTCGGTTGTTGACAGTCTCTTAGTTTGGTTAATAAGTTTTAGAATATTGCTTGGAGCGATGCTCCAGGCTGTAGAGTAGTTAGTTGTGAATGAGCCTAGGTACAATTCCCTAGCTTTAATATAGGCTGGGTAGTGGCAGAGTATGCCGTACTTTCTATTTTGCCGCACTTATCGCACTCAGGATTGCGCATCACTCAAGTCGTATGGAGGTGTTTGTTCAAAAGGTTGGTTGTCTGAGCGTCATGACAATGACAAAATAATTCCTAACATTATCAAGTAACGAAATGGTTTCACGTCGTTGGTTAACCTTTTTAAGTTGGATCTATTTAACGACAGGAATTATCGTGAGTTTCTATAGTTTATTCTGATGCAGTTTTTTACTTGCCTTGAGGACCCTATCGAATGCCAGTGATCGCTAAAACGTTTCACCTTCCAGTTTGTAACCTTACGCTGGAACCCGAAATAAGGTACTGCCAATCCTAGGTCAGGGCCAGCTAGGCTGTTATTAGATGCTAGTACGGCTAGTTCATCAGCTTTTTCGTTACCTCGAGTGACCGGTAACCCAAACTAAGGATATGTTATGGTCTTTAGACAAGTTCTGTAAAGTATCTCTGCATTCAAGAGTTAGTGAAGAAGAAAACCTATTTCCATTTATGGGCTTAATTGCGCTCTGGCTGTCAGAGCAGATGAAAATTGGTAAAGAGTTGTGAAGTGAAATCTCCCTACAGCATTCGATAATCCCGTTAACTTCGGTAATGATTCGGTATGTATTTGCCAAGAGGTACCGAGATTCCTTTGCCTGTAGATGGACTAAGTGAGCCTTCAGTGTATCATGTCATGCTATCAAGTGGGATGATATTTGATGATGACCAATCTTGTCGTGTCGAACAGTCAACATTGAATGATTTCTCAAACCTGTGCTATGGCGTAATGAGATCGCGGGGCATATTGATCTCAGGTGAGTGTTACACCATCAACGACCATAACGATGTATGGCCGTAATTTACGTCATGCATCAGAAGCGATGAGTGCTTTAATCTCAAAAGACAAGATCTCGCTTGTTTTTCGATGAATATATGAAGGGGCTTAATGTTTAGCAGAGCCTCCAGGGCAGCTGTTAGTGTCGTTTTCTCCAAAGGAGTTTACAGTCAAGTAAGATACCTAAAAATTTAACGTAATCGGATAGTTCGTGTCGTTTGCCAAAAAATACAGGTTTCCTGAAACCTGCGGTACTTTTTCGAGAAAACAAAATTAATTTGGTTTTGGTAACATTAACAGTCTGTTCATGCGATTGGCACCACTATTCTACTAGCTTCAACGCTGATTGCATCAAATTTGAGTTGTGCATGTGCCAATTAAAAGGATAACTAAGTCATCAGCAAAGCAACAGAGAAGGAGTGGGGTAATACCACCTTGAGGGCACCCTTTACTAACAAATACACTTGCTTTCGAGGAGTTCAGGTAAGATGTGATGACCCGTTCCTTAAGCATTTTGACGATCTATGTTGTGATCGTGAAATTGATGCCGCCGTGCTCGCGACAAGCTTTTCTTATAGCGTTGAATAACTGATTGTTAAACGCCCCATCGATATTAATGAAGCAGCCGAATGCTTTTTCAATTCAAAAGCTTCTTCGATTCTTTGGACTAAGTAGTGGAGCGCCGCTTCAACGGACTTCCTTGGCTGGTAGGCATATTGCCGAGGGTGCAGTGAGAACCTTTTAAGTGCACCATCCCTGAAGTAACGATCTTTGAGTTTTTCTAACGTTTTAAGCACTAACGAAGTTAGGATTATAGGTTTGAAGGCTTTAGCCAACGGGTAGGAGTTCTGTTAAAAACAACCCTGACTCCTCTCCAAAAACGTGGAATGTATTGGAATTGGATGCTGGCTATAAAAATGTTATAGAGAGAGACGGTTATGAGGTCGGCACTTTTTTGTAACAGTGCTAGAAAAATACCGTCTTCACCGGCTGATTTGAACGGTGAGAACGACGATAAAACCCAAGTGATTCTTTCTGGCTTTTACGTCAAGTGTTAGTACACATCGAATTATATAATTCATTGTACCGTAGAATGATTTACTGTACACGTGATAGAGTGTCGGTGCAAACACTTGACGTTTGCCTCAAGTAATATTCATTTGTAATTACAGGAAGAGAATCACAAGCTTATACATCTTTCTTATTTCTCTTTTATCTATTTTTTCACGTATTCGCTTGCATTTTTTGCATGTAAAACTCGGTGTGAACTCAGAAATGAGTTAATGTAAAAATGTATTGTGCTTTGGGGTCATCCTTAAAAGACGTCCGACGCCTGGGGGGAGGTTGGGGGTATATAAAAACCGGACGAATTCGGACGGGTGAGGCGTTCAACAAAAAATACGTGAATGAGCGAATTCAGGAAAAATAGATCGGGTAAAAAGCGTCGGATATTGATCACGGTGTTTAAAAATTCCGCATCAGGACAGTTCAACCACCTGGATCACTATCATTGGTTTTTCACCTTTGTGATATAATATACGATTATTGATATTGATATCGTCGGTCTCATGACAAAGTGACGCAACTGCAAAAAGCGAATATATTTTGTTGTAGTTGCGTCACTTTGCCATGAGACCGACGATATGATCGAATTTCATGAATGTCGTTTGACAATTGGATGGGAAGAAAAAAAGGACTACTACAGGACGTCTTTTATGGATGACCCCTTAAGGTGTCATCATCATCCTTATTTTATGAAGGAGATAGGCTGAAACAACCGACAAGCGTTAGTAACTGCCACCCTAAACAACGCTGAAGCCTAATGTTGTGCTTTACGTTGGTAAAAATCGATTAAAGTAACGATTCATGGTTGTGGGATTTATCACGCGCGATATAAAGGACACATTGTGAGCCTTTATTTACTTCCATTTTAAAATGCACAGAATTGCTTTAATGATTAGCAGAAGCGAATGCAGCTTTAGAATAATTTAAACTTGTTTATGTTCTGGGAAACATAACGTTCATTATTCGTTCACACAATTTTCGCTTAATTTGTGAAACGTACGTGATAGTCAGCTTTGAATGTGTAAACATTTACCTTAAAGCCGATATTAGAGAATGGAAGACTGATGAAATTTGAGAAAATGAGATAGAATTTTCGAAATTTAATCGTAGAATTTGAAAGTGTTCTAAAGGAAACGTGTTTTAATTTATGCAGAGCTTCTTCCACGTATCAACAATTAGAAACTTATCCGAACGTCGTCAATTATCGTTTCTCTGAGTGCTTAGTAGCAGCATTCTAAAATCTATTCAATTTGAATTAGAGAAGTGATGATGGCGTTGAGCGTCTCTCCAAAGCAGAGAATTGATGAAAGATAATGTTCTTTCTCTATGCGACGTAGCAATAGATGGTTTGCATCACTTATCATCAGGCAATAGTAACCGCCTGTCGGTGACGTCATCTGCTTATTTTCATAGCTGAATACGGATCAACATAAAACAAAAGTACTTAAGTGTGTAGAATCCTATTCAGCTACGAAAAAAATGGATGGCGCCACCTACAGGGGTACTTTAGTTTTATATTGATCCGTATTTAGCTATGAAAATAAGCGGATGACGCTACCGACAGGTGACTATTATCGCCTGATGAAAAGTGATGCAAACCATGCTCTATTAGTTGTTTTTTCGGTATTTTGCAGCGTTGTGACAAGTCCCTCTGATTTCACAACTTTTGTAAGTAAACAATCAAAGACTTGCGTCACATCTCCACTTCAAATGGACTATGTGCCAAATTTGACTTCAACATCACTTCAAGCTAGTTTACAATTACGAGAGACACAGAAATGTAAATTTTTTATCGACCAAAAAATGTTCAAATAAAATCTCTATTAAAGCACCACTTTTACGAATTCCATGTTTGACGCATCTAATGGAACGTTTGCATTTTCGAAAGTTATTTTTAAACGATGCAAAAATACAATTAGAACAAAAAATTGTTCTACGACATGCATCGAAAATTCTTTGCTGGTTTTATATTTTAGTTTCAAAAGTGCGTTTTCAGTGCATTTTCCAATTTTGGATATTTTATTAAGCAGCACTTGACAAGCAAAAATAGCCTTTTTCGTGAGAGAATCCCTAAAAATTACATGTGAAGAAAAGAGAGAGATACAATCAAGTATAGTCATTTTCGTGTGTGACAAATCTTTGCAATCAGAAAATAATTAACTAAAAATGCAAAACGTCATAATTTTACCATAGCGTGGAACAATTTTTTGCTCAGAATTATATTTCCTACAAAAAATGTTTTTATGCAAACGTTCCATTGTCCTCATCAATTGCAAGATTATAGAGGGTCTTGGTCTTGAATGTTAATTTAGAATGATTCATGAGAGCAGACTGTATTAAATATGAATGAATGAACAACGTGTGGAACTTGAAAAAGTTTTTATTTAATTTACAGTCATAGTTCGCAGTACTTGACCTATTTTGGTTATTTTTGACTATTTTGTTGTAATGGTTAGTCCTGAAATTAAAATTAACCCCCCTGTAGGGACATCAGAAACTCGTCCAGCGAATGATATGACAAATCGTTCAATGTTTGATTGTATAGAGAGTATTCGTAGGCGAGCCATATTTACTTCATTTGCAAGGGATGTGTCGGATGTGTTTTTAGAGACAAGACACAACTCTGTATTTTTGAGTTTTCCCCCTGCTTACCCCCACCCCAGAATCGAGCTATCACACATGAAATGAGCCCCTGGGTAGAAATTTTTGCGACACTAAAAAGTTCGAAAACATTTTTTCCAAAAATATATATTTTTTTGGGAAATCGTTTTTGGAGAAAATTTTTTACCCGAATTTTAGCTATAACAACTACTAAAACGACTGCTCTTTTTTACACCCTGGCGAAGTATCTGTCTTTTGCATTACCGTGACGTTTGTAACCAGTCGAATTTCGACTCAAGAGTTTCCCTGAAAGCTAGTAGAATAATTCTTTTCCGATTTTCATAACTGTTTTTTATTATACAATTATATGAAAGCCCAATAATTTTTGGAAGCAAATTTTTTGAGTTTGGACACTGGCACTTAACTCAGTTTCAAAAAATGAGTCCTGTCTAGGTATACTACGTGCTTTTTCTAAATAAATCTGGTCAATTCTACCCACGTACTTGTGTCTTTTTCTATTTGAAAATTTGGCCCAAAAGTTTTCCCTAGCCAAAAACAGTTTTTTTGTATGCATGTATGCTGGAAATGAATTCTGAATGCATTCAAAATCCATTTACTCGCTTAATTGTGAGGCAGTAGATAAATTTTTGCAGTGTTGTAATGGAAAATTGGTGGCATCTACTTAGTGCCCCATGTCTGCGATGTAGAGAAAATCGAAAGGGGCGTTTTTGCTAGCGGATTTATGGGTTAGGATGGGTTTTTTATCCCGTTACGTCGGACAAGTTTTTCAATATTATTATTTCTTCGACTATCTCCAATGCAATTTAGTAATGACGTAATCAATAATTCAGAGAAATTTCATTTAATAATGTATTTTTACTACGCGTGCGAGAGTGCATTGGTGTCATGTAATGAACAGTACATAATTGTGAATGAATGTTACTTAAAGCAAATATCAAATTTGCAACAATACACTTTCTAGGGAATGCAGAAACGGACCAGTTCTGGAGAACCAGGTACTTATACTTTTTTAAAACAAATATTTTAATCTGAAAGTTGAACCGAAAATGTAGACATAAGTAGCATTATAATAGTATATTATATATTAAGGTACATAAACAATCGTCGAGGTTGGTAAAATTTCAAGGTACGTCAGCCCCGAGGAATTTTAACTACCGAGACAATTATTGCGCGATTATATGCCTTAATATATACGATATTTTATCACATCGGGGCCTATAATTGCCAATTTTGCACAAAAAATAGGAATACACTGTACATCGAAATCGTTGCAAAGATAATCGTTTCAATCTAGTATGTAGTTGACATAGCAAAATGGTCGGTCATTCAAAGTAATTTTTTTTAAAGAAAACGTAAATAAGAATTCAATTTGATCAAAACTTATCGCATAGGGACTCGGTAAGTAGTCATAACTAGCAAAATTTGTATTTATGTAAATCGCTGTTACATGCACGACTGCTGATGTGTTCAGTAATTTTCATAACTCAACGGTTGGGTTTTCAATCACGAAAGTTACTGAACACCTCGTCCCCTATGCGATAAAATATACTAAAGAATATGCTATGCAAGTAAGCCATAATTGAACGAGCTATGTTCGCGCACGGTGAAACACAAGTGCTATTGCTCCACTCGCTGGCGCTCGTTCAGCAAACATTCGCCCTTGTGTTTCACCAAGAACATCAGCCCGTTCAGTTATGGTTTACTTACATAGCATGTGCTGTAATATACTATTTGTTTCGGCCTCAGAAATAATTCCGTGAATGAAACAAAAGGTCCAAATAGCGCGATAGCTACGGTGAAACTGAATATGACTCTAGAAAAATCCAAGCCAAACAAAGTGATTTAGAAATTCAGTTTTCAAAGACCAAGCAATAAACAAATTTATAGAAAAATGCGTACCCAAGGCACGATTCAGATTCAACTGAAATGTGTAGAGATCGTTTTCCAGCTGGATTAGATATCTATTGATCGAAGGTTGGATTTACACAAGCCCGCCATTCCACGAAAACTCCGTTCCTACGCTCGAAATGCTCAGTAGTTACGAAAAGATATTTATAGAAAATGGTGCTTCAGAAGGATTGATCCTTCAACTAGAGGTTAGTTATTTTTCTATGACAATCATTTTGTAACTACTGAGAATTTCATGCGTAGGAACGAAATGGTCCGTGGAATAATTTTTTTTTGGAAAATTTGAGAACCGGCTCTCGGTTTCTTAAGAACCGGTTCTCGGTTTCTTAAGAACCGGTTTTGTATTCCCTAACACTCTCGTAGTAAAGCATTATACGATACTGTGAGGTACACATCTCGCTATATGCTTCATAATTTTGCAATGTACTATTAGGGACCATCCATAAGGTACGTACTCAACAACTTACTATTTTTAGACCCCATCCCCTCACGTAAGCATTTAAAAAATGCTGAAATGTACGAAACGTACGCTTGCGTCGAAGCTCCTTATTTTAATTACGTTAAAAATTGCATGATTGATAGAACTATTTCAATGTGATTTTTTTCAATAAAATTGAAAAAACTTCTGAAAATTTTCGCTGAAAATGATAAAAAAAAACTTTTTAATTGTTTCAATTATTTTGAGGAAAACTGTTAACTAAAATCTTTCTGTAATTCTTCTTCTAAATGCCCGCAAAGCGTTTCAAATCAACTAAAAGCCGTGCACCTGCAACCCGAGAAAACTGAATAACAAATTATTGAAGTGGAAACAGTCATTAATGTCATAAATGTTGGTTGGTTTTTGTATTTCATTGAAAACTTTTCTCGTACAAAACAAAACAAAATGCAAGTTGAACAGTTGTCGAATGTTGTGTTGTGGCTGTTTCGCAGCCCCTCAAGTATAACACGCCGCACTGTATAAGCATTTTGAACAGAATGAAAGATTGTTATTTTCGCCACTCTGAAAATGAGAAATGGAAGCGAAACAATCCAGTGAAAGAAATGAATCCAGGACTGCACTCGTGGCACAGGCATAAATTTTACTTCTTTTATTTTCGTCTCTACCCACCCACAACCTAAGCGGATAACTTTTAGAAAATAACCTTTGGTATGCGCCAACTCTCCAGCAAAACAAACTTCTAATATATACACAATGAAGCATCTAGTAATAAATTGTTGTTCATATAAAACGTGCAAGTGTTTCGATTCGTTTAATTCAAATTTTTAGAAAGAATTTCTGTAAAAAAAAAATCTGCAAGTACCTATAGTTTGTGCAAGCCTAAAAGACACTTAAATTGCTTGTACAAAAATACAAGTTTAAAATATTATGCATATTTGTCTGTCTGGCTTTTTGGAAAATAAAAAAGTACACAATTTAAAAGCCGGAATTAAGTGGGTGGAGTTCGTTGTGTATACGTGCTTAGCAGATAGGATTAGTTGAAGCGTTCGTAAAACATTTCATTTGCTAAAAACGGTTTTTCTATCGTGAACACTCGGTGGCGATGTATCTGTGACGCAAGTCTACATATACACCATTTAAAAATTTTCACAACATTTTCATAAATTCAGAAGATTCCCAAAAAGATTGTGAGTCTTCCAAAATTGTTGACATTTTTTGGTATCTTTAAATTTTTCGTACCACTTCGTCTGAAATCGGAATACAGTCGATGCCTAAGATTTTCTCCGAAAATGGCTGGGAGTAGAGACCGTTTTCGACGGTGCGATTTATAAACCCACAAATCCACAAATCCAAACCCACAAAAATTAAAAATCCCACAAATTCCCTTGCAAGTACTCGATGTTTATCCTCAGTTTGATTGTGGCTTTTCTACGAACCAATTTCCTGCCGTTACCTAAAGCAACAGCTACGTTTGGAAAAAAAAATTTTTTCTTCTTCTACAATCAACCGACAAAGAGAAATGTTGTAATTGTAATCTAAAGTGTTGTCCTAAACCTTCAGACATCAGTTTGAAATAGGATTTATCATTCCTTGAGCTAGAAGCCAAGGAGACAGGCTGGTGTTAAGTTGAGAATAAGTGAGACGATACATTACATTAGCACCTCTCATTTGGCTCAAGCAGAATATTGACACCAGCCTTATCAAATCCCAAGTACAAGTTCAGGATTACCAGAGCTAGAACTCAGGGTGGCAGGCTGGTGTCAAGTTAATAATTATGCAAACGCTCTTTTACACTAACACCTTCGTTTGGCACAAACACCTGCCTGCCTTCTTATAGCTCCCATACGGATTTATTATACTTTGATTTAGACCTCAAGGAGACAGGCTGGTGTCAAATTGATAATAATTAGGACTAATAGTGACATTGGGTATGCAGAATTTTAACAGAGTCGTTAGCTCAACATAACATATCACAACAACAAAACTAACACAAATACAATTTTCGATATTCTATTCATTCAACAAATCGTAAACAGTAGATCGTATGCGGCGTCGCGTCCCCTCAGTTTAGAAGCCAAAAAGTTGCCAATCGGTGCAACTTGTTTATGGAGAAAACGCGCACTAAATCATCGCCATCTCAGCATTTTAGTCTGGTAGAACTCTTGGAATATCGCGACGACAGTACAAGAAACATAAATCTATTTAGCCGGGTTGGAGTAGTGCTCGTTAAATTCAAATAGCGAAAATTTTTTCGCGCTACTCATTTATAGGTTGTGCATTTCGTTGAACGAAATGTTGAACGCTTTTTATCGTCATTACCATTTTATGCAGTAAGCTGACGTTTTTACCGACTCATGCTTATGATAAATTGTAGTTTTTGTGTGGAAAATTATTATTATTATTATTATTATTATTATTATTATTATTTATTTCAAAATCGTTATAATACTTTTACAGGTAACAGCTTGTATTTAAAGAAAAAAAAATATTATAATTAAAATTATAAGTCAATTCCAGCGAATTAATATTCATTTAAGGAATTAACTTTAAAAGTATATTAAAATTTAAAATAATTGTGTTTTAATAATGTTTTGTTTAGTTTTTTTTTTTTTTTAAAGAAGATCTATTTAATTAGTTAATAATTTTGATTTTGATAATTTTGTGATTTGGTCCTCTTCTAGAAGCCAAGATTTCAATTTATTTTTGAAAGATTTGATATTTGTATTATTGTTTTTTAAGTCGTTTGGAATTTGGTTATATAAAAATGGTCCTGAAAAAGTTATCTTTGTTTTTCCGATATTTGTTTTTGTGGTGTTAATATATATTGAATTTTCTGATCTTGTATTATATGTATGTTTAGTTTTTTCAAATTTAATTGTGTTATGTTTTTCATTACTTAAATTCTGTTTTACGTAGTCGCATGTTTGTAGGAAATATAATCCTTTAATTGGTAAAATATTAGTGTCTTTGTATAGTAAGTATGTTGGATGTTGCAATGGTAGGTGTAGAATCGCTTTAATAGCTCTGTTTTGAAGAGTTTGTAGGGGTTTTAAATGTGTTAATGCTGCTGATCCCCATATATTGCATAGATATTCGATATTACAATGTATCATCGAGTAATATAATAAAAACAATATTTTCCTTGGAAGGAAATAAGATAATTTGTTTAAGACACCTACTCTACATAAAAGTTTCGTACATAAGTTTTTTATAAGGGTTTTCCATGTTAAAAATTTGTCTATAATAATTCCTAAATATTTAAATTCATTAATTTCTTCAAGAAAGACTCCTTTGTATGTTAGGTAAAATGTTGGTTTAATTTTGTTTCTTGTGTGGATGTTAATGAATTTAGTTTTTTCTATGTTTAAAGTTAATTTATTGAGTCTGAAATATTCTTTTAATAAATTTAAATCGTTTTGAGCGTTATTTTTATTTACATTGGGATTTTTGTTAAAATAATAAAGAAAAGTGTCGTCAGCAAAAATATTTGGTGTACAATTTAGAGGTAGGGTTCCTAAATCATTAAAATAAATAAGGAATAATAAGGATGACAGTACACTACCTTGTGGACAGCCACAGACAATATCAGTCATTGAACTATTTACTCCATTTATAGAGACGTATTGTTTTCTATTAGTTAAAAATGATTTAAGTAAATTTAGTGCTATTCCTCTTATTCCTGATTTTTCTAATTTGTACAGTAAAATTTGGTGATCTATTGTATCGAATGCTTTTGCTAAATCTAAAAATATGCCTAGAGTATATTCTCCGTTATCTACTGAGTTTATAATTTTTTCGATTAATTCTGTGACTGCTATTTTTGTACTAGAATTTAGGCGAAAACCGTATTGAAATTTATAAAAGAATTTATTGGAATTTAGAAACGAGTATAGTCGAGTATATATTATTTTTTCTATAATTTCGTTGATTATGCTTAAAACTGATATTGGTCTGTAGTTGCATACTAGTTTTTCATTCCCATTTTTGAAAATAGCAGATATAACTGCAATTTTCAATATGTCTGGATAAATTGCATTAGTAAATATTAGGTTTATCATTTCACTTAGAAAAGGACAAATTTCATTTAAACACGATTTCAGTATTGTCACACTTATGTTATCTATGCCTGTGGATTTTTTGTCATCTAATTTGAGAATTGTAGCTTTAATTTCTTCTTCAGTTGTTGGATCGAGGAATATACTTTTTGGCTCATGTTTTATTGAATTAAAAAAATTTATATTATCATTTTTGTAGTTTATTAATTTTTTTGATAAATTTATTGCGTTCGATGCATAAAAACAATTAAATTTTTCTGAAATAAGTTTTGTGTCGAAAATTTCTATGTCGTTGCCCAAAATACTTGTAATTTCTTTTTTATTTTTGTTATTTCCTAAAATTTTATTAATTTGTTTCCAAGTTTTTTGAGAATCTGATTTGCAATTTTCGAATAAATTTTGATAATAATTTGTTTTCAAATTTCTATTTTTAGATTTCAAAATTTTACTAGTGATTTTTAATTTATATTTTAGATTATCGCAATTTATATTATTAGTTTCATTTGTTTTTATTTTTTTTAATAAATTTGTTTTTTTATTATATAATTTTTTTAATTCATCATTAAACCATGGGCACAGTGTGTCTTTGACTCTTTTCTCTTGTTCTATTAGTTTTGTTGATTCTATTTCTGCAGTGTTAATGGCTTTTAATAAAAAGTTACAACTTTCATTGACATTATTTTTATCATAATAATCTTCTGATAATATTTGATTTAATTTTGTTCTAAATTTATCATAATCAATCATTTTTTTAATTGTTTTTATTTTTTTATTTATTTTATTTGTTGGTATGTTAATATTTGAAATTATTATACTGTGATCACTAAAGTCATTGTCTATAGTATGATTTATGATTTTATATGCATTTGAGAAATTTGTTATTAAATGATCCAATAATGTCATTGAAGAAGGTCTGGTTCTTATGTTATTTGATATGTTAAAACCATAATAATTTAAAAGATTTGTGTATGTTCTGTTTTTGTTATCATTTGTGTCAATATTCATGTCTCCACAAATTACGCAATTTTTTGAATTGAATCTAGACAAAAATGATTCTAGATGATCAAAGTAGGAGTCTAAATTATATACCGACAGTCTTTGCTTTTCGGAAATTTATTGTTTAAGTCATCTTATTATTCTGTTTTCGCGCAAATAGTACTTGAAACGTTTTGGTTCATTGCAAAATAAATTATTTTTGTATGTTGTTGAAGACTGGTCAGTGATTTTTCGCATTCTCGATAAGTCCTCTATACAAAATCTGCTGTTTATCATAAGCATGAAGCTCGGAAGTTCCGTCCACTAGAAATGAACATGCAAACCAAATGCTCAACCTACATCATTTTGTAAATTACAATTAATAGTACTGAATTTCACAATACGAACTGGACGACATTGAAATTGAAAACACGACGATTTGTTAATACGTTACAATTTATTCAAACTAATTTACAATGACCGAATGAGGTCGGGACGCAGTGCGTCCGTTAGGCTTGCGGCCTGCCAAAACTCACTCACTTATGTTACTCCTCATTCTCTCCTTGCTCGCTCGATCCATTTCCACTATTTCGCTCTACCGTTTCAGAGAAATAATAATGCGGCTACGTCAGATACGTAACAGCACATTACATTGGAACCTGCGAAAGTAATTCATTACATGAGGACACAATTTTGTGATGCGAGCCAAACTCACGAGAACTTTTTTTTAGCAACAAGCTTTGAAAACATTATTTTGACGAGCGTAAGGCTTGCATATCCGAGTCGTAGGCGAGGAATACAATTTCACGAGTCGAAATAACAGTTTTCAAAGCATGTTGCTCAAAGTAACACGAGTGAGTTTGTGAGTTTTCAAATTGTGTCCAAAGTAATGAATTATGTAGCAGGGTTCAATGAATAAAATGTTTTATTACCTATCCATCCGAGAGTTGAGCATTACAAAAGTTTTACCTCACTAGTGAAAACAAAAGTTTTTACTTCATTAGTGACGACGGGTGGCCCCGACGTGATCTGAACACGCAACCTTCTACACTAGTGAAGATGAGAGTTTTGTCACAAAAAATATCCCAAAAAGAACCCCCCCCCCTCCCCCCCCCTATATGTTATGCATGGTTTTTGTAGGGGGTAAGCTTACATGTAATGCTCAACTTTCAGATGAAATAGGCTATAAAAGCTTTATTTGGCCAAAAAGTATAAAGTTCTTTTGTTTTACATTAAATATTTAGAAAAATTACAACAAATGTCTCATAAATTCGAACACACACACTCAAATTTAACTGTAATCAAGAAATGATGTGGTTGATTGATTGATTTTTTTACAGGATAGAAAGCCAATACTACACAATATTTCTAATTTATTACTCTAATGCATCAGTCCTGAAGCACTTTGGCCAGCTTTATTGGCTCTATTTTCGAGAAAATATTATTTTTTGATTTTCGCTAAATTTTCCTGACTTGTTCAATATTTTCGTGATTTTCTCAATTTAGCGAAAATCAAGAACAGTATAATTCAATATACCCCAATACACACGAGGTGTATGTACGTGCGGGCGTAGCCCAAGCGATAGCGAAAGTACACATCGAGTGTATTGGGGTAAGTTGAAAGATATTTTGTGTGTTGATGCACACGCCGTGAAAAAGCTTTCGCTACCTGCTAATGCAACCACACACACAAATATACTCTCGCTTATCATGACAAACCGATCTTGAAAATCGCTTATATTTTCTTTTTTTCTAGCAAAACAATGTTGCTCTAGAAGCTTCAACAGCCTAGAAAAAAAAGATGTGTGAGATTGGAGCGATAATGTTTATAGTTTTGGCCGAACTTATAGGTCGTTGGTGCTGTTAGCGTTAACGAATACAGCCCTGCTATTCTGTCATTATAAGGAAAAAAACCGCAACAAAAGGTCGGCGATTGTTTTGTTTAATTTTGTCGCTAATTTGATTTTTTTCGGCGCAATTCGTTAAAAATCTTCGCTAATTTTCTCTAAGTTTTGTTTCCTTATGACGGCAGCATTCGCATCAGAGATGAAGAATCACAATCCAATTATATGACAGCCATGTTAATCTCAATATTTTTCATCTGAAAACTAACAAGCCAAATTCGATCTGTCAATTCTTTTATGTTATATTTTACATTGCCGTAGCGTCTTCCCCTCATTAACTTGACTGTCTGGCTTAAACAAAAGAAAATGATTTACGTATAACTCATTCCGAGGTAAAATGCTCGTTTCAAGATCATAATATTGGAAAGCCTCGGGAGGGAGCGCTATAAGTGTACGATTTCATCTGTTGTCATAAATCAATATAAATTCTGTTTCGACTATTATTGAAATTATGTTACCGGACATCGTTCTATTTTTATTGAAACTACAATGCAAAAACAAAACACAACAAAACTTCTACAACAGCGACTGGCTTAAAAAAAATTGCAATTTTTAATTAATGTGGATTAGAGTGTTTTTTCCGAGACATTTTCTCGTTGCACTCTTTTCAAATTATTTTAAATTGGATCTACCATACATTTGCTCATCGTGTATCATGGATATGCACTCATTCGCCACAACAACATATGCAACGACAGATTGAATTTAGAAAAAAAAGCGACTATATAATCAACATTTTGTGAGTTGGAAAAAAATGAATGGGTTTTTTACCAGGAAAAAAGTATTAATTACATTCCGATCATGTGACTTGGTGTTTGTTAGCTAAACAAGAAATTTAACAAAAAAATCGATTTAAAGATCGATTAGTCAATGTCCCATTGTTAATGTGTAAAACTTCAAGTTGACTCTGTACGCGTTGTTTCAGTAAAATATATTCCTTTGTATAAGCCATCTAGTTATAGTTTATCTACAACATACCGTTCATTATCGCTTTATTAATGTGTTGGAATAATCCCCCTTAACGTCAACTGTTTATCCAATTTGTAGCGGTTATATGGCAAGAATACACTCGTTTTTTGCGGAATAAATTCGTGTTAAATTGTTGTGTGCTCAACTTATGTAATTAAAATATGTTTCTGTCTCAAAAGGTCAATGTCAACGTCATGGACGTGACACTATATGCAATTTTTGAATAAAAGTCAGTCGTTGAACACCAGTGGATTTTATTGCATATCTCACACCGAAAATGCTTCATTACGTTCATTACTGTCTACTGTCTGCATAAAATATCCCGTGAAGAAAATTCAATAATCGGCGATTTTCATTTTATTTGATAACATTGTTCAGTATTTGTACTGAGACAGTAGACTCAAATGAGTATTTTGAACGGATTTTTCGCGTGTAATAGTTATTTACGTGTCTGTTTGATGAGATGGTTTTTAGGATTTTTTGCATGATGTAGCCCGAACGAAGTGATCGAGGAACAGACACTATAATGTTTGTCTATCGAACAAGAAAGAAATTACGAAAATTGTAATTTCACAAATCATCAGAAGATAATAAGGTGATGTGGTCGATCGAAAATATTGCGCAAACAATCATGCTGAATCGGAAAAAAAGAATAATCTTTCTGGTGAGTGTAAAAAAAGCAGAAGTTAGATTTGAAATTAAATTTAATATTTAGCAGCTGATTTAGCACATTGATGTAAATAATGTATACACAATAATCTTTTGTTTGTGTGAAAATTTTTTCTACATTTCATGTGATCGCCAGTCATTTTTTCTTCTATCAGTCAATATTTTTAATTATCGACATTGACAATCACATGATTTACGTGATTTCTACTCATCTGAATTAACTTATTCAATTAAAACTATGATATCATGTTATGCTTTGATGAATTTGTCGAACACGTTGATCAAAAATTAAAATTCACCTTATTTATCACGAAAAGCAAAGTGTCATGGCAAATTTGCCGACTAGAAGCAAATCATAGTGCATTGTGATGCACGAACTGTAATCATGTGATCACAGTCAATGTGTGGAGTGAATCCACAGAGGCCTATTCACACAATAAGATGAAGTTATTTAGTGCTTTTGTCCTTGTACTTTTTTTTCATTCAATAATATAATTTGACTGAATTCGCGATCGGCTTTTTTTAATCTCGAGTTGCGTGGAATACAGACTTAGCATGTGTGTGTAAATGAAGCCTACGAAAAGAAAAATATAATCCCACGGGGAGAGAAGCAAGCCTTTCGCCACTTGGGATTATATTCTTCATTTATCGTCCCTAGTAGGCAGCATGTAAAACTTAATACGCAATCACGTGAAAGAATTTGAACCTAAATATAAGACTAGACTGTGTATGGGTGTATGGGCCGAAAGGCAGCCAGTAAACCGATCCGAACCCGCAGGTTCTTGTTGGGCGGATTGATAACTCGTTTCCTTTCACCAGAAGCAGAAGATGTTTAGAATAGAGACATGCAAAATGTACCTCTTAGTACATGGCTTGTAGGTTTTGGCAAGAAGCACATCAATTTCTGATGATGCAAAGAATTGCTGGGTAGTTCTCAGTCATTCCAATCGCTGTATGAGAGGGTGTTTTTGGGCGCTATGTTTTGACTCCACGTCGTCGGGTGAGCCTGAAAGGTGACACTCTTTCGGATTTGGTGTATATTGACAGAAATGTCAAAATTTTGTTCCTTATATCCACATTATATCCTGATATTTCCTGGTATCCGTTAAAATTTTATAAAATTTCCTTGTAGAGCTAGATACGCAAAGATAATGAAGCCTTCTTTGCTACACGAAAAAAAATTCGAGTAAGGCTGTGTGCTTTATGAAAAAGCTTTGTGCATTATAAGACGGCTACAATATTCATAAAATAGCTACGTGATGTAAAATTTTACATAATGCAACTATATTATAACGCTGGCAGTTATATTGTAGAGAACACAGCTCTTTTATAAAGCACGCAGCCTTACTCGAAATTTCGTTTGATTTCGTGTCCGTCGTTACAACTCAAATAGGTTTCCTTCCTATAAGTCAGACAAGAATTTGTTGCAACGCAGGCAGCTTCTCTCAATTTCATTGCGGTTTTGTGAAATTGTCATTTGTTCTTTAAATTTATCGCTAGATAAAAAATAACATTTACTCGAGCGCAAACATTTGGAAACAATGAACATTGCGTTTTTTTTACTTTGAGCCACAATGTGGGCAGGGCCGTAGCTACTAATGGGCGAGGGCGGGATAAGCCCGCCCTGGAACTTCTTCAACCTGGGTAATTTAATGCCATTATCAAACGACTTTGATATTTGTTTATGATTTGGAGTATTGAAATTGCTTTGGCGTTAGATAATTAACAATAAAATCATTACTATACAACTAAAAAGTAATTTTCATGCCTCGGGGCCAAAATCGAAGGAAATTTTATAAATTTCTCTCGATTTTGGACCTCTGCATGAAAAATTTTTTGTGTGTCTGTTTTGGACGACTCATTTTAGGCACTTTCGCATGTAGACCTCGCTCTGCTCGGTCTACAACACGCGAAATTGCCTAAAACCAGTCGTCAAAAACAGACACACAAATAACTATTTCATGCTTCATATGCGGTGCGAAAGTAAAAATTTCATCCCATGGGACGAAAATTGTATTTTCATGCCTCGGGGTTAAAATCGAAGGAAATTTTATAAATTTCTCTCGATTTTGGACCTCTACATGAAAATTTTTTTGTTTATCTGTTTTGGACGACTGATTTTAGGCACTTTCGCATGTAGACCTCGCTCTGCTCGGTCTACAACACGCGAAATTGCCTAAAATCAGTCGTCAAAAACAGACACACAAATAACTATTTCGCCACTCGGGCTAAAGCCCACGGGGCGAAAATAAAATTTTCGCCCCGTGGGATGAATTTTTTTTTACTTTCGCACCGCATATGAAGCATGAAAAATATAATACACCACTCGGAGATACTTTCGTACCTCTCCCTTGTAGTGTAAATAACTACTTTTGTTTGGGTACCAGATGAATTCATGGTTTTCATGCCATGTTTGTCGTACAAATTTAGAAAAGCTTCGCTTGGCGTAACACCAAAAGTAGCAATAGGAGAGGTTAATGTTTTAGACGATTGCATCAACAGTTCTTTTTGGTTTCCATTAGGATAAAAATCATCAATTTTGAATTAGGGAGGCAACTTTTACAGTTTTGCTTCTCAATTTTCTATATAGTTCTCAATATCGTTGAACGGGAAGTTTAAGTTGCCCTTTTTAGTCCTCTCTAAATTTGAATTTTTACTTGAAGTTGGATTGTTGACCACTAGGAGGTTCATTCAAACCTTTCGTTTGTAACAAATACACCGATTCCTTATAACAAGGACATTGTATACACTTTCCCAGAAGACAAAAAAGCTGTATTTTCAACGGGAAACGAGAAAAGTGTACTGTCCACGGCACAATTGTTCCAAACACTCATGGAAATAGCCATATATCAAATAGATAATAGAAAATTTAAAATCACGTCAATTTTGGATCAGGACGATTGCTTAAGGAACGAATTTAATGCTACTAACTGAATGTGATTTGAAAAATTATTACCAACTGAAAAAACAAAACAAGAAAAATCGCTCGCTTCGCTCGCATGTATACTTATTACAGAAATGTTTTTTGAACAAACAAAATAAGTCAACTTTATTTCGTGGAAAAATGAACATTTTCTTGATATTTAAATGAGAAAATTGTTTATTGATGATTGAAGGAAGAAGTGTTCTCCTACAGAGATTCATGAGATAAATTCATATTTCAACCACTGTGCTTCAGCTTTCATTCAGTCACCCGCTCCTACGCAAGTTTTTGAGCTTTCTATTCAATTCCAATTTATGGGCTTAAGCCTGCCCTGAAAAAGCGTTCTAGCTACGGCCCTGAATGTGGGCCACAGGCCGAGCTCCCTTCGAAAGCCCCGGCCCGAGGGATTTATCATCATTCAGTCATTTCCTTCTTTCCAGTCAGTTCGACTTCTTTCCAATCATTTCCTTCTTTTCAGTAATTTTCTTCTTTCTAGTCATTTCCTTTTTTTTAGTCATTTCTTTCTTTCCTAGGGCCACGCGTGTTTTTTGTACATAACTCGAGTGAATCTTTTCCAATTTTCAAATTTTGTTTGTCTCCCGTTTTATGGCAGAAAATGTTTTGAAACCCTTGCACGCAGTCAGGACCCTAAAACTGAGTTTCTACTAGGGCCCAAATGGTTTGCTTACATAAATTGGATAAATCCTAATTGATTTTGTTGATTCTTTTTCTATTTTAGAGGTAATCGAGTACCGAATTCAATTCAAAAACAAATTTGGATCCGGTGCCTGTGTTTAGCGCTGAAGTGGGCCTCAGGTCTGTTGTAAGGTTGGCCCTAGCCAAAAAAATTTTTTTTGCTTTGTTGCAGAGCAAATTGAGGGAAACATTTGGTGTATGGAAGTATGTGTTCGACGCATTTCCTTATGGCCCTAGACAAAAAATTGGTTTTTCATTATGTTGTAGAGAAAATGGAGGGAAATATTTTTGTCTATGTAAGTATTTGTCCGAAGCCTCTTCTGAAGACTCTTGGTCGGTCCTAAGGTCGGCCCTAGCCAAAAAAATGGTTTTTTCCTATGTTGTAGAAAAAATTGAGATGAACATTTTTGTCAATTTTGTACTTTCGGAAGGCTTTATTTACATCCTTACTTCGGACGGGTTTTTCAATATTGCCCTCTCGGCAATTTCCAATACAATTTAATGTGAACGTAATTTCATACACTTAAGAGTTAAAGCAATATTGACTTGTATACATTCGAGTCTTTTCGTAACATCAACTCTGTTTGCCACATCTATTCTGATGCGTACGGGTCCCTTCATATGTTTTTATCAGAACCTACTTTCGAAAAAATATTTTGTTGATATTCGCAAAATTTCGAAAAGAAAATCGCGAAAATTTTAAGAGAATTCCGCAAAAATCAAGAAAATAGTCTCTGGTCACTACGGGACATTTGTTGTAAAAATTGAAGGTCTCACTTCAGTTCATAAAATCCCGTTCCCAGCTTGTCCTTAAGATGGAATTTTCACAGAAGAAGAAACAAACACTTGCGTCACAGTTACTTTTTGAAAGAGTTTTTGGTGTGAGTTCGGGAAAAACACAACTGCTCCCCGTCACAGTGTTGAAAACTGTGTCCATGCACAGTTTCTCTTTATGGGACAATGCACAGAAGCGTTACCTCCCAAACGAAGCAAATTTTCCTTATGATCGTATATGTCGTAGACTGATGTCTATAAGAAGATCACCTCAAGATTGGAACAAGTTCTATCTTTCAGTTTTTCGGCCCCTTTCTCTTACAAAGAATCAGAAAAAATTAGTGGGAAAATATGAAAAACTTGCTGTATGATTCACTACAAAAAAATGTTTCTTTTTTGATCATACGATGTACTTGCGTCACTGGTACATTAAGCCAGCGTGATCATGACATGTAAACGTGAATGGTGTGATCCAAATGCATAGTTTGGAGTGAAACGGCAGCCTAAATCAAACTTTATTGCAACTGTTGTAACAGCATTAATTGCACTTAAACAACAAGTTAAGTTTAATCCAATTCTGTAGAATCGTTTTCAGTTATGTTCAGTGCTACAAAGGCGCCAATACCATGAAAACAGTTTCATTAAAATGAATATTACATTTAAAGACAAAACAATGAAACAAAAATAAAAGCCAATTTTGTTCTGCATATAGAAAAATTATTCCACATAACAATAACACAATAAGAAAAAACTATTAAAATACTTTATGCAAGGTAGAAAAATAATAAAATTTTTATCATTTATTTTATTGCTGTTATTCATTTGAAAGGAATTTCAGTTTAGAATCACTAAGTTACATTTATTTAATCTTGAATGTGCAAATCCCAAATGTTTTCAGCTATCCTCTGTTGCAAATACAGTGAAAAGATAACGCAAAGAAAATTTCTTTTGGTCCGATCAAATTTGCAATGGGAAATTTGCAAAGCAAAGTACACAAAACCAATTGATTTAACTAGTCCACTTGTAAGCACTCCATACGTCAGTATGACAATGCGATCGAGATGATTACTTAAATGAACTGGTCTTGCGGTCAGGTGAATAAATTAATCACTCACTCAGACGATATCCATGCCTCGACTCAAATACCTAACGACATTATCAAATTCCAGTTTTTTACAGATATTAAGTTAATTTGTTTCATAAACATGATTATAGTGTGTCTGCTCCCAACATGCAGATAAAAATGCTTCGAAATTTTGGAATCAGCTATCCGAAGTAGATTACACTTACGAAATATACATTCCTTGGAGGATCAACATTGTAATAAGAGCAGAACTGAAGAATATGGTTTTTAAGCAACGAGCTTTCGAATCCATTACTTCGACGGGTGTCACCAGTCAAAGTAGCCAATTAAAATATGAGTTTCACCTAAAACACACAAATGAGATCGTGAGTATTATGAATGAAGTTCTTCTGAAATGTGTTCTGCTGAACGTCGTTGTCCTATATACAAAATATTTATCATAACATGTAAATATGCCCCGAGGCATACGCTTCTTCGTATTATATTTGCAATAAAAAATGGAAAAAATTTGAAAAATTGCACTAGGTCCGATCTTACAATCAACCTAGAGCACTTGGGATAGGCCTCTGATCCATACTTCCATTAACAAAAATGTTTGCTTTTTAGACCCGTACGAAGAACTAAGTTCTTCGAAAAGGGGTTTTATGCGTTCACCACGACGTTTGTAACCACCCCAATTTCGACCGGGGAGTAGGGGGGAGTATCGATCGTGATCCTTAGATGACGAATCAGCAATACAAAAAATGTCCGTCCGTCTGTCACCGCGATAACTGGAGTAAAACTCAACCGATTTTCAAAAACTTTTCTTTCTCTGAAAGGTAATCGAAAAATCTTCTAAGAGATTGAATCTGGGCACTGTCAGCCCAAGGGCCACCGAGCTAGGGCCGTTTGAGTGGTTTTTGATCTTTTGTACATAACTTAAGTAAATCTTTTCCGATTTTCATAAAAAATTTTTTGTTTGAAAGAACTGGGCATGCCCGATAATTTATGGGAGAAACTTTTTCAAATTTGTCTCCTTGGACTTAGCTAGGGCACTAAAACCGAGTCTATGTTAGGGCCATACGTGTTTTTTGTACATACATACATTTACTCGAGTTATGTACAAAAAACATGTATGACCCTAGCATAGAATCGTTTTTAGTGTCCTAGCTAAGTCCAAGAACTCAAATCCAAATCCAAATCCATAAATTGACGGCCATGCCCAGATCTTTCAAAAAAGTTTTTACGAAAATCGGAAAAGATTTACTTGACTTATGTAGAAAAAACACGAATGACCCTAGCATAGACTCGATTTTAGTGCCCTAGCTAAGTCCAAGGACTCAAATCCAAAAAAGTTTCTTCCATAAATTGTCGGCCATGCCCAGATCTTTCAAACAAAAAAATTTATGAAAATCGGAAAAGATTTACTTAAGTTATGTACAAAAGATCAAAAACCACTCAAACGGCCCTAGCTCGGTGGCCCTTGGGCTGACAGTGCCCAGCTTCAATCCCATAAAAGATTTTTCAATTACCTTTCAGGGAAATAAAAGTATATGAAAATCGGTTGAGTTTTACTCAAGTTATCGTGGCGGCAGACGGACGGACAACGTTTTTATTGCTGATTCGTCATCTAAGGACCATGATCGAAGCTCCCCTCCCTACTCCCGGGTCGAAACTGGGGTTGTTATAAACGTGGTGGTAAACGCATAAGACCCCTTTTCGAAGAACTACAACTGTACGATTTGATGGCATACGGAAACATCATCGCATACGACGTACATTTGTGGAAAGTGGTTCCACTAGCGAAACTAGTAGGAGTCACATCTCTAGCTCTAATTGAAAAAGATAACATGAAGTTATTCAGTCGTTGTGATTCGAAAAAGAACGTCCCTTAAGTGGGTGGTCCAGGCACTGTCTATTTTTGGGAAACCGATTTCCTGAATTTCCTTAAAATTCCTTGCATTTCCTTAAAATTTTCATAAATTTTTTTTCAGGAAATTTTCAGCGGTATATACGCATGAGGAGCTAAGCTCCGAGTGCTAGTCTTTAGGTGTGTTGGTTTAAACGACGGTCTTAACCAACTTAAACACGATACTAAAACATCGACAGCGAATGCATTAAATAACGTGCATTTCTGAGTTTCACACTATACTATAACATTTGTGTTCGTTAGTGCATTTCTTCCGTCTTCACACTGTAATATTTTTGCGATCATCAAAGTTCTGTTAGATTTGTCTAGCCAATAGACGTCGCTAATCTCTTTTTCAAATCATTGGAAACGTTTATTACACTCAAAATAACCTTCGCTTTACTCTTTGTAATTGTTATTTTATTTTTACTACTCTTTGTTTAAATGTATTTCCTATTAAATGTTGCTTTCAATGAATTTTATTTTCCTTCTACTCACTGTAATTTTAGTCAGGGAAAATTTTCGACGCGATTGGTAAATCAGAGTAGTTGGGAAATTAGAAACCCAACAAAGACATGTATGAGAATTTATAAACTGAAAGTTTTTCCTGTGTATGTGAAGTCTAATCTGAACGGGAAATGAGACAACTGACCAGGAAATCAGAGACTTGACCGGGAAATCCAACAAAGCACACCGGGAAATGCCTTTTAATATACCGGGAAATTTCACTTGATTTAGACGGATATCGGGAAATCAATTTTAGGTACCGGGAAGAAAACATTATTTCCACACGCACGCGGGAGGCTTCGGCCATTGATGAAATATTGGATTTTTTTTTATTAAAAAAAAGGTGAAGCTTCTCTCTCAAATGAAAATCGATGAAAAAACATCGCACAAAATCTTATGAGTAAAGGACTCGGAAAAAGTCACGCCCTTAAGCGTAGCAAATCGCATCGCGTAAGGTTTTTATAAAGTTGAATTTTCATACCAAACTCACGCAATGCGATTAGCATCGCACCCGAGGGGTTACTCACTTTATTTATTCCGTTTACACACAAATACAAGAATGTCTGTACCTTTGAATATTTAATCCTTTTCACTGTAAAAGTTCCAAGAAGGCGCCGGCCATTATTTTGTAAATTACAAAAATCTTGGAAACCAGAGATTGGTTGTGGACTTCGCGTGTTCAATTTTTTTTATAATGCTGACGTTATAAGGAAAAAAAATGTAGAGAAAATCAACAAAGATTTCGTCGAAAAATCAAAGTTAGCGACAAAATTAAACAAAACAAACGATTTCGCTGAGCCATAAGGGAAGAAAAATTTGGAGAAAATCATTGAACATTTTCTACGAAATTCGCCGAAAAAAAATCAAATGAGCGTCAAAATTAAACAAAAGATTCTCGGCGACTGTTTTGTTTAGCTTTCTCGCAAATTTGATTTTTTGGCGGAATTCGTGGGAAATGTTTGGACAGCTGAGTATGGGAGGTCTGCGAGGACTTGTAATTTGATTGTACCGAGGAACTCTACGGCACAATACAACGGTACGTTCATGGTGGTGTGCGAAACATGACGTCGGAAAAGGGTTTCCGTGACGCAGCTGCTTCATACCTTGGGGACGGATTTTAGAAAAGAAAGTTTAAAAATATTTATCAAATTGATCACGTTACTGTTGTAGTTTTGTTTTGTCAGCAAGAGATCTATTTCACACAACGCGACGTTACACAGTGATTCAATTGCAACTGTAAATAGGTAAAGCATTTTAGATACATTTTTTTTACCATTTTAAAACATCTACTTTGCAATCAAAATGCCAACCTTGATATAGATACATTATATAAAAATGGTTTTTTCTGCCACATTAAACGTATATGTGTATAGTTTCCGGTGGAAAATAGAAAATTGTCGACAAACACGTAAAGGAAATAATAAATAGATAAACATTATATTAAATATTGGAATTGAAATTTGATGTTATTTCCACTTAAAACGTAACTTCTTCGTCTGCTAAATGCTTTTTCCATTTACCAACATCGATACAACCGAATGTTCCAAATTTCTGTACATAAAGGTAATGACGAAATGTAATATTCGACAGAATTCCAACATTATCTTGGTCATTCTAAAATAAGTTATGTAAATACATTGTTGACAAGCGAGATTAGATTTGTTACAAGCAATTTTAGGTGATGAAAACTACAGTTATTTCAAATAGCAAAAAAGGCATTAGTTTTAATGAAAGAAAAAAGTTGAAGACATCACAATTTCTCTTTGAGGAAACACTTAATTATGATGGTCTTAGTTCGTTATGAACGAAATATATTGTTAATGAGAAATTATTCTCGTCTTAGGTGAATTTATTTGAGGTAAGAACGAAAGAAAAACTTAATTTCATCGGTCCATACTATGTTTGTTACGTATCTGCGCTTCCATAGTTTTTGTTATGACTAGTAGGGTGGCTAAGTCAGTAATGATGTCATTTTTTTACTCATCTAAAGCAGTTTCAAACTTTCTTCCAATGAGGAACGAGCTCTTTGCAAGGACAGAGAAAAGTGAAGTCGTAGCTTAGTCAAACTAGGCTTCAGTATCGATTCATATTTCACGCTGATTTCAAGAGTTTTCAATTCATATCCGCATTTCTAGCGGTTTTTTGACGGCATAGATTGAGTGTGTTATATTGAAGCCGGCGCCACCTGAGTTTTGGTGACAAAGTACCCACTAAGTCATCGCTATGACAGCATTTTTCATCTGAAAACTAATTAGCCAAACACGATCTATTGCCTTCACAGTGATATTTTCAAAGTATTGGCACCAAGCGCACCAATCTACCATCAACGGGGCCTTTGCGTTTACCAGGACGTTTGTAACCAGGCGAATTTCGACCCAGAAGTAGGAGGAGCACCGATCATGGTCCTTCGAATGCAATAAAAAAAACGTCCGTCCGTCTGTCTGTCAACACGATAACTCGAGTAAAACTCAACCGATTTTCATAATTTCCTTGAAAGGTGATCGAAAAATCTTTCATTGGATTCAAGGGCCGTTGAAGTGGTTTTTGGTCTTTTGTACATAACTCAAATAAATATTTTTTTATTTTCATAATTTTTTTTTTGATTTTGAGCTTTTAGACTCAGCCAGGGCCCTAAAACTGGGAGCCCAACTTGTTTTTTCTATGCATAAATCGGGTAAATCTTATCGGATTTTCAAAATCTTTTTCCTTTCCTGAAAGAAAACCGGTATTACGGGAATTAAATTGGGCAAAATCCATTAAGAATTTTCAAAGATATGGCGAAAAACTGGTTAAAAACGTTGTTTTTTGAAGGTCGGTGATTTATATCTCCGCGAAATTAGCACGGAAATCGCCCTTCAAGGTTTCAAATGAGAGATATGGACTTCCAGAAATCACGAAAAATTTACTGAAAATTGGTTGAGTGATCCGGCTGTAGGGTCTTTAGTGTTGGCAAGACTCACGCTACTACACTACACGATATTTGGTAGTTTTTCTTGCATATTCCTCGAACGATGAAGTTTTCTGTGCATTGTTGTAGAGAAAAAAAGTCAAACTTTTTTGTCCATGAAAATATTGGTCCGCGGCCTCTCCTTAGTGCCTAAGGCCCTAAGGTTGACTCCAACCCAAAAAATGTATTTTGCTATGCTATGGAGTAAATTGAGGGGAGCTTTTTTGTGTACATGAAGTATGATTTATTTTTAATTTTTTTTTTGAAAATTTTTTTTTCACAGATGCTTCGAACGCGTTTTTCAATACTGCCTTTCGACGATTTCCAAAACAGTCGACGTAATTTCATAAGGCAATATTTAATGACGAAACAGCAATAAAAAAAATGTCCGTCTGTCTGTCCGTCCGTCTCCACTTTTTTTTCCAAACGGATCTACCGATCAGCCTATACTTTTTTTCCCTGAAAGGTACATGCCTCCCATGATTCAAGTTCGAAGATGAGCATCGGCCAAGTAGTTCCGGAGATATGGTCGAAGAAGTGGAGGTCGGACATGAAATTTTCAAGGGTCGATGAAACTTTTTAGGAAATATCTCAGCAAGAATAGCACTAAAATTCCTCATTTTGGTGTCAAATTTTCAAATCAAAATTTGATGTCACAAAACTGGGAAAAAACTTTTGTGGGAATCGGGTCAGGGGTCTGGGCACTGGGCACTGGGACCAATGGAATGGACGAAATTGAGTTTCTTGGCCACATACGAAAACAGTTTTTCGTATATATTTCCTTAACTATGCAATAGGAGCTTTACTGTTGAAAGCAAAGGTGTAGAGAATTAAATTCAAGCGAACACGTGTTCCATGTTTTTGGGGAAATATGGCCCAATTCTTGTATATGGCCACTTCCATAATTGGGCAGGATGACCCGAATCTCAAGAACTATGAGAGTTAGAAAGTTGGTTCCAAAGGCGAAGTTGTAGAGAATAAAATTTTAGATAACACGTGTTTCAGGGTTTTGGGTAAAAATGCCATAATCCTGGGATATGACCACTTCTAGAAGTAGGAGGAGTGACCCATATCTCTAGAACTACAATAGGTAGAAAGTTGCTTCCAAAAGCAAAGTTGTAGAGAATAAAATTTTAGAGAATACGTGTTTCAGGGTTTTAGGTGAAAATGGCTCAGTCCTTGGATATAAGCTTTACTTTTTTTGAATGGTCTGAGACGTACTTCGGTAGGGCCTTTGACATTACCTTGGGTAATTTCTATGGATGAAAAGAACAGAAAACGTTGGATGGTTTGCTTATTTGTATATTTAGATACGTTCGAATTTCTTTGCCACATCTATTCTGATACGTACGGGTCTTTGGCTATGTTTTAGATTAAGTTCGAGTCTGCTCTCTTTGCCACATCTATTTTGATGCGTACGGGTCCCTTGCATATGTTTTATGGCTCAAAGACAAAAAGTCATCCTGATGAAGCTGAAAAGTATTTTGCCACAAACTACTCGTTACCGGCTAAAACTTTCACTTAAACCACTTTTCTGTACAAGACTACATTCCGAAGTTGGATGTAGTGACACCTTAATGCTAATGCACGATTTTTAAAAAATTTGGCATTTTTTCAAAACTTTGTGCTACTTTTCGCGGTTATTCCTTCCGATTTCGTCACAAATAGGGGTGGAAGAGATGTGTTAAACAGGTATGACAAGGTGAGTCTCAAAAGCATCGATTTTTGCGTAACATACTTTATGAATTTATTGGCCCTTTTTGCTTCAAAAATTTTCTTTTCAAAATGAGCCAAATTGTTTTTTAGAAATGTTTGAGTTTGTTGTCTACTTGAGCACTTCGCAAAAATGTGATCTGTCAAGTTTGCGATGTTTTTTTAGAACAGAATCCTGCGTAAATAACAATTTTTTTCAAAACTATAGCTCATGTACTGAGATAGGATGACTCTTACACAAATAGTAGATCAATCAGAATTCAAAAAGTTTAAGTAAGAAGGTACAAATTTGCTCTGAAGTAACATCGCAAATAAATTTGGAATGCGATGATTTTTCAGAGCAACTTTCAACCTTCATACTCAAACTTATTGAGCTCTGATTCATTTATTATTCGTGTAAGAATCTTCCCCTCACAGTACATGAGCTATACTTTTGAATAATTTGTTATTTACAAAGGATTCAGCTCTAAAAAAATATCGCATATTTGACAGTTCACATTTTTACAACGTGCACTCTTACTTATTTAATCAAGTGAACTTTTCAGAAAGAGGGCACTAGAGGCTAATATTTGGGGAAAATGTTTTTGGCTGTTTTTTGTTCATTTCAATGATACATTTTAATGCCTTTGCCACAATCTGGTATTACAAAGAAAATGAGAGAATTTCTCTAGACCATTCACATTTTTGGCTTTTCAGTAATGCGACCTCTAACACCTTTTTTCCACTTAAGAAAAGTATTCCGTTTAGCGCTTTAAGAACTTTAATTGGTTGAAATACGTCACGTAATTTTTTCCACAATTAAAAATTCCTAACGGAGCGCTAAACGCTTGTGAGTGGAAACCAGGGCGAACAGTTGAAAACATCATGGGCGTGCGGTAGCAATGCGCCCGTGACGCAAGTCCCCACGAGCAAAAAATTCAGAAATTTTTTTTTCGTAGACTTCGGAACCATATATACAGCTAAGTTTTGACTTCCCCCCCTTGCGACGTACCCCCCGGAAAATATTTTTCCTGGATTCTACGCAAAATTCTAAGGCGAAATGTCTTTTCACTCATTAAAATCGGTCCCGTGGATCCGGAGATATGACCTTTAGAAAATCGTCACTTTCCATACAAAATGTGCACTTTCATAGAAACCAAAGTTAATGGAAACATCCTACGTTACTTAGTTAGTTACTTAGTTAGTTAGTTACTTAGTTAGTTACTTAGTTAGTTCCAGAGCCATTTGTATGAAAACCCACTTTTTTGGAGTTTTCTCGAAAACGGCTCGATATCTTTTCTTGAAATTTTGCAGGGACCTTCGGCTGGGCATTCTACGCCATATGAGATTTTAAAAAAGGGGGGGGGGGTACCGGCCTCGTTTGGGCGCCAGGGCTCTTAGAAGGCGCCATATAAAGCCCATATGTATGTGTTTGTGTGTGTGTGTACGGAAGCATATTTTGTATAAGACATGGTTGGGTGTTCGAGATACAAGTTTGGTGTCAAAGGGAAAGATGTTGGGTTGGGTGTGTAGTGTATAGGGGTGACCGCCAAAATGGCGGAAAATGGGCCGGGGGCTCAAAAAAAAAACTTTTGATATGTTGTAGTGGAAGTTGAGGTGATTATTTTCGCCCATGGAAGTAGTAACCGCCGC
>CM055406.1:94882273-94927037 GCA_029228625.1 Pseudolycoriella hygida
AAGTAGTAGCCGAAACTTCCAAAAGTACTGATATCACAACAAAAACCCTTTTAAAAGGGAAATGTGACGCAAGTCCTTCTTCCTCCTTCGAAAACAACTGATATCAATTTGGGGTGACGCTTAAAGCTTTGAAACGCAAAAATTCTTTTGGAATGTTTTCAAATGCCGGACCCACCAATGTAATAATTTTTCTACGCTTTCAGCTGTCATACGCAAAAATTTGATTTCCTGTTCAAAAATACGCCATACATAATGACAAATTTTTGCGTTGTGAAAGCTGAAAGAACAGAAAAACTATAACATTGGGGGGTCCGGCATTTGTGGCGCATTTTTTTAATCAAAAATGAAAACATTCCAAAAGAATTTTTGCGTTTCAAAGCTTTAAGCGTCACCCCAAATTGATATCAGTTGTTTTGGAAGGAGGAAGAAGGACTTGCGTCACATTTCCCTTTTAAAAGGGTTTTTGTTGTGATTCAGTATACCATGGATGAATGTGGCGTAAACTTTAATGATTTCAACTCATGGAGAGAGTATATGGTTTTGACAGATAAAATTCGTGGCCCCGCTGTGTAACTTTACGCGTGGGCCACAAAACTTTACGATTTTTCTTATACAATTTCGGACACTCCTAATGTATACATGAAATATAAGCTTTGACAAGATTTTTCCATTCGTAAAATATTTGGATTTCAACTCTCCCAGTCAACAATATCACACTAATGTGTACACATTAAATGTAAATGAGGATACATTAAATGGGTAGGAAAATTCACACTAGTGCAAGTGTTACATTTCTTTCAAAATGGAGGCGTTTGTCAAAATCGGGCACTACGTCAAATTTACCAAATAAGGCAAAGTCGGTATTTACCAAATAAGGCAAAATCGGTACAAATAAAAAAAATTACTGTAGCGTTGCTTGTAGCTCATAATAGATTCAATATCCTTATCCGCTTTTGCCTTATTTCGTAAATTTGGTATAGTGTCCACACACACGCCACCATTTTGAAAGAAATTTCACACTGTGAGGGGGACGTTTTTCCCATTGAAAATTTAGCGAATGTACATTTATTTTGTGTACAAAAAATACCAATTTAGTGTAATTAGTTCGATAATTCATACTATTTGTACATTTTTTGTTCACAAAATGGAGATTCGCTAAATTTTCAATCGGAAAAAAATGTGAAAAACGTCCCGCTAGTCTGAATTTTTCTACCAATTTAATGTAGACACTAAATGAAAAACCACATCGAAAAAGTGTACTGTGTTAACTGGGTCTATTTCAGACTGCCAATTGAAATGCATGACATGAAATTTGATTTGCTTATATATTAATAACCTAGTAGAATTTTATTAACGTCGCTAACGATTAATTTTGCCAACCTGTAGCATTTTACGATAAATTAGCTTATTGATTCCACTTGGTCTTGAAACTGATTTAATTACAAAAAGTACACGTTATCGAATAAAGTTCCAAAATTTCGTTTTTCTTCTATGAAAGAGAATTTCGCCCTTTTGAGGCAGTTTTCTCTGAACTTTTTACAAAAATTTTCACTTGGAACGCGACTTAATTTGTCTCTTTAACGTGAACGATTACTTTAACGAAATACGTCCCGGTTGAACCCCCAGATGTGTTGGTTTTTAATGGATAACCAAGAACTAAATGTTTTTTGTTCTCAGTGTTATAATTCCAACCGAACTTTGTGAGTACATTACAATGATTGAAAATTGATAACAATAGGATAATATTCAGAGAAGAAAACTTGATCTACTAATTAAATGAAAGTGTTCAGATATTCTGAACACGTACCACAAATCAGGTCCTAATATTTGGGAAAGCATCCCTAAAATTCCCAATAATAAATTTATGGAATTTTTTCCCAGCCATTTGTTTAAGTTTCTTTTTCTTTTCGGCGGATAGCAAATTACGTTAGCAACGCTAACAACTTTTTTTTGGCATTAGCATTTGCTCCGTTGAAAAAGTTGGTTAGCGAATACAACCCAAGTGTATTTGTTGTCATGGCCGATGTAAAAAAATGTAAACCGACTCCCAGAAGGCACAAACCTTAAACCATTTTTGACTTAATATTTTCTTCATATCAAGTTTAACAAAGAAAGTTTTTGGAAAAGTTTATTGGAAAATCCATTTGATGCTCAGTAGGAAAATATAATATTTTGGCTTCTACAATTTTATAATTTTGATTGAAATACCTTTAGTTTAGAGCTCAAATGTCAAATATTCAAGATCGACAAAAATGTTTCTCTTGTAGTACGTAGACCAGTGTTAAAGGCAGATTAGTGACTATTGTACAGGTTTCCTAGAAAACATATTTGAACCATTCAATCCAAAGAAAGATTTGGAAGGTTCCAGATCAGAAGGATGCCTACGTCATTATGTTGATTTCTCATTAGACGCTCATGTTAAGAACCACCCCTCCCCATCGATTAGAATTTTTTTCTTTGCAATCTTTGTAGCAATCACTTAGTGTGATTACTAGGGAATCTAACCGGTGAAAACCGGCAATACTGTAGTACCGTTTACAGGGAAATAGAATCTCATTTACCGGCTTACCGTAGTTTTTCCAAAAAATGCGCTGTTTTTGTGTTTAATAACTACAATGGACCTTTTTTCTAAATTTTACGCTTTCAGTTTCTATATGTAAAATTGCATTGACACAACTGCCGAGAATCTTTTGTTTAATTTCGTCGCTAATTTAATTTTTTTCGGTGAATTTCGTTCAAAATCTTCGCTGATTTTTAGACCCGTACGAAGAACGAACTTCTTCGAAAAGGAGTCTTAAGCGTTTACCACGGGGGAGCATTGGTCATGGTCCTTAGATGACTAAATTGGACTGGAAAGCGCAATATTGAAAAGAGATAAATTTAAACAGCAATTAACAAAAACAAATTCATTTTTTGCCGAAAATAAAATCAATTCTACCTAAAACTAAGTCTACTTTTACCAAAAAGAATTAACAGAAAGGGAATTCAGTAATTCCAGAATAATATTCATTTCTACCGAAAATTCATCATTATGTAACCTGTCATAGGTCGCGTCAGTGGCCTTTCTGTCATACATCCAAATATAAATCAAAAAACCTAATCAAAATCAAAAGAAAAACAAGGGATGATTTTTCTCGTCCGTCACAATCGTCCGTAGAATCACGGACAAATCAAACTCAATGAAAACTAAATATTTTTCATTGAAACAAATTTTATTTTTCACAATACGATTTCAATCCCATAAAAATTTTTTCGATTACCTTTCAGGGAAAAATTTTTTTTTGAAAATCGGCTGAGTTTTACTCGAGTTATCGTGTTGAGGGACGGACGGACGACATTTTTTTTAAGCTGATTCGTCAAGACCGTGATCGATGGTTTCCCCTACTACCGGGTTTAAATTAGGGTGGTTACAAACTTCGTTTTTCGTACGGGTCTAAAAACCATTTGTATTTTCGGTAATTTTCCGGTAAATTTGTTGGAAAAATTGGCTAATACGGTTTACCGTTTTTTTCAAAATAGGCGGTAAATGCATTTCCCAAAAAAAAATTGACGCACGCCTCGAGACCCCCTGCGACGAAAACTCGTTTCAGTGCAGCCGAAATTTTTTCATCTGGCGGACTGGTTAACGGGCCTACAACAAACTGGCAAGGTGGAAGAACAACCTCGTATGTGCCTCATTCGAACACAGTAATCGAACATAAAATTAAAATCCTCTAAACAGTTCCCAACCAAAGTTATAAACTTTTAGTACTGAAATTATCGGTTTTGCCTGTTAACTCACAATAGGAAGAGTTGCATCAAATCTCGTAAGTTTTTTGCACTAAATCAAACACATGTAAAAGTCAAAAGGTATTCCGATTTGTACCTACAAGTCTGATAAGCCTTTACACGTTTCCAAACCAAATCCACAACAAATGCGTTGCTTCGGTAAAAAAGTAATGCGAAAAAATTCCCATCGTCAAAATGTTAATCTTTTTCTCAAAGAATTATTTTTCGTCTTACATTTCAACTTAAATCTTCAAGGTCACAAGATTCAATTTAATTGATAAATTAAACATTTTCTTTACATGTACTATACACAAGCTTAGCTATAAATATCAGCTCCTTAAATATTTGCATACGCGCGGTGTATATAAAACGCAAATCTTAAAAATTAATTTGAGTTTACTACAGTCAGTGGGGAATTGGAATAAAAACGGTTATTCAGATGCAAATGTTTGAACAACGCGTTATTGCCGTAACTTGTCATTATTAGAAGTAAAACTTCGTTTCCGAGAAACGTATAATTGAAATCACTAGAAATTGAAACAACTTACTCCACCAATATTTCATTGCTCATTGCCAATGAATAAAAACATTTCATACTAGCAACATTTTCTTTTTTACCAAATTTAAATATATTTTCAGTTATAGTTACTCAATATTTGATAAGAAAAGTTGTTAAAAAAAAAAGATTTCGTAGAAGTCATTGACTAATGTTCGAAACAAAATTATCTTTTTCGTTTGACTTTTCCATTATTCTGCAACGAACTCTTCTACGATTCTACGTATTCTAAAATAAAAATTTATCGAAGAGTAATTTTCCATTGGAACAAAAGAAAATACCTACCTACGTGCAGTCTTTAGTCTAAGAATTTATAATGTTGACTTATTCGTTTATTTATCTATTCCGATGAGCTACACAGCAGTCTTATATTTGCAATACGCAATTGAGATATGTAAAGGAATTTAATGTATTTCTTTGCTAGCCAAAGCTATGAGAGTTATTTCGGTGTTCGTTCAACGTAAAGTCATTTAATTATTCAAAATGGAAATTGCTGTAGCAAAACAGTCTTAATGGTCACGTATTGATTGGTAGCTTGGAGGTCATTCAAATAAAACGCTCACACTAAGGGGCCAAGGGGCGTCTGCACTCTTTAAGTGTAAAATCTTTTAGATAAGCAAATCAGTAACAAATGTAAGAAGCCATTCGTAAATGAGAGTGGGACAGGTGAGAGGAAGGCGGTCAATACTATTGCAGTTAGATTCACACATGAATACCGACTTTTCTGTCTGTGTTATTAGTCCACTGTAGCACAAACTTTCAGGGAATATAGACCTTTCATGCTATCTCAGGTAACCCTTACAGTTTTCTCGTATGTGAGTCTATTGGGATATATCAAAATGACATTTTAAACGTCAAATATTTATATTTAGATTTTTCTTTAGGTCAACTTTCGCAAACCAGCTATGGTTTTGTCCAAAAAAGATCAGCCAAAGACTGTCTTAATCATGTTATTATGACCATACATGAAACGAGGGAAAAAAATTACGAAACAATGGCCGTATTTATTGGTTTAGAAGACACATTTAATAAGGTAAATTTGCTGAAACTAAGAACAATTTTTAATAAAATGCACATACCCGATAAAATTACAGAATTAGTTGTTAATGGTTTTAAAACAAGGAGATTGACTATAGAAACTAATGAGGGCCCTATCAAGAACACGGCCACTAGTGGGGTACCACAGGGTGATGTCTTGAGCCAAATCATATCCGTACTATATATAATAGGGATTTTCAATTGCGAATCCTCAAGTTCTGAGGTATTTCAATTTGCGGATGATATTGCAATGTTGGCATGGGTGCCCTCGATTGTAGAAGCCAGGGAACATTTACAAAATACGATGAACAAATTTATGACAGTGATAGATAGTATAGACATGACAAGTAGCAAAGAGAAAACAAAATCAGTGTGATTTTTCCCAACGAAAACCAGATTCGGAACCTTTCTAATGGTTAATAGCGACTTTATACAATGGGTCAATGAAGTTCGCTATTTGGGTATATGGCTGGATGAGCAGTTAAATTATAAAACACATATCATTAAGATGTTGGGGAGACTGGAAATGAGGCTGAACATAATGAAGATGGTAGCAGGTAATAAAGGGGGGGGGGGGGGGCACCTTCAAACTTTGCAGTGAACATACTTCATACAACTATTAGAAGTATCATAGATTACGGGTGTTCTATTTATGGGAAAGCTAAAGATAAGGATTTGAAAAAAAAATATTTATATTTTATAATAAAGGTCTGCGGATTTAGTTGAACGCCTTGAAAACGACCCCAGTGGCGGCACTCTATGTTTCAGCCGGAGAAGAAAATGGATAGCTCAAAAGCAGATTGTCCGGGCCAAGTTACTTAATCTACCTATAGTTACTTATCTAGGAAAGCAATTTTACCCTATTAATAATCCTAAATCTGATCCATATATTTTTAACCAGGCTCAGAAGTATCAACATTTGAATTTCCCCTTGGGGCGGATTGTAAAAGGATACAAACCTAAAAATCTAACTAAAGTTAAACACCTAGAAATAACATTGTAATATATAAGGATTCCATGAATAGTTGTAAAATCATAAAGCAAAATGATGCCAAAAATTATCTCACTTTTGAAATATGGATATCTGTGAGGGATAAACCTAATAAGCATATAACTATTCAACGAATCCCCGCGCACTGTGGAATTTCTGGAAACGAAATGGCGGATGACTTAGCAGGTCTGGGAGTCGAGGACTCTATTGAGCAAGAAATCCCAATGACATATTCTGATGCACTAAATAGTCTGAAATTGGGCTGTATGAAGGAATGGCAGGAACAATATGACGCACAGATAGGAAATAAGGGAAGGGTATATTATAGGATTCGTCCGCACGTTGCTCTTATCCCCTGGTTCTATAAGCTGCCCATTTCGGGCCTGACAATCAGAATTATCAATAGGCTCATGACTGGGCATGGGCTATGTGGCAAAAAGTTATTTCGCTTTGGTAAAAAAGACAACCCTCTTTGCGATACATGTAAAATAGATGATACTATGGATCATAAAATATTTAAATGCTCAAAATACCAAACCAAAAGAAAAGGTTATGCAACGATAAGCGCTCTTAGTGAAAGAAGAAATATATGTTTTACATCCAAACCAACAAAACATAATATATTTTTACAGAGAAATACGCAGTTTTACAGCCAAACAGGACAATCGTTTTGGACATTTTTGGACTGGGACATTATAGACAGACATACAGACGTATCCTCGAGAAGTAGTAACATAACTCAAGCAATGGGCTCTGGCCTGCTTTAAAAAAAAAGATTTTTCTTTGTCTTAAATTGTTTCTTGATCACATACAGTCGCCAAATTCATATTTCCGACATTCATATTCTGAACCAGCTGGCTGAAGCACTCACTCAAACAAACTTAGAAAAATTCATATTGCAGCAATGACCTCCCACATGGAAATATGCCCACAGACTTATGTGAGCGACCATTGTTGCCAATTTTATTCACTTGCCAATATTCGAAGTCAGAAAGAAAAATGATTTGTTCAACCTTATTGCGTAGAGAAAAAGGTTTAGGCTGATACACACATGGGTCAAAATAAATTTTGAATGAATTTTTGCCGACACATACCAACATTTTGCTCGGTTCATATATTTTCTACCCGATGTGTGTACTCATCTCACTGCTAAAATCAATGTTTTCAGCTGATTCGGATGCAGGACCTATGTGAAATTTAGGTGACGAGAGTATTTTGCTAAATGCTTTGAAGATCTTACTTTCAAGGATGTGGAGATTCTTTGAAGAAATCTTTTAAAAGTTATTACGGTCAACCAAAATTAAAATGTATGCGATTTTGTGGATTTTGTACGGTTTTCGTTGTTTCTGTCTTTTCTTATAATATTTCCAATGGCGAATGAGAGAAACACATTTCCCTGAACAACACAAAAAAACGAAATCATATACCTTTTTAGACGATATGGTTGATTGTGCTAATCTAGTGAAATCTCAAATTTCAAAAATACTTATTAAAATAATAATGATTGAATTTCAAAACTCTATTCAAAATTCAATTTTTCTTGAGCAAGTTGTTAAAATCTAAATTGAAGTGTTTTATTTACGATTACATCAATAAAACTTATTAAAAGCCTATTTTTCCGATGTAAAAGAGGAAATAGAAAAAAATCTCGGTTAACCGGTCAACCGCGGTTATTTGACGCAAAATAACCGAAACCGCCGTTATTGATTCTGACTCCGGTTTGCAATCCCTTTTTTACACCTTTTTCTTAACTGCTCGTTTGCCTTATAGCTTTGATGTTTAAAATGTCGTTTTGACAGCTGTAGTAGGTCGAATTCTGATCCAAACTAATACAAAGAAAGCAATTTCCTACATTAGGTCGTCATAGGCAGGGCTGATCCTAATCGGACGCAATGCGACGGGAAGGGGTCAAAAAAGGACTAGAAGATTAGAACGTAATTAATCACAGCAGTGGCAATGACAGTAGAAAATGACTTCACGCTCGAAATGGATGACGTGAAGTAAACATCCGGGGGGAAGGGGGTAACAGCAAATGTGGCATTGACTTTAATTCATATAAAGAAAACATAATGAAATAAATGTTCAGTTGCGAATTCTCCGGTCCTCCAAATCTGACTCAGCAATAATACTACGTTTGTAGTAACCATATTATGTTTGCAATCATTACATTGTGTTTTTTACAAACATGCAATGGTTGCCCCCAGAAAGAAGCATTACACATTTTCGTTTGGTGCACGAGGTAAAATTTTCCTCTTTAAGGCAATATTGTGCTCTTCCAAAACCAATTCATTCTCATTGGAAAACTTTTCATCATAATAACCATTTTCCTTTCCATTCATTCAATTTTTGATTTTATTATTTTGTTAATATACGTGACAAATTTTCTATTGTTGCAATACAAAAGGTGTACAGAACTTTAAAATCTGTTAATCGCGGAATAATTTCTGACAATATGAACGCTAACGAGAAACCTCTAAATGATCTTAATTAATTATTTATGTCTAACTCTGTCAAGCATGACAGAGTAAGCGTCAAGGTTTTTTCCTGACACGAAAAGTTTACAGAAAAATCACCAGAACCGCTGTAACAAACAATTCAATTGAGCTTTTTGTTGATTGTTCTAGCAATTCGCATGACTGTGAATCTTGATTTTCACACATGCCTCGCATGTAGAACTAAAATTATCGATAAGAAAAATAGTTAGTGTAATCCCATTCTCTGTTCAGACTCTTTTAGAAACAGGTGTAAACAACTGTAACCGTGTGACTAAAACCACAAAATACGTTGTTTACAATAGATATTCCAAGAAATCGGCTAATTGAATTTTTATTAAACTTCGTCTCCAATATTATATAAATAACTTGCTTTTCGAATAATAGAGCTTCGCTTTTTGCACGAGAATTTGTTTATTCGTAACCCTGTTACCTAAGTTGAAAGCCTTCAACTATATGTAACGTTTCCATCACGTGATGATCGTTGAAAAATGATAGAACGTTAAAGAAGAATAGACTGGAATTGCATAGAACTATAGGCCAAGCTATGTTTGTGTTAGCAGTTATCGAATTATAATAGTGTTGGTTCATTACAATACAACTTCGCTCGGTGTCACCATTCATATAGTCTTGTGCATGTTTTTAATGATTACGTCATGTTTAAGATTACCAAAAAAAGAGGAATTTTCCAGGCTTAGCTACAAACAATTATTAAACATGTTGAAAATTCCATAATTGAAATTCAATGTTTACTATTGGTTCAAACAAAGAAGAAGAAATGATTTTTTTTTTCATCTTTTGAAATGCTTCATATAATATTGTCAGTGTGTCGATTCTCATACCGTTCATCCGTTCGTAACTTGATAATTATATGGCAATATGCCTCGCGTCACTTGACGAATTCGTAAGTGTATGGGAATTGACACTCAGTATCTAGGGAATGAATTTCTCGTCGTTTAAAAATCCCCGGTAAACGGTAAATCTGATAAAATTACCGATAATTTACAGCTAAATTTCGATCTTTTTAAGACTAAAAATTAGATAGTCTTTGCTTTACTTTTAGATGTAATAATAGTAGATTACAAGTGAGGTCATGTACACAGCCGGTAACATAAGGGCGAAGTTTGCAAAGTCGAGTCGAAGGCGAGATTGTGTAATCGCCCTTGTGCTGCAGGCTGTTTATATGACCTGATGAATTGCATTTTATTGTCTTCTATCTTCTAGATGACATGGAAAAAAAGTGACTATGACTGCTGTCATAGACCTCGTTAAAAAACCACCAAAACGTTACAATACAATAAATTAAGCGTATCTGTACAAATGTCCAAATGAAAAAGTAAAAAATCAAAAAATCAAAAAACGTCAAAAAGCGACATAGATAAGAAAAAATCAAATTCAATAAACAACAAACAACAAATAGTTAAGATCGAGTAAATCTAAGTAAAAAATATAAACAAAAAAATCTAACAAATAGTTAAGATCGAGTAAATCTAAGACAAAAATCTAAAGAAAAAAATCCGTCAAAAGTGACCTCACTTGTACTATGCTTCAACGTAGTAGCACTCGGTCGTTGAAACAAACAGTTAAACATTAAACATTTTGAAAACAAAAAAAAACTCTTAAATACAGTGTACATTATTTGAGTTCTAGGCTAAATATCGAATGAACTATCGTAGAACAATGTGCTGTGTTCATTTGGTTATTTCTTTGTCGATGTGATGATGACGCGAGGCATCAACGGTCGATATAGCTCTGTGAGCAATGCTGCGGCGTTATAAATCCTTTTTTCCCAGAATTTTCGGTTCAAATCCTAGTTTTTTTTACATTTTTTTTGTGTTGCGTGCATTCCATCAAATACGTCTATTAATTTTTATGCTGAAACTCTTATAAAAATGAAGTAAATAGACTTTCAATCGATATCGACCTACAAATTTTACAAATTGATCACATCATGTTTTTAAAGCCTTATTTCTCGGGATATATTAGTCCGATTGAGAAACTATAGTATATTATAACACAAGGGGTATAATCGCGTAATTATAGTCGAGGTTGGTAAAAGTTCGAGGGGCGTCAGCCCCGAGAAATTTTACCCACCGAGACTATAATTGCAAGATATACCCCTTGTGCTATACGATATTTTATCACATCGGGGCCTATAACTGCCAATTTTGCACAGAACATGAAAATACACTGTACATTGAAATCGTTTCAATCTAGTAAACAGTTGTCATCAAATCGTACGGTCAATCGATTCCTCCAAAAAGTAAACAAAACTCGTTTTGATTAAAATTTTGTTTTAATTCGTGTTCAAATCCTAATTCAACACAATAAAATGTTTTAAACAACAAATAAACGTTTGTGAAGTTGAGCATGCTTTGAAAAAAGGCGATGTGAGTTTGTTTTGCTATTTTCCATGTTTCTTATACATTTGATTTGCATGTAATGATTACGTTATGGTCCTTATTCAACATATGAAACTCGACTATAATATGCCGATTATAGTCCTGCTTTCAGGGCTATAATGGACATGTTATAGGCCCCGATGTGATAAAGTACTTTACAGGAATCTTATGATCACGCACGACAGACTGGCATTATGTTTCACCAAAATCCTTTTTGGCAAAATTTAATTATTTTGTTTATGTTCTAAACAAAATCAACGACATATGAATTTTTTGAATCGAGTAGCTTTGTTATGCCCTTACAACTAAGTATTTGATTTGTAATCGTTGTCCCTTATAAGAATACGTGGGATAATGGTTAGCATACAGGGCGCAGCTGTTAATGTGCCAGGTTCAAATCGCGGTATGGAGATAGTTTTTTTTCTTTATAAAAATAAGAAGAGTTCATTCTGGATGAACTGGACCATAATGACTCATTACGTAGGTCGCATCATTACTGCCTAGCATGTTAAATTACATCCACATAGCAATGAACCTGCAGCGTATACTCAACGTACCGAGTGCGTACACGCTAAATACATTTACACAATTTGAATGAAAATTTGGCACGTCTCTTGACGTGAAACGAACTCAGGTATCGTTTTCTGTTCATCGGAATTTTTTCGGTTTTCATAACTTGTTTTGAAAAAGAGCTACGAAAAGAGTTGTAGAGACTTATAATTCTTTAAATATCTCTGTAACTCTTTTTAACTCTTTTCATTGGTATGGAGTAGACACGTCCACAAATCGACACACAATTAAACTTGCTTCTGAGTAGGTTCGTATGTACATGATCTAAACTATTCAAAGCAGGGCTGTAATTACAAGATATCCATCTAAAGGTAGCACTTGTTAAGCAAAATTTTGTATTCATGGCTAAAAGGACATAATCTAAAATAAAAAGCTAGTGCCTTTGGAAATTAAGAAAGGTATGAGGTAAAAACACCTTCTCAACTGTTATAAAAAAGGTTATCAACTGTTGTAATTAAATTTGTATAGGATTTAGCTGAGAAGGTGGTTTTACCGCATAACTTTCTTAACTTCCAAGGAATCCCACTTTTCTAGTTAGATTATATACTTTTAACCATGAATACATAATTTTGTTTCTCTATGGTCTTCCTTTTACAAAATTTGACATTTTCTCAGCAGAACTGTGAAATGTCAAATTTAATGAAAGAGGAAGATTTTATGATTGTGAGACTGACAGCTTTGCATTCGATTTCGTGCAGTAGATAAATTCACCACTTCACACCTCTGCACCTACATGCAGTCTTGGCTAGTGTGTGAAATTATCACAACTCTATATTTGAAGGCAAATTGAGATGAAATGAGATTTGTGAATGTAATACAATAGTGTGGTGAGTATAAATAATAGTGTGGGGATTTTTCGTAGCAAAAGAAAAGTTTTCTGAGTTCGATGAGTTGAAGTGACGAAAGAAAAGTTGATATGAAAGGAAAAGATTGAAATAACATAACAAAAGAAATTAGTGTGGAGTTTTTACCTCAGTGTCATTTGCATGATAATCAAAATTAGGGAAATCAGATCCTTCATCATCACATTTAGAGAACAGATGATCGACTAAAATAAATTGTCGGTGTCGGTTCTCCAGGAAAATTCTGTGTGATTGATGGAACGTGCGTTTTCGTCATAACCCCCCCCCCCCCCCAAATGATGTACGTACTTTATGGCTGGCCCCTTACAAAGAACTGCTTTAACAAATTGTGGGAAATACTAGCACATGATTTCATTTCAAAGCAAACGAAAAATTATTTACATTATTATTTATAACGAGCCAGACGGTGCAATTAAATTTGCACAATGATTTGAAAATCTATTTGCACAAGATTTTTGAACATTTGCCTTGCTTTTAATGAAGTCTGCAAATACGATTCTTCGTTTAATAATTTTTAGCTTCAAGTATCGTGAAAACCTTCTATTATTTTGCCCACATACGAAACGTTTTCAATGCGAATTTCTTTTAAATTAATCTCCATCATCGGTGGTATTTGCTTAAATTAGAAGACAATGAGTGAGACTTATACTCATGACTTAAAAATGCTGTTACATCGTAAGCTTCGCAAATTTAAACAAAAAGTAGAATTTGTGGTGTATAAAAGATCGTCTGGTAATATTTTTAAAGTACATACGTATAGTGAACGAAAGTAAATATTTGGAATCACCCACCTCAGAGACGAATTCTTCAGACTTTATAATGTTTATATCATATTATTTAAGTGCGACATCTCAATAGCATTGCTTATAATAAATTTGCTTACTATTAAGTTGTTAGTTCGTAGGTTAATGATGACATTTATCTGATCATTTCAAAGTGTTCTATTCTGTTATAATGAAAAGTTTTATAACTCTTTGAATACACTTTATAAAGAGAAAAGTGATATTTTCACCGAAATTTTAAAAGAATAAAGTCGCCATTAAAATATAATTTGTTACGAATTTTTCTTCTGTTTAATCAACTAATTTAATTTCTTCTTCTTTTCTTTTCTTTTCTTTATAAATTTCAATTAAACTTTTTTTTTTAAAACAGTTATCGGAGGTTCGCTGTATACATTTTAAGGAAGTCAGAAATAGACGAATTTTTTGGTGCTTTTCAAAAATGTATTGAAAAATCCAGCCGGGAGAAAGAGCATTGAAAAATGTTAACTACACACGTGTATGACAGTAAGTCATGAAATAAACGAATTTTAGATGCGTTTTGAAAATACATCGTAAATCAGTTAGTTGAAAAAGTAATTGTAACCCAACCAGAAGGGAAAGCTGCATTAAAGAGGAGTTATGCTACTATTGTGAACTGTTATATGCGTGTTTGACTATTGTGAACTTTCATCCTCAAGTGCCTGCCTAAGAGAAGAGTTATGTTCCTATTATGAACTGTTACACGCGTGTTTGACTATTATGAACTGTCATCCTTAAGTGCATTAGAGACAGGGCCGTGACAGTCTTTGACAGTCTTTTTTATTGATCTTTGCAAGTAATACTCGACGTGAAGTCTGCTGCAGTTGCAAAAAATCAGCTGCTGTTGTACTTTGCAATGAAGTCAGCTGATTTTGGTAAATTTATGAATGAAATCAGCTGATCTTTTTGTAAATAAGTTAGCCTCGGACGTAACTGCAGCTAACTTCACGTCGAGTATTACTTGCAAATATCAAAAAACAAAAGACTGTCACGCCTGGAATTAAAGAAGAGTTATGTTACTATTGTGAACTGTTATACACGTGGTTGACTATTGTGATCTGTCATCCTCTTGCTCGGTGTATACTTTTATATATATATACATACTTTTATACTTTTATCATGAAAGGTCCCAGCGGATTTTTATATGAAAGTGGACAGCCTACTATGCTCTCATTCTTTGATGGTACGCATGAAAGATATAATAAGATGGACTGGACATGAACACTTTCATAAGAAAAACCTGCGGATTTTCATATGAACGTGGACAGCCTACTATGACCCTCTCATTCTTTGATGGTTCGCATGAAAGAGTTAATATACTTTTAATATTATTTTCATTTGATTGTAAACCCAACACTGGACGACAAAGAAGGAAGGTAAAAAGTTATTGCAATAAAAAAAGCACATTATTTTAATCGTAACGTTTCTTTTTTTGTATAGGTGAATCAAGATTGTTTACATGTATTGCCGTTGTTTTTTGACCTCTGTTTTCTGTGCGATTTAAACAATTACGTTTTAGGTATGGTTTCCAGCAACGTACAGTCAAACGTGTATAATAGTTGAAATGACATAGTATTGCTGTTGTTTGTGCCCAAAAGTATATTTCAATCTCGAATTCAACGGCAATGTTTGGAATCTTTAATGGTACATTGTAGCCGAAAACTTTTGGTAACTGTGCAATGTGTCTGCGATTTTCTAATGAGAGAGCAGGTACTAATTTGAGAAATCATTTTCTCAAAAATGTATCTAAGTTTCTCAAAAATAATTTCTAAAATTTCTCAAATATTTTAAAATTTATCAAAGTTTCTCAAAGATAATTTCTCAAAATTCTAAAAATTTCATAAACTCCCTCAAAATTTCTTAAAAATAGTCCCTGAATGACAGTCGTTTGAAAGCAAGTAAGGAAAGGGGTGTGTGAGCCTTTTGTTTTGATCTTTACAAGTAATACTCAACGTGAAGTAGCTGCAGATAAGAGCAAAGCTAATTTGATTGCAAATAAAATCAGCTGATTTTATTCATAAAAACAAATCAGATAAATTCAATCAAAAATCAGCTGATTTTCTCCCAACGAAGCTAGGTTTGATCACAACTGCAAATAACTTCATGTTGAACATTACCTGCAAAGATCAAAACAAAAGACTGTCACGTCACAGGAATATAGAAGGATGGGTCCGAAGGTCAACATGAAGTTTGTTGCAATTTCTTCCAATTCTTTGGAAATTAAACATATGCAGAGGACCCATACGTATTAGGTACGTATTAGAATAGATGAGCCAAACAGAATATATGTTGCAAAAAGATTCGAACGTATCTAAGTAAATGTCGCCTTAACTCTTAAGTGTATGAAATTGCGTCGACATCAAATTGGATTGGAAATTGCCGAAAGGGCAATATTGAAAAACTCGTTTCCAAAACATTTCCAATCCTTATAAAAGCCCGAAATTAAAGAAAAGGAAAAAAGCACCCCGATTTGACCCGATCTTAGAACCGACCTAGACCACTTAGGAGACGCCTCTGATCCATACTTTCACGAACAAAAAAGTTCGCCTCTTTTTTCTCTTCAACACTGCACAAAAAGGGGAGGGGTAGTGAAATCAGACGTCATTATTTTTGGGAAATTGTCGGAAAATGGTCAAAAAAGCCGGACGTTATTTGTGAATGACTCCTAAGACCCCTTTTCGAAGAACTTCGCTCTTCGTACGGGTCTAAAAACAATGAAATTGTTTACGAGTGAAGTTAGCGTCGATTTCAAAATTGGATATTGACATATTTAAACAATAGTTCGTGTCATTAGTTTTACGTTTGTCCGTATTTTGCTACAAAAGCATGGATGACGCCACTTGAGACTTATGTTGAGTTTTATGTTGAGACGGTAATTCAGCTATGAAAAAACATAGATGTCACCACTTGCGGTTCGTTGACAAGACACGGTCTATTGACTGTCCTGTCACCAGGTTTCTTTCCCAACAATTAAACAGAGTAATATAAATGTCACTAATGTAAGAGGTGGCCAAAGTCTTGAGTGGCATCCTGTGTGTATATTCTCTAATATGAATTTCATATTTGTGGAGTACAGTCGCGTGCATTTCTGGGCAAGAAAGTATAAAAACTGTCCAAAAGAATTACTTGCACTCCCCCTTCTTAATAATTTGTCTTGAAGCAGAGCGAAGTTCGCATGAAGTAATGGCTACATCAAAATAACTGATCGTCCTCTGTGTATCTTTTAAATTAAAATATAACGAAAGAAACGGTAAAAATTGAAATGATGTCGCCATTAACTCACTTGAACAATACGTACGTACCGGTCTAATGCCGCAGGTATATTATATCGTTGAACGAATAAAAAAAAATACTCGTTTGTAATTCTGGTATTGTTGTTGGAAATAAAGACCACAATAATTGTGTATGAGAGGATGAACATGTATAACATGTAACACAAAATGAAATTGACCTTTTCTTCTCTATTTTTGTATTTTCTTTCCATTTTATTATTATTATTATGAATTTTATTTTTTCAAATGATAATTTGACTAAAGCAGACAAACAAAAAAAATTCTTATTTACAAACTCACATCTCGTAGAAATGATCTTTGAGATGATGGTGAACTTTAACACTTGTCCGCAAATGCAATTTTCCAACCATAATCTGTGGAGCTTTTCGGTTCACTTTTTCTTAGTATGGTAAATACCCAAATGTGTAGCTATACACCAAGCACTTCTCCCCCGAAAAAAAAGCTTTAAAAACTTTTCAAAGTGCCTTCTCTGCTGTGTAAGTTTAAAACGATTTTTATGTGTCAAGTATTCCCAGCACGTAAGCGATTTTACGATGGAGTTTTTGGCATAGATGTTCCGATGCTTCATTTCAAATATTTTTGAAGAAAAGTGATAAGTAGACGTCGTACTCGATAGAGGAAGTGAAATCTATTTAAAAAAATATAAACGAAAATCTCTTTCTTTGCAGTGCTTTAAGGATTATTTCGATAAGATTGGGTCAAAATTCGACAAATTTTCTACTGTTACTAATTTGTCCTTTCTGTAAAATAAATTAGGCTTTATTGTTGTGTCATAAAATTCGAAATTGACAGTAGGTGAGTGGTTGCTATCTCGGTTGTTATGGATATATGGGAGTTTTGGAAACGATAAAATAAATATGTAACTAATTGGTCTGCCGTCTAATGACGACCATTGATTGGCAAATTGAAAAGAAATCCCCAGGTAAACTAGTTCTCAAAGTGGTTTCTGTGTAAATGTATGCGAAAAAATGGTGTAGTATGTTAAGTGGATATCTATATATTTAAAAATGTTTGTATGTTTATATATATATACCGACGACACTTGTACATCGAAATCGACAGCAACGTTTTCGGTTTGCTAGAATTTCATTCTGAATTTCAAATAATGCAAATGATGATGTCATCCAAACATTATGGATGTACGTTAAAATGCTGAACGTACAAAATATAAAATCTTCCAATCAAATCATGACTTTTTAAAACATTTGACGGTAAATATTGTGCTCTATGGCGGACGTGTATCCAACAGGTATAACAAAAGATTTGACTTAATCAGCTATACCATATGTATACACAACACAACTAAAGGTTTCAAATATGTATTTAACGAAGGTAAAAATACTGAAATTAAATTTAATTTCAAGTGTCATCTTGAGAGGATATCTCAACGGAAAAATGTGTCGGCAAAGGATACCATTTCTCTATTTACCGTAGTACCTAACGTCGTTTACTTTAATGAAAACCGGTACTTTTTCCGGAAACATGTGACGATAGAGTTCAATAACTCATAGAAAAAGGTTGGTAAGTGTTTTTACATCTAGCATTGAAGTCATTTCATTGCTACTGGCCAATGGAATGTTGAAAGTGCTTAACATTGATGAATAGCTTAGCGTTAAAGGATTAAAATGATATCCAAGTAAGTATGAAAACTTAATTTTTATTCAACATACGTGGTAGATTTTTATATTCTGCGTTGTTTGATGTCAATGTCACCTTATATGATGATATAAAAACTTATTTTACGAGACGATTTTTATTTTTATTATTTTTTTTTTTTTTGAATTCATAAAAAAAATAAATAAATAAACGAAAAGATCAAATGACTTTGCACAATCGAGATGTAATAACCGACATTTCTTCTCATCAACTTTTTTTATTTATTATTTTCTTCGATTTCGTATCTAATTATTCATATTGTAAGATTTTCTTTTATGATTTTGTGTCACAAAGGTTTCTCTTGTGATAAGATTTAATTCTTTTTTTATTGCTTTATTAAAAAGCACATTGTAACCTCTTTAAAGGTGCGGTCATACCTTGTGGCGTTTTAGTTAATTTTGATTCTGAATATATGACGTACGTAGTACAGTTGAGTAAGCCTTTGTAATTACATATATTGTGTATATATCTCATTGTTAAAAGATTTTACGCCGAAATCGATGCTCATGATAACCCTGAGTGATGTAAGGAGGATAGGGATTTCAATTATCAGAAACTTTCTCTACTGGGACTTAGAACCCAAAGGAGCAAGTTAAATGACCTTCAGAAAAGCGCAGGTTGTCTGATTTTTAGACCCGTACAAAGTACTGGTCTTATGCGTTTACCACGACGTTTTTAACACGTCAAATTTCGACCCAGGAGTTGGTGGGTTTTTCGATTTGGGGTAGAAACAGGAGAAATATGCAAAACAAACGTTGTCAGTCCGTCTGTCTGTCACCAAGTTATCTCGAGTAAGGCTTGACCGATTTTCAAAATCTTTTTTTTCTGAGATGGGCAAAATCGGTCCAAAACTTTCGAAGTTACGCTCGAAAACGTAGTTTTTTGAAGGTCGGTGAAACTTTTCCGCTTATATATCCGCGAGTTTCGCACAGAAATTGCTTTTCAAGGTTTTATATGCAAGGTATGGACCTTGGGACCAAGGAAATCACAAAAAAAATTTGGTGAAAATCGGTTGAGTGGTTACGGATGTAGGGTCTTTAGTATGGCTCTAAGTCGCCCTACGCGACGTTACAAGGTAATTGGTGCTAATTCATGAATATTTCTCTAATGATGAGGTTTAATTATGTTGTGTTGTAGAGAAAATTAATGCGAACATTTTTGTCCATAGCAATGGCTCCGAGGCCTTTCCTTAGGACCCTAGGTCGGTCTTAAAGGTCGGCCCTAGCACAAAAAAACTTTTTTTGCTATGTTGTAGAGAAAATTGAGTAGAATATTTTTGTCCATGAAAATATGTGTCCGAGGCCTATCCTTAAAGCCCTAGGTTGGCCCTACCCCAAAAAATTTTTTTTGCTATATTGTAGAGAAAATTGAGTGGAAAATTTTTTTTCCATGGAAATTTCGATGGACTAAATATCGTACGTGGTCGCGTAGCATTAGTTGGGTTCACACTGAGGACTCTACAGACCGAACCACTCAACAGATAATTTAATCATCGTGATTTTCTGATGTTCACATCTTTCATTCAAAACCATGAAGAGCGATTTCCATTCAAATTTCGCTGAGATATAAGTAAAAAAGTTCCACCAACCTTCAAAAAACCATGTTTTTTGCCACTTTTTCGACCATAATTTCTAAAGTTTTCGACAGATTTCGTCCAAATTCGTTCTTGTAATCACTTTTTCGATTATCTTTCAGGAAAGAAAAAAGTTTTTGAAAATGGGATAAGAATTGCTTGGTTTATGTAGAAAAAACACGTTGGGCCCTAGTAGAGATTCAGTTTTAGGGCCCCGGCTGAGTCCACATGATGAAAATCGGAAAAGATTTACTCGAGTTATGTACAAAAGACCAAAAGCCACTCGGCCCTTGAATCCCATAAAAGATTTTTCAATTACCTTTCAGGGAAAAAAGTTATTGGTGATTCGCTATCCAAGGAGCATGATCGAAGCTCCCCACCTACTCCCGGGTCGAAATAGGGGCGGTTACAAACGTCGCGGTAAACGCATAAGACGGGTCTAACATAGGATTATAGGATCTGTGTTTCAAGACCAACATTAGGATTCGAACAAATCCGTGTGCGGTTGAGATTCGCACCAACGCACTGGCAACTCAATCTCGTAGTAGCAATGAGGTTCATACCTTGTGTTGTAGTCCCATTTCCGTGCGTTATTCCCGGAGATGTCGAAAAACGTTTAACGATCTTCAAAAACCAACTCTCGGATTTAAATTCCACTGGTTATAAACATAGTGGTAAACTTAATATAGATCCCTTGTCTAAAAGTATTTTTCGAATGTTCTGACAGTTGATCCTGGCTAATTACAACTATTGAAAAAAATTGCACTACCAACCTACCTTAACTCAGCGCATCTCTCTTATCTTCAACTTATCAGACGAAACATCACTTGGCAACATCGAAGAAGCTTTGCATTAAACAAAAGATTGTCGGTCACCTTTTTGCACATGCCAAAATAAATAATATTCTTAGTCGCTCCCTTCCATCAATGAATGTCCAATCTACTTTGGAGCCCCCAGGTCTTCATCGTGACGACGGCAAAAGACCAGACGGTCTAACCCTTGCTTCCTCATCTCATGGTCGATATTTAGTAAACATCCTGCGGGGACATGTTAGCCTTCAGCCACGTAAAGCAGGGACTATTTTGAGAATTTCGAATGAAATGAATATAATGAAATTTCTATCATGGTTATTTAGTTTAGCGTATTTCGTTAGCCATTCAGCGGGCTAACGTCGCTTCGATTTTAGGAACACTATTGCCAAACACAAGATGAGACTACTATAAGATTTTCTATTTACAGTGACAAAAAAATGATGTTCGAAAAATTATATAAATCTTTTTTGACTTAAATAAACAGAAAGAAAGCGTACATTAGGCAAAAAGTTGCATCGCCGCTGTAGAAATTAATCGAGCGGTACTCGAGTGTAAATCAAAGATCGAATGTTTAATATCGCGAAAATTCTAGCCAAAAAAACTATCCCTGCATGGAATGTCACCATAAAAATGAAGAAAAATTTTAAATCAAAATTTATGGATTCCACTAATTTTTATTCTCATTTCATACATTCACGACCAAATATTTAGAAGCATTGGTTTGTAATGTGAAATACTTCTTTGAATTTTAATGCTTTTCCCACTGCAATAAATACATAAACATTGCCACGGAATTCGGCATTTACGTATAAAAAGTAAATGACTACATGTATATATATAAGAGAATGTTTGGAACAATAATGTGTGAAGAAAACGATAGAAAGTTTGTAGATGTTTTGCGGTAAATCGACAAGGTATCATATTTTTGTTTTGGCCCTGAACCGAATGAAACGCATCTACGCCTCTCACACTAATTTCCCACCTTCGAAAAAAAAACCTTTGGACTGTGCGTTGAAATTGATGCTAATGAATATTACAAATGAAAAGACTGTTAAGCCGCTGAAACGCTTTCTCATAATCGCCTACCTCGTTCGTATATCAACCAACTACATTCCCTTTAGGAAAATGGCTTCCCTACTACTCAGTCTATAGGTACCGTTTGAGTCTTAGCTACCATCTATAGTCATGATAGCCAAAGAATTACAAAGGCACATGAAAGAATTTGATGCTAGGGATGCCAAAGTGAAATGGACAAAATAAAATAAAATCGCAAAAGTGCGGAAAAAAACCAATAAAAATCGCAAAAAAAAAAGAAAAAACGCCAACATATTTTTTTTCTGTATTTGGCGCTGCTTCACGTTTTGATGATTTATCTTAACGTTTCTTCTCACCTAGGTGATTTTTTCTGGTGATTCGAAATACCAAGAAAAATCGTCAAAGTGCGAAGAGACGCCGAAAAAAGTCGCCAAAGTGTGAAGAAACGCCATTACGATTTGACTTTGGCGATACTTCACGGCTGTAAATTTACACCGAAATGGCGCTGATGTCTTGCGTCTTACAAAAACATGCAAGGAGATTGATGTATAAAAGTTCCCGAAAAACGCGAAAAACCCAGATCACTTCGCTCTTACATTACGGTTTCTATTTACAATTTCTATTGCTCAACGTTGTTTTTGAGCTACATTCAAGTCTATTGAATGGGTAGGAATTTATGTTTTAAGAGACTTGATATCGAAACAATCAAACTCGCTTGCTAACCTGTAAATGAATTTCGTCATTACAAAAAAAGCAGGTTAGTCAAAGCACTGCATTAAGCGTTCATGAATTCAAATTCACCGAAAAAGAGTCTAAAAATACTAAAAAAAAATTCTCGTAACCGATTTAATCGTGATGACTCTTGAAAGAAATTTGAATTTCGAACCTTCCAACTGCAATATATTGTGTTAGTGTACATTTTAACAACTGAATGGAATAATCCATGAGATTTTTTTTAATTCTTCCACGTCGTCATGAAAATTTTCAATTTTATATTTCGTGTAAAAGTCTCTTCGGTGTGTGACTTTATTTGTGATGCACATGACTTTTATGTTTTGTCGTTTTCATCGATATACATCATCCATAGAAATGGGTATGTCACTTCCATAACAAAATTAACATATTTGGGAAGTTCATTATTGCCGAAAAATTTTACAGCATTTCGTCATACGATTTGGCCATGAAAATTACGAAAGTCTATCTGAAAATGGCTCGAAAAAGCGGCGTGGACAGTATGCACAATTTTTATTGCAAGTGACACGCCCATGAGTTTCTAACAACGTATATGCTGAATATAATTATAGGAAATTAAATGTCAATTAGCAATGAAAGAATACCTTTATTCGTGTAGTAGACTCATCATATTGAATTACATTATTATGACGGGAAGACCCGTACGACCAAACATATTAAAACAAAAGGAAATTTGAGAACGAAAATGCATACGCTGATGCCACTTAAAATAAAAGAATTTCGCAAGTGAAAGAGTGAGGTCAAAAATTTCTAACATTATTTTGTACCTGAGTTGTACGTCATGCAAATGAAATATTTGCATTATTGCTAATCGTGTCTTAGCTGCAAGAAATAAAACTCTATTAAATGAACCATTTAGTTGCTCATTCACATTGTACAAAAATTAATTAGAAATTGTTAAGAGATACATCAGACCCGTGCGATGATCATTGTTTTGGAAAAAACGTAAAGAGACGATTTTTGTTATTCCGACCAAGAGAAAAACTACCTTGTGCCAATAGTCGGTATCCGCGATTTTTGGAGAAAAATTTCTAATACCGGGAATATGATTGATTGTCGAATAAACCGTGGGGAAATGTATGTAATCGGTATGTATGCGGGAAATGTATGCATACTCCATGTTAATTGAGAAAATTTCAAAAACGAAAACTCTGACGGACGGTGGATTCAAGAAGGCCATAAAAAGTTCCTACGACAATGTTGGATGGTGAATATAGTACTTTAATGTGCTTGAGCACTCGGTTTACACTCGGCACCAGGCTCCGTACTTGAAAATCTGTTAAAGTCAATGTAACGATAGTGAAGAATATTATACGTCATATAAATTTATATTTGGCACCAGGCTGTTCCACCGTATCTTGAGGTGCCGAGTTAAAAGTTGGAAGTATAGTATTTGTTACTGTCGTTACGATAACATTATGAGCACGCAAAAAAGAGAACTGCTTCATTTGCGATGTTCCCTCAGAAGAGAACATCGCAATAGCAGCAAATTATTTTAAAATTACAGATCATTTACTGTGTGATTATAAAATTTAAGCAAAGACTAGATGAATCAGAATTCTAAAAGTATGAAGGTCCAAAGTTGCTTTGCAAAAACATCGCATTCCAAATTCGTATGCGATGTTACTTCGGAGCAACTTCGTACCTTCGTAATTAATCTTATAGAATTCTGATTCATCTATTCATTGCTTAAATATTATCCTCGTACGGTACATGAGCTGCAATTTGGAATAATTTGCTGTTTTCACGGTATTCTCTACTGAGAGAACATCGAAAATGAAGCAGTTCTCTTTTTTGCGACTTGCTGTTAACATATATTTGGCACCAGGCTGCGTTCTTTATGGCTAGTTAAACTGCTCAAATAGGCTGCCTAGTGACGAGTTGGAATCAAGTGCATAGCAATGTACTCGTTTACGACTCCAACATTGTCAGATTTCTGTTTGTTGCAATTTTTCTAAATGATATAAGGAGTTCATGCACTCGACAAAGGACCAGTCTACTGCATGAATTTCTTATTTCATCGTCATCTAGAACATTTTTATGGACAGAGTTTTTTTTTAATTCCGAAGAAAGTATTTCTTTCAAATATTTCTTTGTTCATCGCGTCTTGTAACCTCCGATTTGTAAGGAGCACCGTCAATTTGAGTTGTGAAAATTAAGTCAAATTTTTTGTGCTCCTTTGAGACGAATTTTTTGCTTTTATTGAAAAATTGAAAAAGGGACGTTCTAGCCCTTCAGGCTTCTTTTTTTCTTCATAGTAACGGTGATTGAATCACCCTAAATCTTAAATAAACGAAACTTGCAACCAGCAACCGGAATTGGTAACTTTTTAATCGCTGCTCTAGCCTGTCGCTAGTTTTAGACTTATCTCTAGGGTGATTGTTGCAAAGGAAGCACTTCGAAAAGTTTTCTACCACCGAAAATGTTCACAAATGCAACACAAACTAAATTTTAAGATACAAGAGGTTGAGGAATAATGCATCATTCGAATCTCAATGTGGCAATAAAACAATTTACAAACCACAACAAAGATGGAAGGTTTAATTGGGTGGGTGTATTTTTAAGAAAACATTCTTTATCAAGTCATGCTGATCATTTATAACGCTCTGGAATTGCCAAAAATCTAACAAAATCACATGTTGAAGAAAACGTGCTTCACACCTGTGTGACGAAAATCACTATATTTTGACTATATATTGACCATATATTTTGTCGTTTATGTACCGAAGGCTTTATTTATTTCTGCGTCGATGCTCACTGAGAGTATTAAAATTTCTATCAATGTCGGTGACACACACATCCCTTTTACAAAATGTTGCATAATAGAACAGTCTCCACAATATGCGAACAGTCACTTTAAAATACTATGGCTATTCTCTCTTTGTGCGAATAGCACCAACTTTTATCTTAGGAAAACCTAAAGAAATAATGTTTATATTTTTGGGTCAAAATTTCAAGAACGAAACGAGAATGCTGAACGGTACCGGAAAAGTTGTCACTAATCCTAAACGATTCACAGCTGTCATCCGCTTGTGACGAGTTTGCTATTGTGCCTACACATAGTAATGCGAAAGTGGCAGACGCGAAATTTTCTTATACGGTTCTCTAATTCGGAAAAATATCGCATCTGACACTTTCGCATCGCTGTGTAAATCTGCAGTTAGACTTTGCGTGAAAAAAGTGTCAAATGTGTCAAATCCTCACCGGTGAAATTTATCGAAGAATAGCACCGCTGCTATAATAATTTCGTTAAGTTAAGAGTTTTGTGTTAGCTGTCAAATTTCATTGAGATGATGAGCTTTTCTTTCTACCCATCTGCACAAACACTCAAAACTGAGTTATGAATTTACTATATTCTCCACTGTTAAATTTGATATTTTCACAGCTGTGTTATGTTGCACTGGGTAGAGTTATGAGAACTGTCATTAATTTTGACACTTGGTTTCTTTTTAAATATGTTTATGAAGATCATTTAATAAACCAATTCTGTCGTCAAAACAAAAAAAAAAAACGTAGAGAAAATAAGCGAAAGTTTCCAATGAATTTCTCCGAAAAAAGCAAATTACCGACAAAATTAAACAAAGCACTCGCCGAGAATCTTTTGATTAATTTTGTTGCTATTTTTATTTTTTCGGCGAATTTCGTTGAAAATCTTCGCTGATTTTCTCTAAGTTTTATTCCTTATGACGGTAGAATTGCAATAATAGATCTATAGACCCTTTCGAATTAAGTGTCTTTTACGTTTACTACAACGCTTGTTACATCCGAATCAGTAAGTCTAAGGGAAAAAAATGTCCGTCTGTCTGTCAGACGATAACTTGAGTAAGTCTTCACCGATTTTGAAAAACATTTTTTTCTTAAAGGTGGTCAAAAAAGTGAGTTCAAGTTCGAAGATGGACAAAATCGGTCGAATTGTTCCGGAGGTATGGTCGAAAGAGTGTCCAAAATCGTCGGTGATGTGTACTTTTCGCTTGGGCTTCCCCCGCGCGTACGTACATACACATCTCGTGTGAAATGGTGTATGTTGAAATATTCTATTCCTCATACAAAGTGGAGTAAAACATCGACTTCATCCGTTTCTTTGCATTTCGTACAAGGAAAATGTTCTCTGGAAAAATCTTGTGCTAACTTCAGTGATATCGCAAAAGTTTCAAATTCGAGCTATATGGCCCGGTGAAAGCTGTCATTAATTTTTGTACGATTTCATCAGTAAATATTAGTGGATTATAATTGACTGTACACACACTCCCCAAAGCAATAAAGCGAAAGCATATTTCATTTGTACGGGCCTAAGAATGTTTCGACAGAAAAACGGTTCACTTGCTTAATTACACGTGTCCATCATTTTCTCTTTCGAATAAAAACAAAAACTAACAAGTCCGCATAGAGATGTAATTTTGTTCGAATATAGCTTCACATCGGCAAAAATCATCACATTTTGTTTATTTGTATGAATTTTGCTAGCAACGGATAACTAACTTTCAACAGTTTTGTTTGCATTTTTTTTAAATTAATTCAAATAAAACTAATATCAACTTGTAAAACGATGGTTGGTGGCGTAAACAATAGCCGTTGCTCATACCGAACATAAGAGAATGTAGAAAAGAAAACTATTGACTTGAGGCAAAACTTTTTGCCTGCCTTCAAAATAATGAAATTATAAGTTATGAATGAAAATGCACCACTACATGTACAAGCGAGAGTTTATGAATGAATTTGAGGTCCTGTGTGTACGATTCTCTTTTGTTGACTACGTTAAGGATATCCCATTCAATTTTAAATTTATCTTTGAACAGAAGGAATTCTTTTGCAAAGTTTTGATGAAAACAGACGCGCTTGTAGTTTTGTTTTTCTCCATTATTTGTTTAGTGTTGTAATGCGTTCCAACGACAAAAGTTTATTAAGTTTTTCGTCTGTTTGTTTGCGATAATTTCATTAAGTAAGCAAACACGGTAAGTTATAGCGCTGAATAATTTTTGTAATTAATAATAAAGTTAAACGACTTAAAAATATATACCTAAAGTTTTTTCACAGAGCGTCTTGCTGAAGTTGTTGTTTTTTTTTTGTTGTCGCCATATCAAAAATTATGTAACTTTGAATAGAAAAAATAGTATTTCGAAAGCATCGCGGACGACATGTAAAATTTCAAAAGACGATAAAGAACTTTTGAAGTTTTTTTTTAATTAAAAATTTTATATTTAAGAAACTAGAGCGAGAAGTGGTTTGCAGTTGTCTTCAAATGGGTTTCCGTCGATGAAACTTTCATATTTCGGAAATTCAATCTACTCGGCTTCTTTTTTTCCCAACTTCATATCCTTTTGTGGAGATTCTCTATGGGTTCATTCATGTGCGATACTTGAACGACATTACTGCTTCTGAATTTCCGGAAACTAACTTGAAAAGTCCAATTATCTTAAGTGTCTCAAAAAAAATCTTATATGGCAATTAAGACTTCGAAAAAATGTGCAAAAAGAACAGGGAAATAGTGATGAGGTGCATGTAGTTGAGGAAGAAAGCGCTCTCTACCCAGGTGGTCGGGTCCTGGGTTTCCAGGATTCCAGGAAATGACTTGAAAGTTGTGAAATTGTAATATCGATAGACAGAAATTGAGAAAATCGGTCCAAATAGAGAACTACCAATCGACCAGCATAAAGAATATGTTATTAACTGAACTAAATTTAAATTCTAAGCATTCTAATCCCTACTAGCTTCCGCACCTAGTACATAGATTGCACTGGGTTTGTGTACGATTTACCATTGACACAGTAAAAACTTCGGTAACGAAAGGATATCTAAGAAGAATCCATGTAAGCAAAAAAGCTCACAAAAAAATTGCGGAACTAGTAAAATAAAATGATCTAACCTCTGACCCGGGCGGGTTGTGACCGCGGATTGTTTATTTATTATTTAATTTACATTATTTTAACATGATTTACATATTTTTTTCATTATTTACATAAATTTTATATCAATGAAAAATTGAAGTATAAATAATGTAAAATTTATGTAAATCATGTTAAATTGATGTAAATGCTTTTCTAATTTAGAATGTAAAAATCATGGAAAAATAATGTAACAAAATACATCGCTGTTACATTAATTATCCATCTTTTTACAGGATCTACATAAATTGTACACAATTATGCATGAATTTTCCATCATTTTTCCATGAAACCTACACAAAATTTGCATTATTTTCATATCAAAATAATAATTTTGAAATTTACTCCGAGTGTTATAGCACTCAGAAAAAAACGATGGAAACTTCTGTGAAGTTGTCTCAAATCCACCCCAATAAATGCCATTACAATTATACACGACATCAGGATTAAATCTGTAAACAATCTCCTTTTTCGTCTTCACCTCCGTAGCGTGAAAAATATATATTTTTCCACTGGAAAGACTGGAAGCAAATAGAGGTGGGCGATTTCCCCCCGACACAATCAGTGAATTTTCGAAATTTGTGTTTCGTGACCGTGACATATCGAGAGTTGGTGCTTGTGCACATTCCCAGAATATCATGAGCGTGCTTACAGTAGTGTATAAAGTCCCCACTCTGGTTCGGCTTTTTGCCCTCTAATTCAAATACAAATCATGTTCAATACAATGTGCTGAAGATATGTTTGACAACAATCACCGTCGTTCGACAATGTAGTTGGAATTGAGCCGGAAACAAATTCGGATTTCAATTCGAAATCTGAAGAAGACGATTGATTCAGATTTGGTTCTCGTTGTTCTCAAGTACATTATAAACTTTAATCATAGGAAGCGAAATATGTGTAGAGCAATGGAAAGAATCAGATATAAAATCATTTATTAACGGATCCGAAGCCAAACTCATAATTGAATGGATTTCATATCTCAACTGCTCGAAATCAACTATATTAGAAGCAAATTTAAATCTAACTGAAAAGCCACTCGAAATTCCACTAAAAGGACATTTTAAAATTCAATAAACCTATTAAAAGCAGACAAGACTTCCAAGACAAATACACCCGACAAATACAGTGCCGATTGGGGGTTGGAATGAGTCAATTTATTCAAATGACTATTTGAAATTCATTTGTCTTTTTCCAGACGAACATTCCGCTCCCTGAAGATGAATATATGACGTCTCTATTATCATGTTGCTGGCGTGTCATTGAACATGAACAATGTACTTTAAACGTGCACCACACGTTGTTCCATTCAATTTTGCAACTTGTATCTTCATCAATTATTCATTCAGACTTCCTTGACATCAAATTTCCTTTCAATAATGACCGGTTATTATTAGATTTCATCCGCACTCAACGAAATGAAAATTCCGACTCCAGTTTTAATCCCGAAAATTTCATTTGAAACGAACAACAGTTTATCGACACATGGGAAACGGATTTTAATGAACGACATTTTTCCTTCCAAATTGCTTTTTTAGCTCTAGGGAACGATCTAAACACCAACCCATCAGACTAGCTAAAAGTATTTCACTTCCTATCAGCAATTTTATTATAAAATGTGTGCACCAAAACCATCTATTGGGAAATTCACTTACGTTCGGGTTTTATTTATCGATTGAAACAGACTTGAAAATAAAATAATAAATCGACCGATAATTTAAAACTAGTTTTAGCCGCTACGATGACCACTAAATATTTTGCAAGAAAAAAAAAAACAAGTCTTCTTTATCCTGTAGACACAGAATGTGGACGTTGAATTCATTCTGCACTGGAATAAATTTGTTTGATAAAAAATAACAAAACTGATCACAGTGATCACTCATTGCAACAAAAAATGAATCATACAATTTACGAACATTTTCGATTGAATTATTGCAAAGTCAAATCGTAATTACAGTCATTTTTTGCTATTAGTAAAAAAAAGAAAAAAAAAATTATGTTTATAATGAGCGAGTAACAATGACTCCTCTAAATTTGCATGATATTAACAAGGTTCCAGTTAGAAAAAAATAGTGACGTGCATACCGGTCGTTCATAACTCATCCTATTTCACGTATATGACACTCCGCAAGTTATGCACGTATTCGGAAATTTTATTGTAATTTGAAAGGAGGTGAGGAACGAATCTTTTGATGAGATTTGAAATTGCATAATAATGGAGTGAAAAAACTTATAGTAATCAACCCAACAGGCGAAAAAGAGCATTAAAAAGGAGTTAAGTTTTTGAACTGTCATGCCCGCGCCCTACTTGCACATAACTTTGGTTTGTAAACTCTACTTCACACAAAATAAGTTGAAAACATAGGTGGAACATGTTTTTATTGCATACGCTGCACGGAAAATTACCGTGGACAGTGGCATTTGTTTTCTATTGAACATTCAATGTTGGCGCTATTGGGCTAAAACGGCTCAGAACCGTATGATTGTATGGAAAAAGAGAGAAGCAAGCAAACACTGTCTATTCTACATGTGAATTTTCCCCTAACGAAAATTCCTCGATACGATTAGGCACAAAATAACCTTATGAGCTAAAGCTACTTCCGCGATGTTTACATATATTTACAGTGACAGTTGCTATTTTGTTTGACAACATTATAAAGTGTTTGCATGTGTCACACATTTGTTTGGAGCAATCATTGTATGTTTGAAATAAACATAATATGATATTTACAAACAAAATATGTCTGTTGTGATCATTTCTTGTTTACTATCTATTATAATTTGTTTCGCTTAGCGCGGAAGGCATTGTTTGTGTTTGTAAATTTTCCTCGATCGCACACAATAAAAAATTAAAGCAAGTCAGTATGTTTCTTAACAAACCCACATCTCAAACCGCTGTTTTGAGTGATTGCATTCGTTCGTGCACTTAAATATCTTGTCTTATCTTGTGAGATATACTAATCACAGACCCGTCAAAATTGACATTCGAACCTAATATCAACCGCTAAAGGGATCATTACATTTTTCACGATGTGAATCGCATCGCGTAAGGTTTGTGTGAAAGCTCAACTTGATAAAAAAATTTTTTTTTACAAGTTGAGCTTTCACATAAAACTTACCCTCAAGGGGTTATTATATTGAGGGCGTGAGGTTTGTGTGAAAGCTCAACTTGACAAAAAAAATTTTTGTTCTGTCAAGTTGAGCCTTCACATAAACCTTACGCTATGCGATTCGCACCGTGCTCAATATTATGATCTCTTTAATGCGTTAGTTATATTGGACGCGGTGTGAAATCCCAACTTGACAGAAATCAAAATAATTTTGTCAAGTTGAGCTTTCACATCAAGGCGATGCGATTCGCATTGCGCCCAATATAATTAACGCTTAAGAATAAAATTAAGAGCGTTTATCGTTACACTTTATAATTTATTTAGCGATTTCATTACAAAAGCATAAAATATGAATATTGGGTATGGATATGAAAATTCTCATAGATGTCGGCACCGACAAGTGGCGTATATAATTTTTCCGTAATAAACATCAGTGATACCCACAATGTTACGAACTACAGTAACTGAATCATAAGATTGTGAAACATTTCATTTCACGGGTAAAATTTACTCTTGAAATAAAACCTGAAATGAAAAGTTGCACAATATAATGATTCCTCTACTGTAATTATTTATTATGGAAAATGTGACAGAAATTACTGGGAAGTAGTGAATGATATTCCGAAATTTGAAAAAAACACACTGATCGGCCATTTTGTTTTAATAAAGTTTGAATGAATATTTTTGAGTTTAGTAAAAAAACACAAAAAAAAATCTTTGAAAAATCTTTAAAAAATCACTAAGTAAGAAAAACCGCAATTTTTGCAATTAAACGTAAAATTTAGTGAAAATCACAAAAAATCCGTACAAGTATTTTTAAGATTTAAATTTTGTCACACAAATTTAGGTGGTAGCTTGCCTCTCGGTTTCAATTCACAGAGAGATTTGCTGATGGTAGTATGGTAAAAGATACACCAGTCTTAGTCTTACCACCAGTAAAACAAATGAACCGTTCTATTGTTTGATTTTCGATATTTTCCACTCGTTGAAGATCATTAGCTCGTATTATTGTTTGTGTCACTTATTTTTATTACAGACAAATTGTGTGGAAAATAAATAGAAAATTGAGAGTCAATTACACTTTACACAAGCTCACTTTTCGCTTTATTAAGTAAAAAAAATGAAAATTTCAGCACATTTCCTTTTGTCACAGAATGACACAAGCACTAAACCACAAGCACGAACTTATTCACTTTCCTTTGTATGCGTGATGAGCAGAATTGAATGAGCAATTTTCAAATTTTATAATTGTATTTAAAAAAAACTTTGTAGTAAATATATCATTAATTTCCACAAATTTTGAAATTTCCAATACATAGTTTTAATATTCTGCCGTGCAAATCATAAAAACCTTGTGATGAAAGAAAGAAAAGATTTTTTGATACAGTATTGTTGCCACTCGTCGGTGGTGCCACCTGTCCACCAATTACGTCATCTGTTCATTATTTTGTCATAATTTCGATTTATCTAAAAATTTTAATGTTTTTGATATAGAATTTTGAAATGGATTCACATTACAAAAGAAGAGTGTTTTAAGTCCAATTTCATTTTTCTTTTAATTCACTAAGAAAAATTAAATTGGACCTAGCACCTTAAAGCATGAAACTAAAAAGTCAGAATCGAGTAGCGGTAGGAATGTAAAGAGCAGAGCCCCATGCACGTAAAGCCACATACACCTACGGGGGGTAAGGGAGTAGAGCCCCTTAAAATGAAAATGATTAATCATCAAACTAATCGTAGAGAAAGCTTACGACAAATATTACATTTCTTGATAGGGGTGAAATTTTGTTCAGGTCAACGAGTCGTAAAAATAACATTCTATGGAGTTTGTTTAAATCGCGAAAGTGAGTTACTTCTTCCGCGCGGTGCACTGTAATCTACTATATTTCCTCTTCAAAATGAAAATGTTAGATTACTCTCGAGCGTATGTATGTGAAATTATGTTATAGAAATGTAATTATGTGTGTTATACTGTTTGTACTGTTTAGAGTTTATACCTTTTACCATCTCTAATATAACATTAGGTAAAATGGAAGTAATTTTTTTTTTTGAAAAAAAAAAGAAGAATATTTTTACAACACATAAGAGCAAACCACACAGGTAAATCGAAAACCGGTAAATCGTATTTGTATAGCAGTTATAACATTAAAATATTTAAGCATGTCTATATCGCATCACCACATTATTTATATATATATGTTTTTAGCTATATAGAGTGTAAGCTAGAATTATTATAATATTCTCTTCGTCCGAGATTTTATTCTGTATGTACACGTTGCAAGTTTTTATTTATTTATTATTTACCTATACCGTAGATACTTGTATACGCAAATTAAAATGTTGTTTTATATCCAATCACGATCTTCAATTTAATACATTTAGTAACAAAGTTAAGAAAATATATTTTTCAGAAGAAATAAAAAAAAAAAATGACGAAGAAACAAGTTAGAATTTTTTGTACAAACACCGTGGTCGAGAACCAATATTTAGGAGAAGAAATGAAATGAAACAAAAAAACACACCACCTCTGATTATCCAAAGAAATCACGTAGAAATTCGTTAATAAATATAATTTTTTTTTTCCTTTTCAATGTAATTAATTTACATGTCCCAGAATTTGCATTTGGTGTTATATTACTTGACAAAAATGTTATATGGAGGGCATACAAATATATATATATTGTTTGAATGTGCAGTGCAGCATTCATTGTTATTCTCCATATAGTTTTGATTTATCGCTCCACAAAAGTGTATAACAATTGCTGGAACAATTGGCATTGTTTAGGAATTAAAAATTTTTTTTTTCTTCATTCTCGTGTGTAGCTTTTGCGTTCCAGTGTAGTGCTCTTTTGATGACGTATGAATGAAATTCTTTTATTATTTGATTTCGCATTCACGTCTCCCGAAAATAATAAAGAAATATTGTTTCAAAAAAAAAAGGAACCGACCACAATAGGTATATGTTTTACTAGTGCGGTTTATTTTCTTCTTTTCTTATTTTTTGTTGTATGTCAATTCATAATATTAGAGTCAAGTGGAGATGTGTCTTCCTAAGTCACAAAAGTAAAATTTTTTTTAAGTAAAGTGGAAGGTATATAAATTACACTTATAACAATAAATATCATCATCTAAACAAAAAAGAGAAAAGCTTGTTCAGATGATTTATCACATTGTACCAACGAATGCCACTCATCTTTCATTACAAAAAATAAATATAATTTTTTTTTCATTAATTTTTCTTTCTATAATTTCTTTTTATTTAATTTTCACCTTGTGTTATATCTTCGCAAAACAGCATTAACTCCACGCCAAAAGAACTTATACGTTTCTTCAACTCTTTTTCTTCTTCGTTTGAAACTTAAGAAAAATAACACAAAATAGTTAAATCAACTACGTCTGAATCGCGCTCATTTATTCAACACGAATGACACAGTTTATTAACTGACACTGTACTCACTGCAGTCAACTGTAAGTATTCCACGTTCCCGATTTTTTTTATTTACTTATACTTTTTTTTGCTTTTTTTACTTTATTTCATCACCCAAAAACGTTTGTAAGGAAAAATATATACATTCACGACAACGCTCCGAGAGCGACTGAATGAAATTTGAATGAACTGCTTTGCTATTGCATGGTATAGTGGTATGGCATGATGGCAATGATGTTAATTCATTTTCGTGCTTTTTCGCTTTTTTTGTGTATGTTCTTCATTCTGAACTAATCATTTGTATCATTTTTGATGCTTCAACTTGGACTCATATAATTGTGTTAGAGTTTTTCTGGCTACGCATTGATGAACGAATATATTAAGTTATAGTTAGCTTCTTGTAGAACCTCTGTCATGATTTATATTGGAAAAATGCATCGTTCATTGTAAAAGTGTTTCCATACATTCGACAGTTAATTTTAACTTTGACGACGTGTTGCTTTGAGCTTCGTTGGCCTCACGTTATTAGTTTACATGCAATTTTCAATGAAATTATTGTTCTTAAACACAGAAAGGGCAAAGAAATCAAAATTTTTTTCATATTTATTGGATATATTCTTAAAATATTGTCAAGTGACCAATTTATGTAATATGTGGACGTGGAAGCATGACTTTTGAACATTAAATAAATTTTATTTCTGAAAATAAGAGGAAGTGGTGTGCACGATTTTTATTATTAAAACAGAATTTGAAACACGATAAAAAATTGCCGGAACCCCAAAGTCATTTCGAATGGTTTTTAACAGAGAAGCTTAATTCGAAACGGAAATCTTTCTCATAAATTCTGTGTAAATAGTTAAATAGTTGAAATAAATTGTTCATAGTAAGTTCAATTGTACGTACTTTCTTAAGTTGATTCTTTAATCGTGACCGTGAAATCGCACAAAAAATTTCTTTTCGATTCATATTTTTAGAAAAAACTAGTGATGAACTTATACCACAATATCTAAAGTCACCATTAAGTTTCGAAAGTCGATCCTAAAGGATTTATTGGACTTGTGATTTTTAAAGCAAAAACAGATGAAAACATCAACTTAAATTTTGCACGACTGAGATAATAAGGACAATAACTTCCAAAGATAATCCAAGAAACAAATGTGGCTTTTTTAAGGGTAGGTGTTCCTAGAGTTGCAAACAAGAAAATGCAAGAGTCCAAAACACCCAAATAATTTTTATTTGCATTTTTTGGGTGGAGTTAAAATTCAAAAATGTGATTCGCTTTTAGGGAGGCACATTTTATTACGTGTTTATTACCTAAGCGCCATCAACAAATGAATTTTGCAGAACAATTTTTGTGGACGCTTGTCGTAATGAGTTTTCTCAGAGATTTTTTTTTTTAAATTGGCTACCATTCAAAATCCGAACACTCATTTGACCCGTACGAACTACAAAGGTCCTATACGTTTACTACAAACCATTTTATTTTAACATGGGGTAGATCGAGGTGGGGGGGGGGGGCGGCATGCATCTATTATCGTCTAGAGATGACGAATCAGCAATAAAAAAAATGTTCGTCTGTCCGTCCGTTTCCACTTTTTTTTCCGAACGGCTCAACCGATCAGCCGAAACTTTTTTTCCCTGAAAGGTACATGCCTCCCATGATTCAAGTTCTAAGATGAGCAAAATCGATTAAGTGGTTCCGGAGATATGGTCGAGGAAGTGACCAAAAACATGGTTTTTCGAAGGTCGGTGAAGCTTTTTCGCAAATATCTCAGCAAGTATAGCACGGAAATTCCTCATTTTCGTGTCAAATGAAAGCATTTGATGTCACAAAACTGGGAAAAAATTTTGTGGGAATCGGTACAGGGGTCTGGGCACTGGGACCAATGGAATGGACGAAATTGAGATTCTTGGCCATATACGAATACCGTTTTTCGTCTATATTTCCTTAACTATGCAATATGGAGATTTACTGCCAAAGGCAAAGTTGTAGAGAATTAAATTTAAGCGAAAACGTGTTTCAGGGGTTTGGGGAAATATGACCCAATCCTGGTATATGGCTACTTCCATAATTGGGCAGGATGACCCGGATCTCCAGAACTGTGAGAGTTAGAAAGTTGGTTCCAACGGCAAAGTTGTTGAGAATTATATTTAAGCGAACACGTGTTTCAGGGTTTTGGTGAAATATGGCCCCATCCTAGTATATGGCCACTTCCATAATTGGGCAGTATGACCCGGATCTTCAGAACTGTGAGAATTAGAAAGTTAGTTCCAAAGGCGAAGTTGTAGAAAATTAAATTTAAGCGAACACGTGTTTCAGGGTTTTAGGGAAAAATGACTTAGTCCTTGGATATAAGCTTTTCTAGATTTGAATGGCCTGAGACGTACTTCGGTAGGGCCTTTGACATTACCTTGGGTAATTTCTATGGATTTTTGAACTTCTTACGGTTTTTAAAGAACAGAAAACGTTGGATTGTTTGCTTATTTGTATATTTAGGAACGTTCGAGTCACTTTGCCACATCTATTCTGTTTGTCACATCTATTCAGATACGTACGGGTCTTTGGTTATGTTTTTATTTTTTAGAGCTGGCTGCGATCGAATTCACTATCGTCACATCACACAGCAATGATCTACCGCGGCTCCACGGGTAGCTGGTGATACCATCGGGACGTTTTCCATCACGCCCAGAGAGGCCGTATGGCTCGAGGTTATTTGGGAAGCCGGCAGAAGTGAACGCCATTGAGAATATTTTATTTGTCTCGCCATGTCTTGGGTACTTTCCCTTGTTTTTAGAGCATGAAAGTCCGTGGTGGCCTTTGGAATTGATCATTTCCCCACAAACACATTGGTGAGGCTCGCAAACTTTTTTTGCCCAACCGAAGCGCAATTGCTATTCTCGCTGAGTCGTTATCTAGAAGAAGTCCTAATTGGTGGGAAGGAACTGCCTGGAGTCACTTGGAAGAAGGTTTTGAGGATAACGCCCGATCGGTTGGACCACTCAATGAAAACAGCTCGTCGAATGTAGCTTTGGATCGCAGATTATCCCAAGAGCACTGGAGTTGTTTCAACTTATCAGATGGCGGCGTTAGTTCCGGTGGGTAAGCGTTGATCATCGAAACTACTGTTGAGTTCGGCCATTTCGGCGGTTTTTAGCGTCGTTTACCACATGTGGGTAATGCTTACATGCTCATATTTCCGTCTGTCGTCTGTCTGTCTGTATCACGCATGTCTCAAACTTGCTCCATTTGACAGCTCTTCGCCTCTAGATTTGCCAATAGGGGGATGGGGAGTTACCGGAGGGGGAGGGTCCGCATTACTTATATCTCGGCTCCTCGCCCATCTACAGAGCTCACACTAGCGCCATTCGATAGCCCTTTGTCTCGGAGTTTACAGTCTAGAAACTCGAAATTTCTAGAAAATTCTACAAAATTTTCAGATATTCTAGTAACTGTTGCGAGTCAGCGTACCTATTATTGAACGTCTTATTTTTTTATACTTTCGACCGTTCGCTTGACTTAAAGCTGAAAAAAGCATGCCTACAGTTATATTTACTAAATTTTTTAGTTATTTTTGCGTTTTTATATATGGAAAGAGTAATTCGATTCCGTCGCGTCGGCAGTCCACATTGGCACTTCACTCCGACCATTGCGTTATATAAGCAAGTGTACGATGCAATTTCCTTCAGTTGCTTTTAGCTGTTCTTGCGAGCAGGTTCTGCGTTAGGTATTGAACCCGACACTCGAAAGTTTTGGAAGTTTCTAGGAAGCTCTGGAAAGCTCACGAAACTGGAAAGTTCTATGAAGTTCGCGAAATGTCTGAAAAGTTCTCGAAAGTTCTGGAAAGTAATGTAAAGTTCTCGAAAATTCTCGAAAGTTTTTCAGAAGTTCGATAAATTCTAGATCTTTCTAGAAACTTTTCAGCTATGTGCGTTTGATTTATGCGCAAAAACATACAAGCAACTGAGTAGTAAAATCCGACACTCGCTATGATGTGGATTACACTGCAATTAAAAGCCATGTGAGGTTTTTCTTTTAACATTTTTCAACTCTAAACTTCGCACGGTTATCAAATATTTCATGAAACAATTTTTCCTGAAAATCAAATTCTCAAGCCTTTTCAGCGATAGCTCCTATCAGTTATTTGGTAGGGAAATGGATTTTTGACGACTGTTGCACTGTTGGAGCCGAAATGGCCGAATAGTAACCAAAATCAGAATTGAAATCGCAGCCGAAAATCCGATTCTAAGCCAAAAATATCAAATAAGGTGTCTTTAGACAGGCAATGACCACGGCTTTTTAGGAAAAATATGTTAGCGCCAGTATAATTGATTTTTTGGGAGTGGGTGTCCATAAACCTCCAAAATCGGCAAAACGACATTTTGCGAGTGCGCGACGCGACGCGACGTCTAGATCACTTTTGAAAAATTTTAAAACATTATTTTGCCAAGTTTCTCAAGTATTAGAAACTTTTCAGTAAGTAAGATCTGAAGAAATCGAAAATATTGAAAAAAACATAACCAAAGACCCGTACGTATCAGAATAGATGTGACAAACAGAATAGATGTGGCAAAGTGACTCGAACGTACCTAAATATACAAATAAGCAAACAATCCATCGTTTTCTGTTCTTTTAGAACTGTAAGAATTTCAAAGATCCATAGAAATTACCCAAGGTAATGTCAAAGGCCCTATCGAAGTACGTCTCGGACCATTCAAATTGGGAAGAATTTTGTGAAGCTTTGTACTAAATGCCCCGTCCACCTCAACCAACAAGAGGATAGAATTAAAAACTTCTAGAACCTTTGCGTAGCTTTTCAGCACCAAAGTTTTTTTCCTCATACACCAGGTCATTGAAGAAAATGAATTCGCTGTCTAGTCGCATGCGCTTTCGTATATAGAATTTGCTGATGATCGTTTTGTTTGCAAAGTATGTACTTCGCAAGTGTGTTAAATCATAATGGTAATTATCAGGACCTCCGGGCAACTAGCTCTGGATCTTCACAGTAGCGATATAACGGTGGGCGATGTAATTAACATGCTGAACAAGCTTGAACTTTTAAGGTCTCGAGCCCGGACGATATATCGTCGATTTTCTTCAAACAGTTATCGCCAACGATCAATTTACCGTGGGTCATTCTTTAAAATAAGTCGATCCGCGAAGACGTGTTCACACCCACTTGGAACGTTCATTTATTTCTAAGCCCATAATGGCGTTTAAGCTTTCTGGCTGATGTACATTAAGACACAAGATATATTGCTAATAATCAGATGTCAGCAAAACTGGGCGTGAATAATGGCCCAGCCGACCTGTCGAAGCTCTCAAGCACACCTCATCAATAATAGCCAAATTAGGTTTTCGTACTTGTTAGGAATGTAACACCGGTGCAAAACGACGGAAAAAAGTCAGACATACAGAATTTTTGGCCAATAAATATACCAGCTTCTTTAAAAGGCATTTGAAAGGATCATATTCAATGTAAGAAGATTTTAAAAAAAATTTCAGTAATCGATTCTTTATTATACCGCGCCTTCAAAATTTGCTCGAAAAACATTTAGAAAACGAAATTAATCACATAACCAATGTTCTGATGCAAAATTCTTACCCTTTACACTTCATAAAACAAAGAATTTCAAGAATGGAATCAAAATGTAAAAAAGACACAAATCAGGCAAACACAATTCAACAAATCAATATCGAAAATCAATTTTCAAACATCAACGCAATCCAAATTACAAATCAAACACAAAATTTAACATCAATCGTTCCAAATGGAAACGAAGAAGATCAAAATGAATTCTGGGTACCACTCCCTTATGTTGGAAATGTTTCTAATAAAGTTGCGGGATATCTACGGAAAGTAACATTCAGTCCAGGCGTGAAAGTACAAAATTTGTTAAATAACATCAAAGTCAAGGAAGAGAAGGAACCAGCAGGAGTATACAAGATTCCATGCAATTCATGTGATTCAATTTATTTGGGCGAATCACTACGTTTCACTGAAAGAATAAATGATCATAAAGGAAATGTTAAGGTACGATTATATTGCCAGAAAATCGCAGCGAATATTAGCATCTTTATCATATTTGCTTCATAAGAGAAAGAGAGTAAAAAGAGGACAAAAAATAATCGCGAGCGAAAATCGCAAATCGCGAGAAAATTCAAAAATAATAATAAAAGAGAGTAATTACTACCTACGAAGCATCAAAGAAGGTTTGGCAATTCAACAATACAACGGAAATTTAATGAATGAGGACAAAGGAATCTAAGCGATTATAATATTTCTTCTGATACTGAACTAGAAACACTTTCCCTTGGAATGAATTTTGCATTACCACCGAATTCACACATGGAAAAAGATTTGAAACTTCAATTCATATCTTCTATCGAATCTCATTTTGCAAAAACTGAAATAGACGAAATAGAAAAAGAAATTCTGGGCTAATTAAAAATGGTAAAATGACAACTAAAGGATCCAGAATTTCGAAAATCATCAAAAAATTAACATCAAACAATGAAATCGTCATACTGAAAGCAGATAAAGGCAATTGCACCGTAGTGATGAATAAAAGAGACTATCAGAATAAAATTAATCAAGAAGAAGGCCCGTACAAAAAAATATCTTCAGATCCAACCGAAAACTTTTTGAAAAATTGAAAAGACCAATACAAAATTCTAAAAGACAACCATCATGTGAGTCAGAAATTACACAGAGAAATTATCAACCACCCCAGAATATCAAAATTTTTCGGATTACCAAAAACACACAAAGAAGGAATACCATTTCGCCCAATTAATGACTACAGAAATTCAGTGTACTACAATTTGGCAAAATTACTTAACAAATACATTTCATTTTTCAATCAAAACTCACCGTCAAGCTTAAAAAATTCATTCGAAATGCTACCAGATTTAAGAACAATCCAACTAAAAGAGAATGAAATTCTTGTATCTTTCGATGTAAAAAGCCTATACACAAATCTTCCAATAGAAGACACAATTCAGGCAGTAAAAGAACGCCTAGAAGAAAATCTTACATGGAAACAAGAGATGAATGAAAATCTAACGAGTGAAGACATGAGCGACCTTCTCAGAACGTGCTTATCCAATACATATTTCCAATATAATAACGAATACTATCTACAAGAAGACGGATGTCCAATGGGTTCCTCAATATAAGAACCGTGGCAGACATTTACCTTCAAAAGGAAAAAGATAACATATTGACCCACCCAAAAATTCGATACTGGAAACGATATGTCGACGATGTATTGGCAATAATTGACAAAGAGAGCGTAGATAAAAGCAAAATTAAATTCATAATAGAGAAAGAAAAGGATGGCCAAATCGCTTTTCTAGACATGTTGATCATTCGTCAACAGGATAACAAACTGAAAACAAGAGTTACAACACACACTGATCGATACCTAAATTTCAAATCATTCCACCATATTTCCAACAAAATGTCAGGACGAGGAATTCATCGAAGACGAACTATCATACATTACAGACATCTTACGAAAAAATAATTACCCACAGACGTTCATTTTAAACAGAATAAACAACATAACCAAAGACCCGTACGTATCAGAATACATGTGGCAAATAGAATAAAAGACTTACAAAAAGACTCGAACGTATCTTAATATAGTATAAGCAAACAATCCAAAGGTTTATGTTCTTTTATAACTATAAGAATTTTAAAGATCCATAGAAATTACCCAAGGTAATGTCAAAGGCCCTATCGAAGTACATCTCAGAACATTCAAATCTAGAAATGGTTATATCCAAGGATTGGGCCATTTTCCCCTAAAACCCTGAAACACGTGTTCTCTAAAATTTTGTTCTATATAACTTTGCCTTTGGAAGGAACTTTGAAACTTTGTAGCTCTTATAGTTCTAGAGATATGGATCATCCCTCCCAATTCTAGAAGAGGTCATATCCCAGGATCCAGGCATTTTTACCCAAAATCCTGAACTACCGCAAACCCTAAAATTTCATTCTCTACAACTTTGCCTTTGACAGTGAATCTCCATACTGCATAGTTAAGGAAATAAACACGAAAAACTGTCATCGTATATGGCCAAGAAACTCAATTTCGTCGATTCCACTGGTCCAGGTGCCCCGACCCCTGACTCGATTCCCACAAAAATTTTTTCCCAAAAATCCTTTCATTTGATACCAACATGAGCAATTTTCGTACTATACTTGCTGAGATATTTGCTTCACCGACTCTCGAAAAACCATGTCACTTCCTCGACCATATCTCCGGAACCACTTGATCGATTTTGCTCATCTTCGAACTTGAATCATGGGAGGCATGTATCTTTCAGGGAAAAAAAAGGTTAGGGTGATCGGTTGAGCCGTTTGGAGAAAAAAGTGGAGACGGATGAACAGACGGACATTTTTTTATTGTTGATGCGTCATATTTAGACGATAATAAATGCATCCTTTCAACTGCCACATCGATCATTAAAATTGTTTGTAGTAAACGTATAGGACCTTCGTACTTCGTACGGGTCCAAAAATGAGAAGTAAATTTTCTGAAACAAACTCAGAACCACAACCAATTGAAGTAACACCACCAATTGAAGAAATGCCAGCAGTTGAACCAACAACGATGCAAAATTCAACCAATACTGGAAGTCATATCCAAACTGTTCAAAACAATAAAGAAAATCCATGGGTGGCAATACCTTACGTAGGAAATCTATCAAACAAAAATGCTGGTATGTTAAGAAGAAAATCAAATTGGAGAATTACATTTACTCCAGGAACCAAGATATTACATATGATCAAATCAATTAAGGACAAAGAAGAACTTACACCACCAGCAATATACGAAATTGTAATGCCACATATATTGGAGAAACAGAACGTCCATTTGAAATTCGGAAAGAAGAACATGAAGGCTATGTCAGAAGAAAAGATTACAAAGTCAGCGATTGTCAAACATGCTACGAAATGCAAACGTCACGGTATAAACTGGGACAATTCAAAAATCATAATGAACGAGAGGAAAAGTAATTTGAGAAAAATCAAGGAAGGGTTATTTATACAACAATCAACAACACCAACAGCACAGACAATGGTTACAAACTCAGAAACGCATGGAACCCGATTATTTCAATTTTAGCATAGAAGCTTTGAACAAAATTTCTAGTATCAAGTTAGTACAAGGCTGCATGTAATGATAAGTTTTCGGCGAGACAACGAGTAAAATCGACTTTGCAAAATCTGTTGAAATATTCACCGAATTTTCTAAGGCATTTGACCGTGCTGCTCAAAATGCAAAATTTCGGAACATTTTGTAGTGATTTTGTTCATACTTGTCTAATCTGACTCAATGTGTGATAACTGAAGCGAGTAAATCGGACGGAATCTCACCTACTTCCGGAGATCAATTCTTAGCCAAATATTATTTTCATTGTTCATCAACGATATGCCAGACATCTTTAAATCGTCCAGCTTACTCTTTGCAGACGACAATAAAATCTACAAAAAACATAATACACTGCACCTCACCTTGGTGCACATCGCTTCACCCTGGCGTACATCGTGCGTCATCACATTAAGATTTTAAATCATCAAAAATTGTACAAAAAAATTAACTCCCTAATGACACATTGAACGATTTACCCATCAACTTCGCCTTTAACAACGAACATCAATTTCTCATAGGGGGCCGTTCATAAATTACGTAACGGTTGGGGGGGGGGTAAAATACAGGGTTGAATTAGCGACGCT
>CM055406.1:94936354-94965561 GCA_029228625.1 Pseudolycoriella hygida
TGGAGCACACTAGCAAGAGCCCCCAGATAGAAGCAATTTCCCTCTCCAGAGCCCATGCCGTATACACCAGCACCTACTCCTTCACGAGATTTCGATCCATCTAACCACGCAGTTCCGGGGAAGGCTCGCTGGCCATCCACTAAGCCATTCTTGCCTACTGGGAACTTTCGCTTCAAAATTCCTGCCGAAACAGGTTACCACAGCCATGTCGTCTCTCGGCATTTCAAACACCGGGATCGATATTATCGTTGCAATCTTACCATGTATATATAATAATAATCTGCCTTAACAACCCATGAAGGGTTAGGGGCTAGATCATTATTTACTAGTTTCGCTACTTTTTGTGGTTCTACTATTTGAGATCCTTTCATTACCGGAAAGTTTTTACTGTGCCAGTGGTAAGCTGTGCGACAAACCCAGTGCCATCCATGAGATGTACTAGGAACGAAACTAGTAGGAGTAGAATACCGGCACCTCCCAACAATGCCTTTCACCGGTAAGCCGTACGATGGCGCTACACTCAACTTCACATGACTTGAACCAATTCAATTAGCTTTGTTTTGTTTACAAATCTAACAATCGGAACAAATCTGTCTGCGGCTGAGTTTCGAACCAACGCACTGGCAACTCGATCTCATAGTAGCAAGCAGACGTGTTAACCACTACGCAATCTTACCATGCCCAATGTGAAAATTCGGAGTCCACATGCCATTCTGCATCAGCCTATCAGCCGTGGCAAAAGCTTTCGCTTTAACCACAATATCGATAGGAGGCAGAGCCAGCAGCGCTAGGGTTGAGGTGGTTTTCATAGCGCCCGTGGTACAAATACACACTAGCCTTTGAATCTCACTTGACAGTTTCCTAGCGCATTCCACATCTAGCCTTGGCCACCACGCCACGCAACCGTGGCTAATCATCGGCCTTATCACAGCCTCATAAATCCACAGAATTGCCTTTGACGGTAGGCCCCAGTTTCTCCCGAAGGAGTTCCTGCAAAGCCAAAAAGCCGCTACCGCCTTCTGCGCCTTATCCTTATCCAGCAATCCAATTTAGTTTGCTATAAAGCGTCACTCCTAAGTATTTCACCTGTGGAGCTAAATCCAGCACCTTATCGAAGAGCCTGATTTCACCAACCAAATTTGATCCTGAGCGCCTTCTGCTGAATAGCATAAGATCTGTTTTGGCCGGATTGATTTTCAGACCGTTCTCACGGCACCATCTCACGACCACTCTCAAAGCTGTTCTGACTCTGTCACCCAGCGTGCTCTCGAATTTTCCCCTAACTAAAATCGTCAGGTCATCCGAATAGCCCTGCGCATAGATTTCTTCGTCGTTCAGCTTTCTGATGAGAGAGTCTATCACTATACACCACAACAAAGGCGATAGAATCCCGCCCTGAGGGCAGCCTTTCGCTACCCAGAGATTTTCTTTGTGACCACAAACCTCCGCCTCAACAGTCCTATCTCTGAGCATGCTACTTACCCACCTAACTACCACACCTCCCACTCTTCTCTCCTCGAGCGATCGGCGAATAACATCAAAATTCGTATTGTCGAAGGCACCTTCAATGTCCATAAAACATCCCAGTGCCACCTCTCCAATCGAGAATGATGTTTCCACTTTTGGTACCAGCCTGTGCAAGGCGGAATCCGTGGATTTGCCTGACTGGTAAGCATGCTGATTCGAGTGTAGCGGGAAAACCGCCAGAACTTCATACCTGATGTAGAAATCTATCAGTCTCTCAAGCGTTTTCATGACGAAAGACGTGAGGCTGATCGGTCTGAAGTCCTTGGCAGTGAAATGCGATGGTTTTCCTGGCTTAGGGATAAACGTAACCTTCACCTTTTCTCACTTGGTTGGAACGTTATCTAGGGCTAGGGAGCTACGTAGTATCTCACACAGCGGCTTCAGCAGAATCTATCCACTTTCTTTCAGCAGAGCTGGAAACATACCATCACTGTCAGCTGATTTATACGGCTTAAATTTGCCTATAGCCCACCTTAACCTTTCTATGGTGATGATTCTCCTGGCTAGCGACCAATCCTCTTCCGTCGGGGGAACGATGTTTGGCAAGCTAGCTTCGGATTTATCTTCTCCACAGCCAGGAAAGTGAACTTCCAGCAAGTGCTTGGCCGTCTCACAGCCACTCCCCTGTAAAGCTCCCATCTGGTTTTCTTAAAGAGCTCGGAAGCAGTATAGAGTCTCTGGCAAGGATCTTGTGGATTCTAGCATAATCTGGAACATGTTCCATTTCCGCACAAAATCCCTTCCATGCTTCTCTGGCCCTCCTCCAAACTGATTTCCTGAAAGCCTTTTGGGCAGCCTTGTAAGTGACCCAGTCGGCCTCAGCTGCCGTTCTCATGGCTTTGTTCCATGATCTCCTCGCAAAAAGTCTGAGCTTTTCGATTTCTCTACACCAGAGTTTACCGTCCTTCTTTCGAATAGCTTTCTGCTCCGGGCATGAGTTTTCATAGGCATTCGTCAGCAACTCTGTGATAACATTTACTGTATCATTGAGCTCTGCCGATGATCTCGGCATCACTCTTTCCAGCTTTGTCTCCACATGTTGTTTCAGAAAGTTCCTATACTGTTCCCATTCCATAATTAGGCAGGATGAACCAAATCTCTAGAACTATGAGAGTTAGAAAGTTGGTTCCAAAGGCGAAGTGGTAGAGAATTAAATTTAAGCGAACATGTATTTCAGGGTTTTGGAGAAATATGGCCCAATCCTGGTATATGGTCACTTCCATAATTAGGCAGGATGACCCAAATCTCTAGAACTATGAGAATTAGAAAGTTGGTTCCAAAGGCGAAGTTGTAGAGAATTAAATTTTAGCGAACACGTGTTTCATGGTTTTGGGAAAATATGGCCTAATCCCGGGATAACGCCACTTCCAGATTCCAGAGGAATGATTCTTACCTCTAGAACTATGGCAGCTAGAAAGTTGATTACAAACTTACAAAAGTACTGATATCCGCCAAAAAACCTCTTACAGAGGAGATGTGACGCAAGTCTTTATGTCTGCTTACAAAAGCTGTGAAATCAGAAAAGTTTGACGCATTAATCATCTAAGGTAAAACTTTTTTCTTCCAGTTAAAAAAGTTCTGAAATCAGAGGGGGTGACGCATTAAACTTCGATTCGCAACAAACATTTTTAAACAAAATTATGTTGAGTTCAAAAAAATTGCGTCACAATTGCCAGACCCAACGACGAAACAATGTTTCTGTATTTTCAGTTTTTACGCTGCGAAAATTTGACTTTTATTTCTTATCACATCGTTTAGGGTAAATTTAAATTTTTGCGTCTAAAAACTGAGTGTTAAAAAATTATTCCGCTGGTGGTTCTGGCATTTCCCGAGTAAAAAAAATGCGATTTGAGACTGAAATTGAGACTGTTTTTTTGTATGGCACTGCGTACTGTATTTTCGAACGTTTTAGACTGTTTTGAGACCGATGATCATTAAAAATGATGAGTATGCTCATTTTTGCCTCAATTTATAGACATTTTTCTGGTGTTTGAGACTGTTGAAACTGATGAGTATGCTCATTTTGAGACTATTTGATTTCTTTTATCTGAGTGGGGGTGAATGATATGTTCTCCAGGTCTAAACTTGAAGTTTCTTGGTGCATAAATGTATCATAGATAGTTTCGGAAGCAGGATCGACTATCGGATTAAAGACAGAATTGAAATATTTTGCGAAAAGTTTGCATACTGACTGTCTATCATCAGCTTCATCATTCTCATACTTTATAACATTAGGTAAGGAGTTGGTTTTTTTCAATGATTTCGTAAATGCAAAGAAGCATTTCGGATTAGTTTTAATTTTTTTTTTTTTCACAATCCATAACATAGTCTGAAAAACATGTCTTAATATCTGCCTTCACAGACTTCCTAAGTTTCGAAAACTCCTCTATCCGCTATCAATATTAAGGCCAGTCAATTTACGTCACCATTCCACCTTCTGCAGATCTTCTTTCAAACGAACATAGTCCGCTCTATAGAAATATACTTTAGGTGCATTTAAAAGCCACTCACAATTCTTCATCCTACTTCCAATTGTTCAACAAAAATCGAAAAACTAAAAGTGCTGATTTCGTTGCTGATTCTTTTACTTCCAAATTATTCAAACGAAATGACATGCATCCAATCGTAGGATCTGGATTGTATAAAAGGCGAGTTGGCATAGTCTGGGTATCATTCTATGGCCATCGTTGCTGATATACACATGGTCTTAAGACAAGGTGTATTGATGAGTCGTAAACGACGAAATCAGCACTTTTAGTTTTTCGATTTTTGTTGAACAATTGGAAGTAGGATGAAGAATTGTGAGTGGCTTTTAAATGTTGATTCAAGCGGGTGGACTTTAATCTGCCGAAGGTACAGCAGCCATAGTAAAATATTACTTCTATGGGTGCAATTGTACCAAAACGAGAATTTTCTCAATTTTTTACCTTACTTTAGGTGGTCTTTTCTCAACTAAAAATTTGCAGTTTGCCATGTCTGTACTGACTAGGAACGCGGGATGGTGACCATCTTCCGGAACTAACGGCTATTCCGATCTAACAATCTTCACACGATTAGGCTGAAGGGACGTAATGAATAAATCCAATGTCCTGCCATGTGCATTACGTAAAATATTAATTTGATTCATGTTACACAGTGCTAGAGTATCTATAAGCTTACCCGGTATTGAGCCTCGTATATCAGAGGCACCGTATTCATATTCACATGCTGTTACAGCCCGAAACAAAAATGCATTTATCGATGGATCACGATTCACCTCAGTGCGTAGCTGAGAACTGGAGATATAGATCGATAGTGGGAAAGTCGAGTAGACACCCCGCGCAAAATGATGATTGGTGCATTTGTGTCCGTATGGTCCCTTCAAATCTCCCATTATCATCATCAGAGTGTTGTTCTCGAGTAGAGATATTGTACAAAGTTTTTAGAACAATAGTTCATCCTGGAAATTGTTTCCGCCAATCGAATCTCATTCTCAACCGAAACCCAAAATATCAGTTTTCTCATTTTTTCAAAATTTGAAAAGTAGCTCCATCAAAACAGATGTAACTCATGAACAAATCCTCCAAAAATGTCATCAAATTTATACACGAAACCTATACCTATAAGAGATGTACCTGAAGTAAAATCATATGGATTGATAAGAGGGTTATATCGAATTTATTTCTGATTTTGACATTTTCAATATCCTTTCTTATGTGTTAGGTAATTTTCGCGGATAAGTCACTTTTCGCAAACACCCTTATTATCAATCAAATGCATTTTGCTCGTAAGAATGATGACAATAAGAACAATAACGCCCCCTTTCATATATTTTCGTATATTTAGACTTGTACCATTAAATTTTTATTTCAAAAAACTGCTTTGTTCATACTTAAATATATTTATATCCCCAGCCGCTGTCCGGGAATATATACATTTCCGGACAGTTACGTACCATTTCAGGACAGTTTCGTACGTACTGCAAAGCGATTATTAGAAATGACAAATTTTCGAAACCAAAAACGACCAAGAAAACTCAACGTATCGGTTTCATCTAGTTCAGTTTTATTCTTGTTATCGGGTTTTTGAAAACGAATCGGGTCAGGTTCGGGTCGGGTTTCAGTTTTGTCGGGTTACCGAGTTATCGGGTTTTTGAAAACTGAATCGGGTCGGGTTCGGGTCGGTTTTCAGTTTTTTCGGGCTACCGAGTAATCGGATTTTTGAAAATAGAATAGGGTCGGGCTCGGGTCGGGTTTCAAAAAAGGCCGACCCGCTCATCTCTAATTGAACCTAGCTAGCGATCTAAAAACGGCTATGGCATTAAAAACGTTTACAGCTCTAAAAAATGATAGGGCCCTATGTGTATTAAAGAAAAAATATCACATCATTTTCATGGTTTTTTAACCAACTGTGTAATAGCCTAAAGAAAATTAAATTTTACAACCTCATCAAATGACATTTAAAGACATATGCTTCGAGGACCCGTACGAGTCCCGTTCAGAGGCAAAGGATTCCCGTTGCAAATATTCTCGTTGTATTAAATTACTGATTATGAATATTCATCTGAATTGGAAATTGCCGAAATGGCAATATTGAAAAACCCTTCCGAAGAAATTGATCACTTTTCCAAGTTCTAATTTCAGATCTGATGCATCACAAAACTCTGTAACTGTTACTTTGAATTAAGTATCTACAACTCGTAGAACCTGAGATATTCCTAAAGCCCTAAAAATTGATCACTTTTCCAACTGTCCGACAAATTTCTAAGACTCTAAGACTTTGCCGAATGAACCGATGCTCTATCTCCCATAACTTCACACATAATTCCAAAACCCTAAAAATCCAACTTCCCAAAAAATTTCGCCAATACTGGTCGGTCCAACTCATAAAACCGAAGAAAGCCATGCTATATTTCCGATAACTTCATTTCACGAAATTCGCGAAAATTCTCGAAATTCCAGAAAACTCTCGAAATTCCCGAAAAAAATCGCGAAATTAGACACTGCTGTACACTGGTGGCAGGCAAACAAATTCGGTATAGTGGGTTTAAGGATAGCTCCCAGTGGTAAAGCTGCATGAGGTCTTAGTCCCCATCTTGGATGTAAGTACCATCACATAACAGAATTCGGAAGGTAAAGCATCGGCTCGCGCTAATTAGGACGTATCCCAATTCCTCACCTTTGTGGATCGCGCGGTTTAAGGCTAAGCAAAATTATAAGTTGAAGACTATTTCCGCCAGTCTGGATAATAGCTGATAAATTTATTGTAGCATCGGGGCTAGTTTTTGTTATGTTTATCTAGATAAACAGCGCACGAAGTTTCAAATTTGTGTCTCAGAGTGATTTTGGAAAGTTTGTAATTGTCAACAATAACCAATCATCAATGTATTTGTAGACAAAATTGATCTTTTTGCACACGCTTCATGATTTTCCTTAAAAATTAATGTTCTAGATGTATAAGGTAGAAATTATTTGAATCTCACAGGAGAACTTGTCATTCTCCCGCATCTGTTTTCTCGTTTTCGCTTATGTAATAAAGCATCGTATTGACATTTGAGGGAAAATCTCGACAGGCCTCGATGTTCCACTCGAATGTCAATAAAATACTATTATCACAAAATGGACTGTCATACTAATCTTTGCACCTGGGTGAGCTTTTTCCCGATCACTTGCATATCGGCTGAGATAGCCAATCTTTACCGAATGCTTTTCGGCAATGCGATAATACTTTGATCGCCTTACCTATCCTTTCTTCAATGTGAACTTCTCCAGAACTATGAGAGTTAGAAAGTTGGTTTCAAAGGCGAAGTTGTAGAGAATTAAATTTAAGCGAACACGTGTTTCAGGGTTTTGGGGAAATATGGTCCAATCCAGGTATATGGCCACTTCCATAATTGGGCAGGATGACCCGAATCTCCAGAACTATGAGAGTTTGAAGGTTGGTTCCAAAAGCGAAGTTGTAGAGAACTAAATTTAAGCGAACACGTGTTTCAGGGTTTTGGGGAAATATGACCCAATTCCGGTATATGGCCACTTCCATATTTGGACAGGATGACCCGAATCTCCAGAACTATGAGAGTTTGAAAGCTGGTTGCAAAAGCGAAGTTGTAGACAATTAAATTTAAGTGCACACGTGTTTCAGGGTTTTGGGGAAATATGACCCAATTCTGTTATATTATTATACATTTATTGTCAAACGGTTTCACAAAGAACAGAATTTACAAAATTTTGTTAAAAAAAAAAATTTATGAAACTATGCTGACAAGTAATAAACTTAAGTATGTACATTGAAAATCATGCGGGAAACAAGCAACGCGGAAGTGGCAACAACCCAGTCGACCCGTCGGAGTCACTACCACACTCTGCTTCATATGACTTTTTCCATTAATTAATCGGAAAGACGACTGAAATGAAACGGCAAAAACGACCAGTCGTACGGCCTATGCAACCATCGTCAGTGACAAATTGATGATTTTACCCTGGAACAAAAGTTTTGGCGAGTAAGGCTGTTTTCATAGATATTAGTAAAACTTTCGAAATCTCTACAAATAGCGGCTATAGGCTCATTAAAACCGTAATCGGTTCTATGAGGAGGAGGCCGAAACATGCTCACGGCACGCATTCCATATGAATGGACTGGCAGGTGACGATAAGATTCAAATTTGGCACATAGTTCAGGTGCATTAATCACTCCCTTTATCACGTCATAAATGAAGAACATCCGGCTAACCTTACGCCTGTCAGAGAGACGATCTAAGCCTAGGACCTTACGTCTTTCGTCGTACGGCGGGAGCTCGAAACGCGAATTCCTTTTAACAGTCCGCCGGAGCGCAAACAAAACAAATTTCTTCTGGATCGACTCGATGTCGTCGCTAAGCGATGCTGACGATGGACTCCATACTACTGAAGCATATTCTAAATGGGATCTGACATGGGCGTTATACAGATTTGACAGGCAACGCAAATCAACGAAATCAGCACAAATCCTCTTGAGAAACCCAAGCATAGAATAAGCTTTCGCTATCTTCTTGTCAACATGGGCTTTGAGGTTCAGTTGAGTATCCATAACGACACCAAGATCTGAGATCTTCATAACTCTCTCCAAGTCGACACCACCAATAGAATAGGCAAAAACAGTCGGGTTCCTCACGCGATAAAAGGACATCGCTTTACACTTAGCGACATTGACCGACATGAAATTCTTTTGACACCACTCGGAAAAAGCGTCAATATCATGTTGAAGGTCTAGTGCGTCAGATACGCTGCTGATGGTGTGGAAGATCTTTAAGTCATCAGCAAACATGCTACATCTGGCCTTTTTGAAAACACTAGCCACGTCGTTAAAATATAGAACAAACAGCAAAGGACCAAGGTGACTTCCTTGGGGAAGTCCGGATGACACGACAAATGAACTTGACCTATAGTCAAGAACTTTCACGTACTGCTCTCTGCCCAATAAATAGGACTCGATCCAATCAACCATACACTGTTGAAACCCAAGTTCATAGAGCTTTTTCAACAGACAACTGTGACGAACCTGGTCGAAAGCCTTTCGAATGTCGGTGTATATCGAGTCTACCTGAGATCTGGACTCGATCACGTTCAGGGTGTGGTTAACAAATTCCATCAGGTTCGTTGAAGTAGAACGCCCTTTCAAGAAACCATGTTGCTTCCGGGAAAATTTCCCATGCAGCATTTTACTCAATCGATTGCAGACTAGTAGTTCGAAAATTTTACTAAGAGTCGGCAAAATCGCTATTCCCCTGTAGTATCCAATGTCATTTCTGGAACCGGACTTGTGGATCGGCGTCAGATAAGATATTTTCCATCGACTCGGAAACGATCGATTACTCAATGATAAGTTAAAGATATGATGCAGCGGCGCAAGCAAAGATTCAGCACATTCTTTCACCAAGAGCGGAGATATGTCATCAGGTCCATTACGTAGGCTTACATCGACTTCCTTTAGTGCTTTCAGCACTTCGATCTCAGAAAGTACAAAGCTACGGATGTCTGCCAACTTCTTCACTCCAAACGCTGAGCTCGGGCTGACGTCTTCAACATACACTGACTGGAAGAAGTCACTAAACAAACTGCAGATTTTCTCTGGGGTAGTGGCTTTCTCCTCCTTCAGATACATCGAGGCTGGATAGCCTTTCGTCTTCTTTTTTGATGCAACGTACTTCCAAAAGTTACGTGGATTGCAAGTTAAGTCATTCTGCAAGTCGCGCAGGTAACTTTCATAAGCTAATTTCTGCTTTGACTCGAACTCCCTGTTCAGGGCGGAATATTTTATCTTCTCAGTAAGACTCGGCGGTTTCGACATCGATTTGTACGCACGACTCTTCCTATTTTTCAAGTTGATGATCGTACGCGTATACCATGGCGGGTGAGAGCTATGCTTTTTGGTCAAAACAGGCACGTAGCGTTCAAAGCCGTCGAGCAGTTTTTCATAAAGCAAATCAGTCGCAGCGTCGACAGATACGCATTCATCCAGTAACCGTTCCCAATCTATACCAGAGAAGAAACGGCTGAATCCCTTAAAATCGGTATTCTTAAAATCATAAAAATGGATGTCAGCAGCAGGTGGCAGTTCAACGTTGTCCATCAATTCATAAGTGAACTCGAGCGGTTCGTGGTAATTCCGATCGACTTTACTTAACGGGACACTCGCCTTACGAAGCAACAAATTATCTGGGTCGCTCGAAAAAATCAGGTCTAAGAAATTACCTTGGATGTTCTTAATAAAATTGATCTGTGATATATCTGTGATATATGACCACTTCCATAATTGGGCAGGATGACCCGAATCTCCAGAACTATGAGAGTTTGAAGGTTGGTTCCAAAAGCGAAGTTGTAGAGAATTAAATTTAAGCGAGGACATGTTTCAGTGTTTTGGGGAAATATGACCCAATTCTGGCATATGGCCACTTCCATAATTGGGCAGGATGACACGAATCTCCAGAATTATGAGAGTTAGAAAGTTAGTTCCAAAAGCGAAGTTGCAGAGAGTTAAATTTAAGCGATCACGTGTTTCAGGGTTTTGGGGAAATATGGCCCAATCCTGGTATATGGCCACTTACATAATTGGGCAGGATGACCCGAATCTCCAGAACTATGAGAGTTAGAAAGTTGGTTCCAAAGGCAAAGTTGTAGAGAATAAAATTTTAGAGTACATGTGTTTCAGGGTTTTAGGGAAAAAGAACCTAATCCCGTGATTTAGTCACTTCTAGAATTGGGAGGGATGACTCATACCTCCAAAACTATGGCAGTTGGAAAGTTGCTTTCAAAAACAAAATTTTAGAGAATAAAATTTTAGAGAACATGTGTTTCAGGGTTTTAGGGAAGGATAACACATATCTATGAAATTACGGCATTTTGAAGTTTGCTTCGTAATGCAAGTTTGTGAGAATTACATTTTGGAGAAAATAGTCTCAGGATTTCTTGGAGGAACTACGTTTGTCATATGGTGCAGTGGAGAACATTACTGAACAGAACTGTACCTGAAATGTAGTTAAGAAGGGTATAGATTTTTTATTGAATCGTATCTCATCAAGAGACTTAGTGAGAAGAAATTTTATTTTGACTGGATAAAGATTTAAAAGCGTCATTTGAGACATTTTTATCATTTTCAATAATTTTATTATATCAGTGGTCTTTTTCGGCTGTGTTTACCTTTCGCACAAACTTTGCTGTATGAATATAGAACAAGTTGCACGATGTAACACTTTTTTTTCGTTCATTCCATCCTGACTCAACTGTCTGAAGAGAAGTTCTCAACAAACTATAATAATGTTTGCTCAATTATTTGCCCGCTTTATCTTAGTTAAATTACAGAATCCAAAAGCTCTTAAGCAAACTGTATCATTTCATATATGCAGATAAGCCCAACAAATTAGAAATATTTTAACAACGCGGATAAATGTTTGCATACCAGAACCAAGAAATTAATTTCCATGCAGAAGACGAAATTTTATCGTGTTGCGAAGTTATTTAGACTTAGATCTTTGGGAATAACTTTCGCTATGGTACGTTAAGCAGGCTAACAGTTAGTACAAATTACACGTGAAAACTTACTCTACAACTCTACTGACAACAAAATTTAATTCTTTTGAGAGTTAAACTTTTAGCATTACTCAAGATTCTTGTCGGAAGAGGCTCACATTGAAGAGTTCCATCCAACACTATCATGCTCGGAGCGGTAGCGGAGAGCGTGACGCAGTCCCCACACCCCAAAAAAAACGTCCACAAACCCAAAAACCTCCATACAAAAACCTTTGGGACAAGACACGATGTATAGGCGAAGTTTTGAGTTTTTTCCCCTCACCCCCCTTCCCCTCCAAATTATTTTAAAAAAAACTACGTCGCAGCAGCTTTCCAACAAGCCCTCACTCATCAAAATCGGTTGAAAATTGGCTGAGATGTGGAGGTTTGAAGATGGTACTTTTCCATACATCTTACCAAAATCCATTGTTCTCATTATTATGAAAACTTTTTTCCTGATCTGTCGGATCTATCTATGTTCTATTAATAATTTTCGATCTCGAGAACTAGACAGCCGATTTTCCTGAAATTTTCAGGGAACGTCAGTCTCGGCCTAAAATGAAAAATTTCATCGGCCGCTTTTCCGGGAAAACTCTGGAAAAGTCGGAAAGTGTGGAAAAGTGGTCCGTTTTCATGGTTTTTCACGTAGTGCTCGAGTTTTCGAATTTTAGCTCCGGAGTGACAATACCTAGAGAGTTGGTTTGTTCCGAGCGATTATAGAGTTTGATCAGGAGAATTTTTTGGGATCATAAGAAAATGGCTGCCGGGTGTCAAAAAGGCGCCATTTTGAATTTTCCTAAGCAATCAATTACGTTTTTTGTGTTTTCAAATTTTAGCTCCGGAGTTACAATACCTAGAGAGTTGGTTTGTTCCGAGCGATTATAGAGTTTGATCAGGAGAATTTTTTGGGGTCATAAGAAAATGGCTGCCGGGTGTCAAAAAGGCGCCATCTTGAATTTTTTGCTCTCTTCTGAATTAGAATAGCCAGACAGTTGGTTTCTTCGGGAAAGTTATAGAGATTGGTGAGGAGAATTTTTTCGTTATCCTAAGAAAATGGCTGCCAACCGTCAAAGTGGCGCCATCTTGGAATTTTTGCTATCTTCTGAATTAGAATAGCTAGAGAGTTGGTTCCTTCGGGAAAGTTCGATAGATGACTTGGGCATCATTTTGATGAATAGAAAGCGGGGTCGTCGAGGCGCGGAAGTTGGCCAAAATTGAGGCGAAAGTTTTCGCCAAAAATTTTTTTTCGTCGGAATCGATAGATATTGACTTGCGCATCATTTTGATGAATAGAAAGTGGGGTCGCCGAGGTGCGGAAGTTGGCCAAAATTGAGGCGAAAGTTTTCGCCAAAAAATTTTTTTCGTCGGAATCGATAGATATTGACTTGCGCATCAATTTGATGAATAGAAAGTGGGGTCGCCGAGGCGCAGAAGTGGGTCAAAAAACAAAAAACTTCCAAAACTACTGATATCCCAACAAAAACCTTTTAAAAGGTAAAGTGTGACGCAGCCCCTAATGTCCACTTCCAATATTAATGATATCCCAACAAAAACCTTTTAAAAGGTAAAGTGTGATGCAGTCCCTAATGTCTACTTCCAAAATTAATGATATCAACGACGAAATAATTTTTCTGTACTTTCAGTTTTTACGCTGCAAAAATTTAACATTCGTGTCTTTTTGCGAAGATTGTTTTGAGTTTTCAATTTTTGCGTGTGAAAACTGAAAGTGTTGAAAAATTATTACGCTGGTGGGTGTGACGCGATTTTTTGAACACAGGGTAACGTTGTCGTCAAGGAAATTTATGCGTATTTTCAGCGCAAGCGTCACCTCCACTGATATCATTAATTTTGGAAGTAGACATTAGGGACTGCGTCACACTTTACCTTTTAAAAGGTTTTTGTTGGGATGGTAGATAAAAGAGGAGATCCGTAATACTCCCATAATAAAGCAGGTTAAGCTACTACAATCAATTACTTCTCAATTTTCATCAAATTATCAAAAAAAAAAAACAAAAGTTCAGAAGAGAATTTCAACATCTGGCAAATAAAGTTAAAAATCCAAACGAAACCCAACATTTCGAATGGAAAGCAACTTTGATCCGTCAGCAGTCGTCAACACTGAAAAAAGGTAATTATACGAGCCATGTGTAGCCTGAGGTAATCGGTCTATATTTAGGTTCCAGAGGCATAATTTGTAAAGATTTTATGAACTTTCTAAAAAGGTTTAAAATACCACTTTCTGTTTTCGAAATTGTGTTTTGACTATTCTTAAAATCAGTAGCTTGATGTGCAATCAGCTGCTGTATACCTGAATGACCATAGTTTAAAGAAAGTAAAGTTAATGGAAAATTTAATCTAAAATGCTGAGTTGTATGGCTACTTTTTGGAAAGCAGTCATAAATAAAGTCTTCATGTAACAATATTTAGAACCATTTAGAGTGACTTCCACAATGGAATGGACTTCTGTTACAATTATGATGGTTGGTCGAGTCAAATCGTACGCACATAGAAGGCCTGCCTGAATGTACGTGATGAAGATAAGTGTAGGGATGACTAAGGTTTTGCATGACTTCAAATCTCGGAAAGACCTAGCTTTCACTTTAAATGGGAGCTATTGAAACAGGTTTCCGAATTTAAACATATGCAGGGGACCCGTACGTGTCAAAATAGAGGTAGCAAACAGAGCTGATGTTACGAAAAGACTTGAACGTATCTAAGTAAATATTGCCTTAACTCTAATGTAAGTGCAATTAGGTCCTCATTAAATTGTATTGGAAATTGCCGAGAGGGCAATATTGAAAAACCCGTCCGAAGAAACAGTGTAAAAAAGGCCTTCCAAAAGTATAAAATTGACCTCCAAACATTTCATTTCAATTTTTTCTTCAACATAGCAAAAAAACATATTTTTGTCTAGGGCCGAGCCAGGGTCCTCAGGCCTCGGACAATACTTACATAGACAAAAATATTTCCCTTTTTAGTGCCCTAGCTACATCGTAGGGCCCAATCTCAAAAAATTTGTTTTGTTGGGCTTTCATAGACCTGTCGATTAAAAAAACAATTATGACAATCGGAAAAGATTTACTCGATTTATGTACAAAAAACACCTATGGCCCTAGCAAAGACTCGTTCTTAGCGTCCTAGCCAACTCCAAGGACTCAAATCCAAAAAAGTTTCTTCCATAAATTGTCGGCCATGTCCAGGTCTTTCAAAAACTTTTTTTCCCTGAAAGATAATCGAAAAATCTTTTATGGGATCGAATCTGGACACTGCCGGCCCAAGAGCCAATGAGCTAGGCCGTTTGAGTGGGTTTTTGGGCTCGAGTAAATCCTTTTCGATTTTCATAATTTTTTTTTGTTCGAAAGATATGAGTATATCTGACAATTATTTTAATTTTGAGCTTTTGCAATAAGCCAGGGCCCTGAATCTCTACTAGGGCAAAACGTGTTTTTTCTACATAAATCGGGTAAATATTATCCGATTTTCAAAAACTTTTTTTCCTGGAAGACAAACACATAATTAATAAAGGAATTGAATTTGGGCAACATCGGTGGATAGTGGCAGTGGTGAAAGTCCAAAGGCTGAGGTGGGCGGGGCATTTCGCACGTAACGATCCAGAAGGGCGAAGAGGAGTTCGTCGTCTAAAACTTCGATGGATTGATGGCGTCGAACAAGATCTTCGCACGCTCGGAATAAAAAACTGGCAATACGCGGCGCACGACAGGCAGCGTTGGATCGGAATTCTCCAGCAGGCCAAGGCCCACAAGAGGCTGTAGCGCCGAAAAAGTAAAAGTAAGTATGTGCGACAACTCGACCCAGACCCATATCGATTTCAGTGATGCTGGGATTGTATTTAGTAGAGGTGCGCGGGCTGGTCTTTTTTAGAAAAAAAACCATCGGTCTTTCATGATAGGCTGAACCGACCCGAACCTGACACTAGAACAAAATTTGAAAACCGATCCCAAAGTTTCGAACCCGACCTGACCACTACATAGCTTTTTTGAATCGATTAAAATTGAAATGATAGTTACGATTTAAATAAAAATTTTCATTTCATCTGGATTCTAATAAAAAAATTGAATTTGAAGAACTTCTCATCGGGTTAACCCGAATTAGAGCAATAAAAATTTATTGAAAGCCGCCTGACGACGCGACGGGGCTACGGGCTGCCCAAACATTTCGGGTGACCCGCACACATCTAGATGGTAGGAAAAAATTTGCTTACGAAATTCACCATACCAGTAGTTCAGTTTCCGTTTCCTTCTAATTCCGCTATACATTTTTTCGGATTTTTGCCCTACTGTGAAACACGTAATTAAAAACAATTAACAAGCCGGAAACTGAGTTGAAAGGGAAATCTCAGATTTTGCATCCCTTATGTAGCATACATCTCAGACGATATGAGATACCAGACGATGTGAGATGTATATTTTGGACGACGTAAATATCGCTGCAACATCTGAGATATGTACTTCTTAATTCCGTTTCCATGAACGGTTTTTTTGCTAACGTACATACCCTAATGTGCTATTTGCGATCTCCGAAAAATCACGAGAAACTGCGCTGCCGCCGACGAAAAAAATGTCAGATACTCGGCTATCCGATGCCGAGTTTTGAAGGTTAACACTTCGCCAGCACCGATGAAAAATTAAATTACGCAGATTAAAACCGATTACACCGGCGCCGCCGACTTTTTCAAATATCTGGCACTTACTTCTACTCTGAACTGAGCTTAAAATGTTATCAGCCAGTTTCGAGTCCTACTGATATGACTATCAAATCAGAGAATGGTATTTCTTAAAAAATGCACTTTGTCACAGAATCCATGTTCTCAAGGCTCTACTGAAGTATAAGGATGAAGAAATTTTCCTGCACACTACTCCTCATACCGGTTGGTATAACAACAACATTTGCGTTGTGTGTTTTGTTTATCAGAGAGAGAAAAAAATGAAGCAATGAACGTACTCTTTTCACATGCTACCTGTCTATGTAATAACACTTGTTGCTATTTTGCTGTTGTTTAGGAAAACAGTGAATTGGAATCAAGTTAAACTTTAATCTCAACAGGAAACGTAGACTTTAAGATTTCAAATCAATTTCTTGAAACAATTTCAAAAATGTAAAATAAGTCGCTTATCTGTCTGTTGCTTCATTTCAAATGCATAAATTCTTCCGAATTCACAAATGGAGCTTTTATCGTTTTTGTATTTGTCTGGCAAACACAAAACATAACTTAAAAACATTACGCCACTGTGTTGAAAAGAATAAGAGAAATTTAGAAATTTTGAAAATTAATGTCCATAAGACACTCGAAACCTTAGGTTCATAAACCGAAGATATTACTTTTATCACCTAAGAAATATATAATAGAAACTTATACGCATACGCAGATTGTTCGTGATTTCGCTGGTTCACTGAACTAAATACGATTAACCGAAAATAACTTGACTCTTAAAAAAATGATGTGTAAGGGTACATTTTTTAAAGAATACTACGATCTCAGTTAAAAACAGGTTTGAGGGCTTCAGCCCAGAGTCTAAATTACTTTAAAAAATTATTAAAACGTAAGACCCTCTTCCCTTCTTACTCTTGTTTCGCTTCTAATTTTTTTTAACAAAATTGCATTCTTTGTATAAAATGTAACAACAAGTGACCGTTAGTCAAAAGCGCGTCTAATGTTATCTTTCCCAAAATTTCCCGGTATTCGACAAAATCGAGTGATTATTGAAAAACTATTACACTCCCTATCTATCGGAATAAACATAAAAAATGTATGATTTCGTTTTGTGTATTACCAACAGTAGATATATTCTTCCATTTTTCATGGAACATGCGAAGAAAATAAACCGCGAGCGTAGCGAGCGTAAATGTTTGTGATTTCGACGTCAAACCAGTCGGTGTGGAGTTGTGGAGAAGTAAAAAAGCGCGACCGTAACGAGCGAAACATTTTTAGAATATGAGAATCTTTGTGAAAGAAACTGTGAGCGAAATTACAGTGTTAATTATTTCTCGTTTTCCATTTATTTTCCGTTTTCCAGCCATTTCCCATTTCCAAATCATTTCCGGCTTCTTGATCTTTTCCCGTTTTTTAGCCATTTCCCGTTTGCAAGCAGCTCCTCTTCCTTGTCTTTTTTTCCTCTTAATTGTAATTTTTTCCTGGCAATTTTTTCCCATTAGTTTTCGCTTCCCGTTCAAGTGGATTTCCGATTTTTCGGTCGAAAAACTTCCCAGGATACCAGGATGCTACACTTTTTGCACACGCGGTCTAAAGATGATGTTCCAATACAAAAAATAACTAACCGTCCGTCGCGATACAGTATACTTGTTACAGGTTACTTTTTCTAGGATGTATTGAACTCACTCTATTGGTGTCGCTACTAAGAAAGCACCAAGATGTCTGTAGAATTTTTAAAAAGAGGCTTGGGAGGACGAGAAGAGCGTTGGAGGACGTCGCGTCGGTGGGTGTCCGGTGCACTTTTCCTCCTCGATAATATGTTATTTTAGGCTCTGCTCCATTCTCTTTCCGGAATTTTTTTCTGGCTTACAGAATACAATAGAAAAATTTTCCTGATGAACAAATTTTTCATACCTTCAACAGACTTTGTCATGTTACAGTTAAAGAGTCAGTATCTTCACAATCTGCGCTTTTGAACTGGATGGAGTCACATTTGAGTGATCAAACACAGTAAGTGTAGGTAATGGGTTGGAAATCCCAACCTTATGCAGTTAAATCTAGTATTCCTCAGGGAAGCCTTCTTGGACCACTTTTATTCTTAATTTTTGTAAATGATGTCACAGAAGTCGATTACTTAGTGCTAGATGGACATCGCGTGAATAAGGCTTTGTCTGAACCGATCAATCTAGGGTGTTTAATGTTTTTTTTTCATATGCATAACCTTTTGATAACGAATAACGCGTTTCGTTCAGTAGTGAAGTCATCCGAATTGACAGAGCATGTATTGACCGTGCGAAGAGTTAGCTAATTTGTCTCAAATTGACAGAATCAATTCATTAATTGTACTTTTATGATGCAGTCTGTAAGCATTAAGTTGTTGGCATGAATAAATAAATAACTAGATTGAACTCCTGTGTTAATGAATATAACATTGCACTTCTTGTACTTTCACACGAGAAATTTTACATGGTTCCAAAGAATGCCAGATTAAAACACCTTTTTCTAAGAAATTTCATTGCATGGCTTGTCCGTACATTTTTGTGGCGTCATATTAAATCAGGTTTCCTTTGTCTGAGTCGATCTGACGCTAGCATTCCTGAGTAAAAATTTCGAAAAGACTCCTTGCACATTGTGCAAATAGTCTCTTCTATATACTGTTGGCTAATTGCACATTGTGCAAATAGTCTCTTCTATATATTGTTGGCTATTTGCACATTGTGCAAATTGTCTCTTCTATATCTTGTTGGCTATTTACACATTGTGCCGACAATATATAGAAGAGACTATTTGCACATGGAAAGACGTAACATTCAACCAAAACTCTTACACAAAGAAGAAAGTTTTCAATGTAATTTTTCATCAACTTTATAATATGTACATGGTATGTATATGTCATAATAACGTTTATTTAATGCATATTTAAAGTCGTTCGACTTTATGTATTTGTACATGTATATGGAAAAGTTTTCCTTTTACGAAATGTCACGAAAACTAGGTGGCCTACGAAACTAGGGCATTTGCGCTTTAATGAAACGTTACGAAAAGCTAGTTGGCTAACGAAACTAGGGAACTTTTACTTTTACAAAATATCACAAAAACTAGGTGGCAAACAAAGTTGGGAAACTTTTACTTTTACGAAATGTCACGAAAACTAGGTGGCCTACGAAACTAGGGAATTTGCGCTTTAATGAAACTTGGGACCCTAAAGATGGGAATAAAGAAGGCAGCCTGGTGCTGAAAATCTGTTTTCGCCAAATTGGAGCCAATAGTGAGTTGTATACGTCACATAAATTCCAATCCGGCACCAGGCTGCTACTCTGCATTAGAAAGTCTTAACTCGACGACGCAGCCTAGTGCCGAGTTGAAATTATATGACGCATAGATGTCACTAATATGTACACTTTGGTGAAGACAGATGCTTAGCACAAGGCTGACGTCTACATTCCCAGGTAAGGGACCAAAGTACGCAGCCAGATATCAAATTAAAAAGTTACACAACGTAATGTACTCGCTACTTCATGAATTTTGACATTTTCAAATTGCCGGCATCAAGTGAACCAGCTGAAAGTGCAGACCTACCTTCTAACGTGGAGTTTGTTGAAAAATCAAATCAATCTGAAAGAAGTAGCTCAACTATTAGATGAAAAAACAATGACCTTAATTGTTTTGCAAGTTTTTAATATTAGACGTGTTTACATCGCTGCTGCTTGTTTTCCGCAAAAGTCCTAGTAGGGCCCTGTGAATTGGAAGAGATTTGGAGTTGGACGAGTGTTGAATGGTGTGCTCATTCTGATGCGACGTGGATTTGGTGAAATTCCATAGTTTGAAGGAGGCAAACCACTAAATTTGTAATTTGGTAAATGTTGAATTTCGAAATAACGGGTCGTCTACCGGTTTACCTGCATCAAGTGGACTGAATGTAAACAAGCGAACTTATGACAAATTGACATCGGAAGTCTCTGGTTAACTTCTGTACGCTTTGGAATTTGGAATTTGTACATCCTGTACGCTTCAGCTTGTTGAGTAGTCTCCTCAGTGGCGAGTGATGTCGAAGTTTTGTTGAATTTGTTTTTGTTTTGATTCGCAAAAATCTGTTCAAAGGCGCGTTTGTTTAGCTGTCATATTTTTTGGTCGAAGCCGTCTGCATTTGTAGCCACTAATTTTTGCAAGGCGGTTATTTTAAATTGATGAAAACATACTTTCTCGTGGACTTTGCTGCAACAACAATTGTTCGGTGTTGGGAGTGCACATAGTCCAGAGCTATTGAATCACAGTTCGGTGTTGGGAGTGTGCACAGTCCAGAGCTATTCCGTTCTTGCTTAAGCAGGGACTTTTTGTGGCGCAATAATTCATACTGGGTTACACTAAGGCTGATAACGATCCTGGCGTAGTTAGACCACTTGCTTTCAGGTAGGGGATTGCTTTTAATTTTCCTTTTGGGCCAAATCTGTGCGAAATCTCGTTTTGTTGTTATCGTTTCATATTCTTTCAACAACTGGATACCAAAACGTACATCTATCGCCGCTTAAGTGCCCACCCAGCTCAGAAAAAACTGCACGTCATCCGTGAGAATGGCCAACAACCATGTGTGCACTGATGTTTGCTTCGTCGCAAGGAATTCAGACAAGTTGCTGATACACTGCTACTTCTGCGAAAAAAGATTTAACTCAAAGTGCTTCGAACTATCTTCTCAACATGCCCTTAAAGTACTTTCATCCTCGAATGCACTTTTCATGTGCCGGAGATGCATCGATCGTGTTACCAAGTTTAAGCAAAGTCTTCGCAGATCAAACGATACTGCTGCAGTGGGTCACGTTGCGCAAAATAACGAACCTGAGTGCAATGACAATGCAATTATGTCAGATATATTGTCTACATTGCAGAAGTTGAATGAAAACTTTACTCATCTCAACAATTCCAACGAGGAAATTAAGCGATTGTTACCCACGACCGACCATAGCTATGACAATAGTATAATGACTCAGTTTGCTACGATTAATCGAAATGTTACCAATTTACACGCAAAAGTCGACCATGGATTTAATTCCAAATCATCATCCGACACGCAAGTAACATCTTCGATTTTAGAGAAATTGAATCAACTTCAAGGAAAAATTCATATGCCGTCGACACCTGACATCCATCATAGTGCCTGTCACAGCTCAACAAAGAAAAAGGGATACCAAGCGCCACCAATATCTGACCCTCAAAATTGGTCATTCTCTGTCGATCAATCGCTACTCTCAACTGATAACAGTGAACTATATCACTTGTTACACGGCTTTGAACGCAATACTTGGGCATCATTCGATCACCTGAACCGCAAGTTGAATGATAATACTGAAGCAGTGCTACGAATCGAATCAGTTTTGAAGGAGTCCGATCCGAACAGAATTAATCAACAGCTATGCTCGCCAGTGTTGGATTCTATTGCGTTAGATAACCTACATGTAATCGATGACAAATGCGACAACATTAGCAAAAAACTTCTCGAACTAGAATCGAATGTCAGCGAACTCCACAAAAAATTCAACTCTGATGAACAGACAACGCAAATGCTACGAAATCGCTACCAAACGTATCTCGATGCAGACGATGAATCTAAAGACATGACCATACCTAAAGAACCATCCACGCTTGTAACTTCTAATAAATATGACTCTACTCCACTTAATTCGGCAATAAACCAAGTATTGACTCAACCGACCAGCGAACAAACCAATGCGAGTGGGAATACGCATAAGAGTCTTCACTTGTTAGGCTCAAGCATTGAATCAACATCATTCAACACTCATTTTCATTTGTCACCAATCGACGTTCAAGTTACGTCGGATAACATTATCGATTATCTAATTGACAATGCCCGTATCAACAAAACTGATGTGAGAGTTCGCAGATTAGTCAAAAAAGGACAAGACATCGCTACATTGAGTTACGTCAATTTCAAGGTTGAAACTAGTGACAAAGTCGGTGAGATAATTACTAAGTCTGATTTCTGGCCACATCATATACGCATCAAGCCATGGATCATAAAAAACAAAACTACTTTTTTAGACAGCAGATCGACGTAATCGATGAGAGTGATGCATCGATTGAATTAAATCCCGTCATTTCAATTTTGTATGGAACGGGTTGGCTCAGTGGTAGCGTACTGGCCTTCCACCAAGAAAACCCGGGTTCAATCCCCGTGAAGGCAAATTCTGTATAGGATTTTTCTTCAATGTCTAGCATGAAAGCAACGTTCCTAAGTGTACCCAAGCTTCCCAACACGGGGAGTTGAGGAATTTAGTGCCCTCAACGAACCGTACACAGAAGAATGACATGAATGACGCAACCCATTCACGATGAATTCTGTGTACAAAATATCTGAGTCTAAAAAGTATAACTTTAGGCGGAGATATAAATAATTAGCACTGAAAGAAATCCTATGGTGTTGCTAGCCTATAGGCGTGGTTCGGAATTCACGTTAAGCATGTGGTCCACACTCACCAACCCGCACTGGCCCGCGTGGTGTTTCATGGCTAAATACCCCTAATTGGGAGGCCTCATCCAGCAATGGATAATATGGCTACAAATATATATATATATATTTCAATTTTGTCCCCCTCACCAGATCCTACTCCTCATGTAACCACGACACCGAAATATTTGTCGCTTCACTATAATAACATTCGAGGCATGACCGCTAAGAAGGATCAAATTCTTCTCTCAACCACATCATGTGACTATGACGTTATCATTTTATCCGAAACATGGCTCGACAAAAACAAATTCAATGGGGAGTTCTTCGACAGTCGTTACACGGTTTATCGGAAAGACCGCTCAAACTCTAGCATTACTGCTATACGAGCCGGAGGAGTTTTAATTGCAGTTGATTCGAAAGCTCATTCTGACATTGTTGTGATTCCTGAGATTGAGCAATTAGAGGCCATTTGCGTGAAATTGAGCCTTAAATCGGCGAACATCTTTATATACGGACTCTATATACAATGGGGTTCAACTGAAGAAGTGTATTCGGCTCATCTTTCATCGATTATCAAAGCTTATTCCTTGCTACAACACGGCGATATTTTCCTTGTAGCTGGTGATTTCAACATGCCATCTGTTCAATGGACCTCTAACGATGACGGATTTGACTTTCTGCCATGTATTGGCGATTCGGTATCGATGCAATCAAATATTGCTAGAAATTTTACATCAAAATTATTAGAATGTGGCCTATTTCAAATGACAGACGCGGAAAACAAATTTGGTAACGTACTTGACCTGGTATACACGAACATGCCTGAACTCACATTGGTCACACTAGCTGATTTGCCGCTCATTTCTCAAAAACAACAAGATAAAGCACATGTACCACTTCATTGCATGATTGAATATGAACCATCGTTTTGCCCACCATCTGCTTCGTCAGAGAAAATTTACTGCTTCAAAAAGGCTCCATTTAATTTGATTCGAGAGGCCTTGTCAAATATCAACTTTGAGACATTGCTTGCTGATAAAACAATAAACGAAATGGTCGACACATTTTACAAGTCCTGCTATGACATCTTCGATGAACTCATTCCGAAAGCTTCAATTCGTATCTCGAGCCATCCTCTTTGGTATGACAACAAATTAATCAATCTTAAAAATAGGAGAAATCGTGCGTACCGTAAGCTACTGAACCAGCGTCACAAAAATGGTGGCGATGCTGATGACACTAGGTTTCTAACAGCTAAGAAAGAATTCGAGTCATATCAAAGCGAAAGTTTCAATGAATTTTTAAAAGGTTTAGCCCTCAACTACAAAAAGCAGCCGAAGAAATTCTGGAATTATATCAACTCCAAGTACAAAAAAACGTCTCTGCCAGCAACAATTTTTTATGATAACGAAAGCGCATCGAGCGATTTGGATAAAGCTAATCTGTTTGCTAAGTTTTTTGCATCAGTGTATAAGAAGCACGATAATGAAGAGGATGATGACCTCGCATTCCTTTCGTTCATAACTTCCAGGAACGACGAGAACTACCTTAATATCGAAATAACACCGGATATAGTGCGTTTAGTCCTACTGCGTATGGATTTAAGCAAAGGTATTAGTCACGACAAAATGGCACCGTTGTTTCTTCGAGAATGTGCTGATTTGATATGTGTTCCGCTCGCAACCATCTACCAGAAGTCGCTGTCCGAACTATGTTATCCTGATATCTGGAAGCTTGGTCATCTAACTCCGATCCATAAATCTGGCAAGAAAGCTAACGTCACTAACTATCGAGGAGTTAATGTCTCACCTAACTTGGCAAAAGTTCTCCAAATCATCATTTTGACTCAAATGAAATTCAACATTTACCCTCACATATCTCCAACGCAACACGGCTTTTTTCCTGGAAGGAGAGTGGAGTCGAATCTTATTGAATTCTCCCTGCTGGTTCACGATTCTTTCGTTAGCGGTAAACAAACGGACACATTTTATGCCGATATTCGTAAAGCATTCGATGTCATATCCTATGTACTCTTGCTTTTCAAACTAGCAGCTGCTAAATATCGTTTAAGCAACCGATTACTGCTATGGCTTCGATCATTCTTTCGCAATCGAATTCAAGTGGTAAAGATAAACTCGAGCCTATCCTCAGAAATCGAAGTACACTCCGGAGTTGGTCAAGGTTCTATTATCGGGCCAATGTTCTTCCTAGTGTTCTTCAATGACTCAGATGACACACTCGGTCAAACTAAAGGATTGAATTTCGCGGATGATAAAAAGATTGTACAAAATAACATTTCCAATATTGACGACACTCGCCCGCTTCAACAATCAATAAGCAACTTCTTTGATTGGTGCTGCAAAAATGGCTTTGAGTTGAATGAAGATAAATGCAAGGTGATGACGATATCCCGCCGCTGTCCAATACTGGCTGAATACCACATGAACGGCAAACCGATAAAGCGAGTTTACGATGTAAAAGATCTCGGACTAAATTATAAAAATGACTTTTCGTTCAATATGCACTTTGAGCTAGCCTCGAAGAAGGGTCATTCCATGCTTTCGTTTATCAAACGTCAATGCTATGGCCGATTTAATGTCGACACAGCTAAAATGCTGTATAATTCGGTCGTTCGCTCCCACCTCGAATTTGCTTCCTCAGTCTGGTTGCCCCACCACGACGTTCATGTTCAAAAACTCGAAAGTGTACAAAGACAGTTCGTACTTTACGCCAACCATGATCGCCATATCGACCCGAATAAAGGAAGCTACCAGCTCCGTCCATACGCTGACAGGTGTTCCGAACTGAATCTGCAATCCTTGACAAGACGCCGAGCTAATCCAGCAGTTTTCTTCGTTCAAGATGTGTTGACCGGTAAAATAAACTCTCAAGCTCTTCGTGATAGAATCAACCTATACGACGGATCTCGAGCTCTACGAAATCCATCACTGATACGATTTGATGGATGCAGGCGAGAATACCAGATTTTCTCCCCATTCAATTTCGCCTGTCGTTTGTTCAATTTGGCAGCGGAGCATGTTGATCCAACCCTACCCTCACATAAATTTCGCCACTGTGTACAAGAACTTGACGATTCAGTGTTTGACTCATTTGCAACTTGTTGAAATACCCGCATGGACGCTTAAATTGTTGACAACAGCTACCTTGCGTGCTCGGCTTTGCTTAACCTTGGACCAAACTTTCGACGACGCTTTTTGCTTAATTTTCATTTATTTATTTTATTTCTTGTGACGACGCTCTTTGCTTAACTCTCATTTATTTATTTTATTTTTTTGCGACGACGCATTTTGCTAAATTTTTATTTATTTATTTTTTTTTTTTGACATATTGTTTTGCTTTTTTCTTTATTTACAATTTTAACTCTAAGTTTTATTTTTTTTTTCTTTTGACTCGAATTCAATTGTTGAATTCATGCAATATTTTGACATGCTCACGCTATATTTTGATTTTTTTACTTTATGTATTTGAATATTTGAATTTTGTGTTTTTCTTTGTATTTATATGCTGTGATTGTGTTAGATATACTACTTTAAGTTGTATGATTTGTAACGTTTTCATGGTTTTTTAAGGAGGGTTATGACAGCAGTCATAACTACTCTTTTTCCATGTCGGCTTGAAAAAAGTAGACAATAAAATTAATATCAATCAATTAGCTATTGAGGTACCTCCAGAAAAACTGGAACGATTCCCGACAGTGAAGAAAAACGATACACTCTACAACTTTGTGGGACTGAGACTCTCTGCTGTGGGACCACATTTATCCGTCCAATCAAAACCCTCGAATGTCGTTAGGAGTAAATTCAAAAGAAATATAGGGAATGTGCTCTTGAGCCAAGATACACAACCACAACCCGTCCACGTCGTTCGAAGTAAATTTAAATTCAATGTAAGAAATTGTGTTATTGAACAAATGAAACCAAATATAAAAAAATTGAATTTACTTCGAACGACATGTACGGGCTTTAGTTGGATTAATGGGTAAATGTTGACGTACAACAGAGAGAGAGAGAGAGAGAGAGAGAGATCGTATAAATGCAATGAAGTCCCATAAAATGAACGAAATATTTAAGCTGAACTCCGATGAAATGAACGAAAATTAAAATGCATACTCGTTTTTCTTCTATTCGGTTCTTAGGTCGAAAAATTTAATGAAATCTAGTGAAACCGATTTGAAAATCGAAATCCGGTTAGCGAAAACCGGTCCGGTAGATGAATTTGGGGCTAGCGCTTAACAAGAAAATGTAAAGTCGCTGTTACCATTTGATGACAGATCCACTGTAGATGGAACTGACGGACGTCCAAACGATTAAGTTGCAAAATTGGAGAAATTCAGAATTTTTCATTGGAGTAGAAAAAGGAAACCTAACACGAAAAGCTATATCCAGGCGATCAAATTGACGAGTTTATTAGATAGATAACTGCACTAAGTCTATTATCTACCACAATATTTCTCAATTATTACAATCAATTGCTGCAAGTGAATGACGACTGTAATTAATTGGCCCTCATCCATACACGAGTAGCTGTGTTACGGGGGCGAACTTCGCCGGGAGATACGGTAAATCGCATACCCCAATGTGAATTGGCCCCTGTGGCACCTGAAGAAACTTGTCCGGAAACAGCACCCGTTGCATCAATGTTAACAGCCGGAACGGCGTTGGTTACAACCTGACCTTGGACTCTTATTAACCTTGGACTGTTCTCTTCTTGTACGGTTCCAAATTCGCCTGCATCCTCTCCAGCCACACGGAAAAATAGTCCGGCATAATCTTCAGTGATCTCAGTCCAGTCCACTGCCCACCACATTCTCCACGGTTCCGGTTGATGCGGTAGTTGAACGTAGACGAAGCCAATGGGAACTGTAAAGGATGCAGTTATGGCAAAGTTTTAAGTGTGTGTCCCCTTTGTGTACAATCTGTATAATTTACCTGGATTGTCTTGCAAATATTTGAGTTCGGTTTTCGCAGCATTGAACCTATTAGTCATTTCAACTAAGCTATCGGTAAAACTGTTGACGTTGCGTTCCATTGCCCGTCTTGCTTCTAGAACAGCCGTTTGTAAGTAGTCAGTTGGCCAAGTTTGCAATTTCTGACACACAAACCATCCCCCAAGTGAACAAGGTAAGTCTACCCACTCCAATCCAACCGATTCGCTAAAGGGTCTTGACAATATCTCCGGCTGCATTTGAACGCAACTTCGCCTTTCGTCAGCAGATGGACGATCAGGTGCCCAATTAGTATAACGTAAAACAGGTGTACCATCATGCCAAACAAATTCAGAGCTATTTTCCGGGCGTCTTTCTGCTCCAATATGAACAGGAATATCATCCGTTATTTTCAAGACAATTTCCGACAGAAATTTTTGCTCGGAGGCAGATTTGATGGTAATTAATGTCGCACCATTTTGCGCACAAATTGCTTCAGCCTGAGGTTTATTGACGAAAGTTTTGAATAATTTTACACATTTCTCATCTTGGAATGGAAGCCAATCTTCACCACAGAGTACGTTTACGTCGAATCCTTGTTTGGGAATAAAATTTTGTAAAAATATTTTGTTACAAATTTCTACAATCTTAAAACCGTACCTGCGACGACTGAACAAATCAAAGCGAAGTAAAAAACAACTTTTTGCATTTTCTCAGCCTTAGGTGAGTTTCAATGTGATTTGGATGAAGCGGAAATTTGAATTTATACCCAGTTTTGTGATCTGATTATTGCAATTAGTAATCAGCAACAGTGTTTGATGAACGATAAATAATACAGTGAGTGCATTATCACATCGGCAAATATTTAATTTAATGTTTGGCCGAATTTAACAAGTAAATCGAATCTACGATAGCAAAAAAAATGACTTTTCACTTCAGTTTGGCACATAATAATTATTGATTGACAAGAAGAGATTAACTGTAGTATTTGCGTAATTTACGTTTTTGATCGTCCATCGTTCTTCAAGAAAGACTTCACTATGTTGCTACAGTAGATGCACGCTGCAATGGGAATTACGAAAATGCGTCGAATTTTCAGAAACAAGTCGGTATCCTGTTTTGCTAACGGTGCCTCTCATTGTGTAAAATAAGATTTCAAAGGATTAGGTAACGGTCCTATCCTCCTGGACGGTCTGGTGACGGTCTATTGCTGTTTATGGTGAGTTGGAGCGATGACCGGATAAAATAAGGGTGTCTAATAATACTAACTGCGCCTACATATTTAGTAACTGTCTAAAAACCTTTTAACGCTGAACTCATGCTGCCGGAAATAGTTAGTGTTTGTAAATATTACAGGAAACCGATTTTACTCGTTGTCCCACCGAAAACTTGTCATTACATGTATATGTGCACCCCACGGAAATTATTCATTACATGCTATTCATTACATTTAGCCCCCCCCCCCTCCCCCCTGGCTGTAATGACGCGTTTTCGGTTGGGACACCGAGTAAAACAGCATACAGTGGGGAATGCTTAATAAGTCATCCATTCTGGATAATTTCGTGACACTCGCAAACT
>CM055406.1:94966061-95066343 GCA_029228625.1 Pseudolycoriella hygida
AAGTCATCCATTCTGGATAATTTCGTGACACTCGCAAACTCATTCGTGTATTTTTAAGCAACTCACTTTAAAAACTGTTTTTTGACTCTTGTAGTTGTATACCTCGCCTTCGGCTCGGGATACAAACTATATACTCGTCAAAAAACAGTTTTCAAAGCTTTTTGCTTAAAAACACCCTCTTGAGTTTGGCTCATTTTGACTTATTTCCGCATCCCTTCTAATTCTCTTCACGACGTTTAAGTTAGCACAATATTTTCATTACAAAATTCGACACACACATTGAAACATTTGTATAAGATTTTTAGATTTGTATTCGAAGTGTGTAGAATTTATAGAATACAAAAATTCGAAGTTAAACTAAAAAAAGCTTTAAGATATTTTTGTATTCAATTTCGAATTTTTAATGTACAAAATTTTATAGGAGCTTTTTGAGAGCTTTCGGAAATTTTTGGAATTTTGTAATTTCAACATTTTTAAAGGAACGGATATTTTGAATTTTAATTTTATTTTAATTTAGAGGAACTGATACCTTTGGATTTTTGTAATTTCAATATTTTTAATGGTGTAATGCTGTTTAATGTAAAGACTTGCGTGGGGCCATGGTACTAATAAAATTGTTGAGCGCTGAGCGCTTAGTAGGAAACAAAGCAGAAATGGAATTTTTATGTAAATGTAAAGACTTGCGCGAGATCCCCTTACTTCCGTGGGGCCATGGTACTAATAAAATTGATGAGCGCTGAGCGCTTAGAGGGAAACAAAACAGAATTAAAAGTTTTATGCAAATGTAAAGACTTAGTACGATTCCCTTACTTCCGTGGGGCCATGGTACTAACAAAATTGATGAGCGCTGAGCGCTTAGTAGGAAACAAAATAAAAATTAAAAATAAACATGACATTAACGTAAAACTCATTGAAAGTTAACTCACATTCAGCATTTTAACATTTCACCAGAGAGATTAATATATCTACTAATTATTATTATTATTAATAATAATTATTATTATATTAATCTTTCTGCATATCACTAACACTTTCATCGCGAGTGGGGCACGCTGCGGTTTCGACTGGTTATTTTTTGGGGAACATTGGCAAGAAATTGCATTGAAATATTTTTCAATTAGTGTTTTTCAATATATGAGCAGATGATGATCAGAATAGTTGCTTACGTAACAAGGAGAAAGTGATTTTTTGGCGAGTATGCAACACTGCAACATGACAGAAACACACTTTCCTTGGGTTACGTATAATACTTTTCATGCCGAGCGCTACGAAAGTTGATTTATGTTCATTACCGTGATGAAAGTAGCTGTTTTTTGCCACAAGACATGTAATATAATTGCCATCGATATACAGCCAGAGAAATTTAACTTTGCAGTCATAACAACGTATCGTTTTATTCTCTACTTGTTTAATTTTTCATAATAAAATGACATGAAGAATGAGAGAAATAAGAGAAACGAAGAAAACGTCGTTCGACTGCAAAGTTAAATTTTTCTAGCTGTATATTTAATTTTCTATTAAAACTGCTCAATATTAAGTCGCAGAATTTTACGTTTCAATTCGATTTCAGTAAAATGATGTTAGTATTGATATTAAATGAACGTTTCTTCAGAGACGACATGAGTGAGACATCTTAAAAACAAATCTCAGTTCACCATTAAAAATATTGAAATTACAAAAATCCAAAATGATCAGTTCCTTTAAAATTACAAAAATTCAAAATATCCGTTCCTCTAAAAATATTGAAATTACAAAATTCCAAAAATTTCCGAAAGCTCTCAAAATTTTTTATATTAAAAATTCGAAATTGAATACAAAAATATGTTGAAGCTTTTTTTAGTTTAACTTCGATTAACTTCGCCTGAGGCTCGATTCGCAATGCCCACACGTCCACAGTGGGTAAAGCGGCTATCTTAGTGTTCATAAGTCTAGTACTGCTGAAACATTTTTGACAAAGGTTTTAAAATTTCGCTGAAATTACTCTACAGGAAAGGAAAAAAATTTGACATTTTGAAAATTCAAGAATCCCACTCCAGTTTTGCCGAAATATTTCAGACCCCAAGGTAGGACAATTTTTTTTGTGTCGGACGCATAGGACAAATTTAGGAAAAATTATTTGTGTAGATAAAAAAAAATCTGGGTCGACAACTACACATTTGTAGCAGCACCTGTGCGGTGTTGCTTCATGACTTGATATCAAGATTTGCCAAGTTCATATCTGCAGATGTGGCCAGATGACGGATCGAAAAGCGCTGGAGGTTAGCGAGGCATTAGCCGCCTTGACGGCAAGGAGGCAGATGGCTTAACGATAATGCCATGGAATCTTTGCCCATCGAATTTGACAATCAGTCTGAGGAAAGCAGGTTCTGCTACCGAAAAAGCTGTGCCCATGGTGCGCTGAAGGTAAGGAGTTAATAAGCAGTCTTGGAGCAATGTTAAATACTATGTCCGGAAATTCGAATAGCAGGAAATGTTTGAAGCAAAGGATTTCCATCGCAATTCAACGTGTTAATGCGACCAGTTTATCAAAGACATTACCTGAAAGAAGGTTCAAATGAAGCATCTTTTTTGTAAGTTGAATGAGTATAGGAAAGTAGCGATAGAGTATATTCAAACTTAAATTATCGATGACAAATCACGGATGAAAGATGCGAAGACGGAAGGACGGACAGACAGAAACGGTGAAAACATAAAGTAGCCTATCGCTACTTAATAAATAAAAGAAAAGTCATGGAAAGTTAAGTAAAACTCTAAAAAAAATCTCTCTTTAGAAAGTACACTTTACCTTCAACGTTTATTCAGATCAGGGCGGGTTCATTCACGTGAATTGTCATGGTTCTTCAACAATTCTATTCAGTGACAGATGGAGTTAACTGTCCCCGCAAAAAAATATTTAAATAAAAATTCATTGCACCGCGGGCAAATGATAAATTGTTCAACAGATATTAACATGCAGAATTGTACAATCATCCAAGAAAAGTCGACAGAACATGATAAACCGAAATCACCGTTTCTCGAATTTATAATCGAAAACCGCCAAGCTCTTACTAGTGTAAGCATATCAAAAACATATGCAAGGGACCCGTACGAATCAAAATAGATGTGGCAAACAGAATAGATGTTACTCTTAAGTGTATGAAATTACGCCCACATTAAATTGGATTGGAAATTGCCGAAAGGGCTATATTGAAAAACCCGCCCAGCCACGGCGCAATAAACCTCTCCAAATCCCTAAAATAGCCTAAAATTTAAAAAGATATTTCCGAAAAAAGTTTGAAGAAAAAATTGAAAACAAATTTTTTCACACAAAAAAAAAATTGTTTGTACTAGGACCGATCTTACAACTGACATAGAGCACTACGGAGAGGCCTCTGATCCACACAAAAAAGTTCGCCTCTTTTTACTCTAAAACACTGCACACAAAACCTTACATTCAGGTCAAAATGAATAGAAACAGGCTTTTCTTGAAACGTTTAAAAAATTCATATTTTCTGTGGCACTTAAGGGAAGGAGGGGCTCAGCCCCGCCTGTCAAGTCACTCTGGCTACGGGCGTGGACATGCCTGAAAACTTTTTTAAATTGGGCTTTTGGACTCAGCCAGGGCCCAAAAACTGAATCTCCACTAGGGCCAAACGCTTTTTTTCTACATAAATCAAGTAAATCTTATCCGATTTTCAAAAACTTTTTTCCTGAAAGATAATCAAAAACTTGATTACAGTTTCAATCCTGTCAGTCAGAAAGATTCGAAGTTAAGGTCGAAAAAGTGGTCAAAAACGTGGTTTTTTGAAGGTTCGTCGAACTTTTTCACTTATATCTCAGCGAAATTTGAACGGAAATCGCTCCTTAAGGTTTTGAATGAAAGATGTGGACATCAGAAAATCACGAAAATTAAATTAGTGGAAATCTGTTGAGTGGTTCGGGATGTAGTGTCCTTAATGTAAATGTAATGTAAAAAAAGAGACGAAATTTTTTGTCCAAAGGCCTCTCGTAAGTGCTCTAGGTATTTTGTCGTTACGCGGAATTTCGATCTCTATGGCTCATTCGATTTCTCATTCCAATAGAAGACTTTCGTAGAAGAATCGTTTTTCTTTTAAAATATTTCAAGGTCGTGTAGTTTTTGTTACAAGATTTTTATATAGAAAACTTTTGAAATTAACCGTTAGCATCATATCAGGATGTAAACAGGTAATAATAATAAAGGCGGACGAGTTACACACAAAATTCGAACGATATTTACAGAAAGAACAAAAGGCCTATGACGTTGTAAATATGGTTAGTGTAGTAGGGTAACTAGCATAATAAGTGAATTTTCTAGACGAGTTTGTTACACTTCGAACCAAAAAGGATACCTCGAATATGAGTTTTCCGTGAACAATTTGGAACTTCCACTTCCAAACGTTTTTTTCTTTTATAATTTCTGTTTTTCACACAATATGGGAACTCCCTTTTCATTTGGGTCAAGTTTTTTATTCCATATTTTCAATTTTTTCAAAATTCTTACTTAAATCCACAAACAGCCCTGACCGAAAGATCTCTATAGTGTTTTTGAAACTTCAAATCATTGCGCTTCTGATGGTATATTGGGTTTTGTTGGTTGGCGCCGTTAGCACTTTCTACAGCTCTTCCAAAAAGTGCATTTTTTCAACTTTGAATCGCTATGACCCGGACCACAGATCGAATTTTCAGGCTTTTTTAATTTTTAAAAATTTGCCTCATCAACCTACACAAGTAAGGTCGATTTCAGTGTAATCCGAAATATCATCGCGAAAATATCATCAAAAAACTTTTCAGCGACTTTGGTGCAGAGGCACTTTTCAACACCTGCCGAACAAAATTTTTACAAAAGAAATTTTCTTCTACGATATTCTCAGGATATTCCAAAGATTCGATCAAGGTCAAATTTTTGAAAATCGAAGATGTGATGTATGTGAGCTTCATACAACCTGGTTGAAGAATTGGCGAATTCACTCTTAAGAGTTCAGGCGATAGATACGTCCGATTCTTTTTACAACATCTATTCTGTTTGCCATATATTCTGATACGTTCGGGTCCTTTGCATATGTTTTTTAAACACAATCCTGCGTAAATAACTAATTATTTAAAATTATAGCTCATGGCACTGTGAGATGATGACTGTTATAGAAACAATAGATGAATCAGAATCAGAAAAAACTTTTGTATGAAGGTCGAAAGATGCTCTCAAAATCATCACATTCTCCTAGTAATTCAGTAAATTTGAGAGCTCGTAGTCATGCAAGTTTCCATACAAGTTCCATAAAAGCATTGGTGTTCGTGTATATGAGTAATTTGTTAAATTTAAGTCATTTCTTCTTGTGTTCTAGAGGAAAGCAAAAATGAAAAACCCCAATTTTACTTACAACAAAATTACTTCAGAAAAATTTTTGTATTGAAACGGCGACGCCAGGGAGCTTCGTTACATATATCTGAAATGGACAACTTCCAGGACTGCTCTTGAATTCTGCAGGAATTTAATGAGCAGGAAAATTATGTCCTCATTTTGTCCAATCGTGACCGGCGATAAAAACAATAAAAAAAAATTTTCGCCGATAGGATTTGAACTGGCGACGCTGGGCTGGGTCCAACGCACTTTCTTATATGTGTGGTTGAAAGAAAATTTTTAGTTCGGCGCTTCCACAGTAATTTAATGAGTAGGAAAATTATGTCCTCATTTTGTCCTTTCGGATTACATTTAAAAAGCACTAGAAAGAACTGGTTCCAGTTAGTTTTAATACACTAAATTAGTGTAAAAATCTAAAAACACACTGCCTTTAAGATCAGGATCTCTAGCAAGTTTTTCTAGTTATGCTTATGCCATTCATTAGGACAAATTTAGGACATTTTCTGTGAAAACAAAATTTTCAAAAATGTTTTCCCACTCAGTTTTAGTACACAAAATTTTTGCAATGCTTTTAGTGTGAAAATCTGTTATAGTTATTTCTGTTGATGATAAAGTTAGCTATACAACAATAATGTATTTTGAGAGGACAAATTGAGGACATTTTATTACTAAGTTTCATTTTTCGGTAAATTGGTTTCTTAAAAATAGTAAATACGTTTTGCAGTAAAAACGGTACTTAATACTATTAAACCGTAAAAATGGAACGTTTTTCTGAAAGGACAAATTGACGACATTTTGTTGGGGAAATTCGTCTCTCAATAACTCTAAATTAGTACTCGCAAATTCCCAGGAACCCTAGCTAGGACAAATTTTAATTTTTGCAGGACATAAAAGGACAAATTGATGACAATTTATTTAGATGATAAAAAAACGAATCCCAGATTTTCTTGTATTTTTGTTATTTCACCAAAAAAATTTCTTCCAGAAATTATCGGCCATGTCCTGGTTTTTCAAACAAAAAAAAATATGAAAATCGGAATAGATTTACTCGAGTTATGCACAAAAAACACGTAAGACCCTAGCAGAGACTCGTTCTTAGTGCCCTAGCTAAGTCTAAGGACTCAAATTTAAAAAAGTTTCTTCCATAAATTGTCAGCAACGAATCAGCAATAAAAAAATGTCCGTCCGTCAGCCTGTCTGTCAACATTATAACTTCAGTAAAACTCAACCGATTTTCAAAAACTTTTTTTCCTTGAAAGAAAATCTTTTTTGGGATTGAATCTGGGTACTGTCGGCCCAAGGGCCAATGAGCTAGGACCGTCTAAGTGGTTTTTGATTTTTTGTATATAACTCGAGTAAATCTTTTCCAATTTTCATAATTGTTTTTTGTTTTGTTTTTTGCGGTGTGAAAAACCTGCGTAGAAGTACAAAGTTTCTAAAGAAATATTCACAAAAAACGAGCACACTAAGGACACTACAACCCGAACGACTCAATAAATTTTCTATAATTTAATTTGCGTAATTTTCTGATGTCAATATCTTTTATTTAAAACCCTTAAGAGCGATTTCCGTTCTAATTTCGCAGAGATATAAGTGAAAAAGTTCCACAAACCTTCAAAAAACCATGTTTTTGACCATAACTTCAAAAGTTTTCCATCGATTTTACCCAAATTCATTCCCGAAATTAATTTTTTGATTATCTTGCAGAAAAAAGAAGTTTGTGAAAATGGGATAAGATTTACCCGATTCATGCAGAAAAAACACGTTAGGCAATAGTAGAGACTCATTTTAGGGGCCCTGGCTGATTCCAAGAGCTCAAAATAAAAAAATCTTCCATAAATTGTCAGGCATGCCCATACCTTTTAAACAACAAAAAAATTATGAAAATCGGAAAAGATTTGCTCGAGTTATATAGAAAAAATACGTGGGGCCCTAGCAGACATTTGTTTCTAGTGCCCTAGCTAAGTACAAGGACTCAAATCCAAAAAAGTTTCGGCCATGCCCAAGTCTTTCAAACAAAAAACAATTATGAAAATTGGAAAAGATTTACTCGAGTTATATACAAAAAATCAAAAACCACTTAGACGGCCCTAGCTCATTGGCCCTTGGGCCGACAGTACCCAGATTCAATCCCAAAAAAGATTTTCTTTCAAGGAAAAAAAGTTTTTGAAAATCGGTTGAGTTTTACTGAAGTTATAATGTTGACAGACAGGCTGACGGACGGACATTTTTTTATTGCTGATTCGTTGCTGACAATTTATGGAAGAAACTTTTTTAAATTTGAGTCCTTAGACTTAGCTAGGGCACTAAGAACGAGTCTCTGCTAGGGTCTTACGTGTTTTTTGTGCATAACTCGAGTAAATCTATTCCGATTTTCATATTTTTTTTTTGTTTGAAAAACCAGGACATGGCCGATAATTTCTGGAAGAAATTTTTTTGGTGAAATAACAAAAATACAAGAAAATCTGGGATTCGTTTTTTTATCATCTAAATAAATTGTCATCAATTTGTCCTTTTATGTCCTGCAAAAATTAAAATTTGTCCTAGCTAGGGTTCCTGGGAATTGGTGAGTACTAATTTAGAGTTATTGAGAGACGAATTTCCCCAACAAAATGTCGTCAATTTGTCCTTTCAGAAAAACGTTCCATTTTTACGGTTTAATAGTATTAAGTACCGATTTTACTGCAAAACGTATTTACTATTTTTAAGAAACCAATTTACCGAAAAATGAAACTTAGTAATAAAATGTCCTCAATTTGTCCTCTCAAAATACATTATTGTTGTATAGCTAACTTTATCATCAACAGAAATAACTATAACAGATTTTCACACTAAAAGCATTGCAAAAATTTTGTGTACTAAAACTGAGTGGGAAAACATTTTTGAAAATTTTGTTTTCACAGAAAATGTCCTAAATTTGTCCTAATGAATGGCATAAGCATAACTAGAAAAACTTGCTAGAGATCCTGATCTTAAAGGCAGTGTGTTTTTAGATTTTTACACTAATTTAGTGTATTAAAACTAACTGGAACCAGTTCTTTCTAGTGCTTTTTAAATGTAATCCGAAAGGACAAAATGAGGACATAATTTTCCTACTCATTAAATTACTGTGGAAGCGCCGAACTAAAAATTTTCTTTCAACCACACATATAAGAAAGTGCGTTGGACCCAGCCCAGCGTCGCCAGTTCAAATCCTATCGGCGAAAATTTTTTTTTATTGTTTTTATCGCCGGTCACGATTGGACAAAATGAGGACATAATTTTCCTGCTCATTAAATTCCTGCAGAATTCAAGAGCAGTCCTGGAAGTTGTCCATTTCAGATATATGTAACGAAGCTCCCTGGCGTCGCCGTTTCAATACAAAAATTTTTCTGAAGTAATTTTGTTGTAAGTAAAATTGGGGTTTTTCATTTTTGCTTTCCTCTAGAACACAAGAAGAAATGACTTAAATTTAACAAATTACTCATATACACGAACACCAATGCTTTTATGGAACTTGTATGGAAACTTGCATGACTACGAGCTCTCAAATTTACTGAATTACTAGGAGAATGTGATGATTTTGAGAGCATCTTTCGACCTTCATACAAAAGTTTTTTCTGATTCTGATTCATCTATTGTTTCTATAACAGTCATCATCTCACAGTGCCATGAGCTATAATTTTAAATAATTAGTTATTTACGCAGGATTGTGTTTAAAAAACATATGCAAAGGACCCGAACGTATCAGAATATATGGCAAACAGAATAGATGTTGTAAAAAGAATCGGACGTATCTATCGCCTGAACTCTTAAGAGTGAATTCGCCAATTCTTCAACCAGGTTGTATGAAGCTCACATACATCACATCTTCGATTTTCAAAAATTTGACCTTGATCGAATCTTTGGAATATCCTGAGAATATCGTAGAAGAAAATTTCTTTTGTAAAAATTTTGTTCGGCAGGTGTTGAAAAGTGCCTCTGCACCAAAGTCGCTGAAAAGTTTTTTGATGATATTTTCGCGATGATATTTCGGATTACACTGAAATCGACCTTACTTGTGTAGGTTGATGAGGCAAATTTTTAAAAATTAAAAAAGCCTGAAAATTCGATCTGTGGTCCGGGTCATAGCGATTCAAAGTTGAAAAAATGCACTTTTTGGAAGAGCTGTAGAAAGTGCTAACGGCGCCAACCAACAAAACCCAATATACCATCAGAAGCGCAATGATTTGAAGTTTCAAAAACACTATAGAGATCTTTCGGTCAGGGCTGTTTGTGGATTTAAGTAAGAATTTTGAAAAAATTGAAAATATGGAATAAAAAACTTGACCCAAATGAAAAGGGAGTTCCCATATTGTGTGAAAAACAGAAATTATAAAAGAAAAAAACGTTTGGAAGTGGAAGTTCCAAATTGTTCACGGAAAACTCATATTCGAGGTATCCTTTTTGGTTCGAAGTGTAACAAACTCGTCTAGAAAATTCACTTATTATGCTAGTTACCCTACTACACTAACCATATTTACAACGTCATAGGCCTTTTGTTCTTTCTGTAAATATCGTTCGAATTTTGTGTGTAACTCGTCCGCCTTTATTATTATTACCTGTTTACATCCTGATATGATGCTAACGGTTAATTTCAAAAGTTTTCTATATAAAAATCTTGTAACAAAAACTACACGACCTTGAAATATTTTAAAAGAAAAACGATTCTTCTACGAAAGTCTTCTATTGGAATGAGAAATCGAATGAGCCATAGAGATCGAAATTCCGCGTAACGACAAAATACCTAGAGCACTTACGAGAGGCCTTTGGACAAAAAATTTCGTCTCTTTTTTTACATTACATTTACATTAAGGACACTACATCCCGAACCACTCAACAGATTTCCACTAATTTAATTTTCGTGATTTTCTGATGTCCACATCTTTCATTCAAAACCTTAAGGAGCGATTTCCGTTCAAATTTCGCTGAGATATAAGTGAAAAAGTTCGACGAACCTTCAAAAAACCACGTTTTTGACCACTTTTTCGACCTTAACTTCGAATCTTTCTGACTGACAGGATTGAAACTGTAATCAAGTTTTTGATTATCTTTCAGGAAAAAAGTTTTTGAAAATCGGATAAGATTTACTTGATTTATGTAGAAAAAAAGCGTTTGGCCCTAGTGGAGATTCAGTTTTTGGGCCCTGGCTGAGTCCAAAAGCCCAATTTAAAAAAGTTTTCAGGCATGTCCACGCCCGTAGCCAGAGTGACTTGACAGGCGGGGCTGAGCCCCTCCTTCCCTTAAGTGCCACAGAAAATATGAATTTTTTAAACGTTTCAAGAAAAGCCTGAAGCTAACGTTCTCTCATCAGGCGGCAAAATTGTTCATATTGTTAAAGAAATTATGAATCGCGAGCGAAGCGAAGAATTTTTTTTTTTTAATAACTTTCGTTTTCATTGGGTGTCTAGCATTTCTCGCCAGAATTACAAAATCTTCTGCGCAGTTTTTTTAAGTGCCCCAAATAGTTTTCATAGTTACTGATGGCGCTAAACTTTTCTAATTGATATTAATCAATAAAAGGCAAGCATAGTGAAATTACAGTAACAATTTATTATTTTGATGGTTATTGTGGAAGCATAATGTAAAATTACTTACGTTTGGGTCGGCAAAGTTGCCACGCGCCCTGACTTCTTCACTGTGCTCTGTCTTCAGGAAATGACAGTAAGCGTTACGGCTAGAACAAAAATGCAACAACTATATCTGCCTCTTTCTAACCAACGCTTTAGAATATAAGAACAAAAGTCGTCCGCCACCCACCTAAATCCAATTTTTTAGAAAAATGATCTTCTCAAACGTTGATCTAGGCTCGATTATGTACCAGAAAATTAACTACACAAGCCGAAAAAAGAAATCACTCTGAAATGAGCCAAGTTCAGTGGTTACAGACGTCGTGGTAAACGCATAAGACCCCTTCGTACGGGTCTAAAAACGTCGCAAATTTGACAGTTCATTTCATTACATGTTCGCATATTTGTAAACGTGTAAGACTTGCGTCACGGGCGCATTGCTACCGCGCGCCCATGATAATAGTACATTACGTATGTGCTTCCAAATTGGTTGTTTTGACTCGTAGGAAGGATGCTGTATGAGCCGAAGGCGAATGCTGTAATCTTACGTGTCAAAACAAGTATTTGGAAGCACTTACGTACAATATTTCACATTTTGATGCTCGGTAAATGCGTTTTCCGAGTCGCTTACGACGAGGTAATGACGCGGTCGCTGAACACCGTGTGATTGTATCAATTCTTCTAAGGGCGAGATTAATGAAACTCTTTTAGTTTTAACTTACACTACATAAAATTTATTAATCGGACCGGTTTCGTCAGCTATGCTGACATTATCAGAGGTTATTAGTTAATAAATTTATGTATCTTTCGCCCAAAATGTGCCATTTTTCGTACTGAAAACTAGACTTAATTTTACGTTTTTTGGTCAAAATTCGAAGTCGACTAATAAAACCATATTAGTCCAGTTCGAAACGTTCATCCATAAGTTGACGTTTTTCAATGGTTGCTTCATGAAATGTTCCAGTTCATTTCGAAAAAATTGAAGAGTATAATTTTCGTGTTTTGTGATCAAAATGGCTTTTTGTGCGAAAGATACATAAAATTATATATCCAGCATGTACTACATGTCGTTCATATGTGCTCTATTGGTGAAAAGTCCACGGGCTGCCGCCCTGGGACTTTTCACCAATCTCGCACAATATGACCGTCATGTAGTACGTAGTGCATGAATTAGTTATGTAGTGTAATTTAAAAGACTGATGCTATTCGCAGTCGACTGCCGTTAGTCAATATATAAACTATTCGCAGTCGACTGCCGTTAGTCAATATAGATGCTATTCGCAGTCGACTGCCGTTAGTCAATATAGGCACTATTCACAGTCGACTGCCGTTAGTCAATATAGATGCTATTCGCAGTCAACTGCGAATAGTCAATATAAGTGCTATTCGCAGATTAATGATGCCATCATCGGTTTGATGAGAAATGATTTTCGCACCGCGCGAAAATCATTTCTCATCAAACCGATGATGACATCATTAATCAGCGAATAGCAATTATCTTGAATACTTTTGTTTTTATCTATTCATAGCTGAATTACTTCTTGAAATTGACTTTTATTTTCATCAACTCCATAAAATAGCAATGTGATATTCGCAGATCAATGGTTCGTCAATCTAGTCAGTGCGCGTTTGGTGCAAATTTCTATTGTTACTATAGAAGCTAATATCATAGGGGTACTTCTAAAATATGAGAAAACACAAGAAGATTTAAATGTTTCTTCGATTCTTCATATTTTGTCGATCTTCGGGAATTACCTCATAGCTACATCGGCCGTATAGTTGTATGTCATTAAAAAAATACTATGACATAACTTCGTAAAAGGAACAATCGCTAAGATTGAAGGTAACGCCTTCCGTGACATTTTGTAAAAGGAAAAATCCATATGGTCTATCAAAACGCTTTTGCTTGGCATTTTGAACAATGAACGACCACTAAGATTGAAGAAAAAACGCCTTTTGCTGACATTTTGTAAAAGGAACAATCGCTGAGATTGAAGGTAACACATTCCGTTACATTTCGTAAAAGGAAAAATCCATTTCTTAGCATTTTGAACAATGAACAACCACTTAAATTGAAGAAAACGCCTTTCGGTGGAATTTTGTAAAAGGAACAATCGCTAAAATTAAAGGCAACGCCCTCTGTGACATTTTGTAAAAGGAAAAATCCCTAGGGTTTATCAAAACGCTTTTCCATGGCATTTTGAACAATTAACAGAAACTTAGATTGAAGTAAACGCCTTGCGGTGGTTTTTTGTAAAAGGAACAACCGCTAGAATTGAAGAAAGGGCCTTCCGTGACATTATGTAAAAGGAAAAACCCCTAGGGCTTAACAAAACGCCGTATATTGGTAAAAGCTTCGAACTTTGGCGCATCAGCAGATCGGCACATTTTGTTGATAATTTTTTGAAGTCTTGTCACATTTTCTTGGGAATTCAACATGTTCCGTCATTCCCTCAGATTTAAGTAGTGCGAGTAGCAGCCATACTAACGGCAGTTGACTGCGAATAGCACCTATATTGACTAACGCAGTCGACTGCGAATAGCACCTATATTGACTAACGGCAGTCGACTGCGAATAGCGCTTATATTGACTAACGGCAGTCGACCGCGAATAGCACCTATATCAGAAGTCTGCATGGTTAACTGTTTCACTATTTTTTTCATTTCGGAAAATGGTTTAAAATTGTACTACGTTATTTTAACAATTTTTCATAAAACTAAATTTTGAAAATCAACCTGTGCAACCCAAAAAAAATGTGGTTCTATTACCACGAAATTTTTTGGTTTTACTTTTAACCAAAAATTGTATAGTTAGTTTTAAAACTAAAATTTATTTGGTAAAAAATTAAACCAAATTTAATTTAGTAACAAAATTTGACCAAAATATTTTTTGATAATTTTGAAAACCTTCAAATTTATTCAAATGTTTGGAAGTTTCAGACATTTTACCACAAAATTTCTGGTATTATATTTAACCAAAAAATAAATGGTTCAATTTAATACCACGAAAAAAATGGTTAAGCAGCTAACCATAATTTTTGTAGTTAAATGAGTAACCAAAAATATTTGGTTACTTCTATTACCATAAATTAATAGTATTTCCGAGTACCAATTTTTGGGATGGTTCTTCGAGTAACCATTTTTTATAGTGGTAACTTTAACCAAAATTCAATGGTTACTCGAATAACCAGAAAATAAATAGTGAAACAGTTAACCATGCAGGCCTCTGACCTATATTGACTTACGGCAGTCGACTGCGAATAGCGCCTATATTGACTAACGGCAGTCGACTACCTATAGTCACTCCGAATTTAAAACTAAAAGTGTTTTATTGATCTCACCCTTAGAAGGCTTGACAGTTCATATTTTTGCAATGTGCTCTTAAATCGGGAGTTATTAGCAATTTTTTGTTAGCTTAGTTATTTCTTAGATTAGTTCATGCGGGGCTTAGTAATTCTTCACGTTCAATCACTCCAAGCAAATAGTTGGTGGAGCTCGTTACAGAATTTTCGAATTTATAGCGGATTTATAGCGTCAGTGAAAACACAAACGAGACCGTAAAACCGCAACCGTAAAATTTTTATTGTTGCATCACCCATTAATATAAGGTTAAATTCTATACAGATTAATGGCTTTCTACATTAGGAGCATATTTTTGGTCCTGTACGAAGTGCAAAGGTCCTATACGTTTACTACAAACAATTTTATTTCAACATGAGATAGGTCAAGGCGGGAGTTGGTGGATAAATTTATTATCGTTTAGAGATGTCGAATCAAAAAAAAAAATGTCTGGTCATCGGTTCGTTCCCCTCCACTTTTTTTCCAAACGGCTCCACCGATCATCCTAAACTTTTTTTCCTTGAAAGGTACAAGTTATTTCCAGAGGCAAAGTAGTTTCCTCAGGGAACGGTACTATCTCCTTTGTTGTTTTCAATGTTTGCCAATGATTTGTCTAATCTGAATCTATTATACATTGCTCGCAGATGATTTTCAATTATACTATAACCATCCGGTTAAAGAAATAAGTAGTGCGATTGCTTTGATAAACTCTGACCTTGAGCGAAAAAGGAACCGCATTCCTATCAATGCAGAGAAATGGAAGGTGCTGATTATATCTCTGCCAGAGATTTCAATAGAAAAAAAATTTAGAATCGGTGGAGACGACATAGCATTCGTGAAAACGGCCAGAGATTTCAATAGCCCTGTGCGGAGGTCCGTAGATAGGTTTACCGTGGACTTTGGACTCTCGTGCCTTTTCCCACATTATACGTACCTATGGTAGTTTTGTGATGCCAGTTCAAGCAATAGTAGCCGCGTGTCGGTTGCGCCATGCGCTTATTTTTATAGCTGAAGTACCCCTGTCGGGTCGGTGGTGCCATTCATTTTTTCGTAGCTGAATAGGATTCAACAGACAACTAAAAAGTCACTCTATTGTTCTACAAAATTTTGTATAGTAGCGAAATCTACAAGATGTTTTTAATATCAGCGGTAATGCCTACGCCTACAACACTGTTCACCATACAACTGGCTCATTACAACGGTATGTAATGTAAGGAACGTTATTTGACTAATTCCATCGGTAACCCATACATTGTCACTACCATGTCACCTGGAGAACGAATGTGTTTTGTCTCATGGCTCATTCCAACGGTATGTAATGTAAGGAACGTTATTTGCATCTTTTTTACTATTACTACATGGGCTTTTAAAATTGAGAGAAAACATACCGTTCCTTACATTACAACACATCTACTTTGTAAACTTTGCGAATTTGCCTGCGTTCAACATTGCTAATATAAGGATCATTCCAACGGTATGTAATGTAAGGAACGGTCTTTGCATCTTTTTTACTCTTACTACATGGTCTTTTAAAATTGAGACAAAACATACCGTTCCTTATCTACATTATTTACAGCGGTTGAATGGTGTAGAATGATGCGTGGAATGAGCAAACTGATAAAATCAAAAGAACAGCTTGCACCTTACCAACAACATCATATTGAAACATAACCAAAGACCCGTACTTATTACTAATTGTAAAAGTCAAAAGTTTGTCTGTCTGTTTGTTTGTAAATTGTCGGTCACAAATTTCCAGCGTGAACCAACATACGTCCGACCTGCTTGAAGAGTTCCGAGGAACGTGTCGTTTTGCATTGCCTTTTATAAGCCGAAAAAGCCAAAGAAAAGGCAATTCAATAGTAGATTGTTTTCCATTGCCTTCTATGATTCAAAAAAAGGCAATGCAAAAGAAGATTCCCATGTGAATCTATATCTACGTTCGACCTGCTTGAAGAGTTCCGAAGAACTAAAGCAAAGTGTCGTTTTGCATTGCCTTATGATTCAAAAAAAGGCAATGCAAAAGAAGATTCCCGTGTGAACCAACATAACGTCCGACCTGCTTGACGAGTCCAAAGGGACTGAATTAAAATGCTGTTTTGCATTGCCTTTTAGAGCAAAAAAAACCATTATGCTACCTAGATTTCAATTGAAATTTTTTCTTGATGTAATTTAAAAATTTTTTTTTGTTTTTTTGGACAGTTGGTTTCTTCGGGAAAATTGTTGGCATTGATGAGTAGAATCTTTATGAATCCTAAGGAAATGGCTGCCAGCTGTCAAAGTGACGTCATCTTGTATTTTTTGCTATCTTCTGAATTAGAATAGCTAGACAGTTGGTTTCTTCGGGAAAGTTGTTGATATTGATGAGTAGAATCTTTATGAATCCTAAGAAAATGGCTGCCACCTGTCAAAGTGACGCCATCTTGTATTTTTTGCTATCTTCTGAATCAGAATAGTTACACGTTTGGTTTCTTCGGGAAAGTTGTTGATATTGATGAGTAGAATCTTTATGAATCCTAGGAAAATGGCTGCCACCTGTCAAAGTGACGCCATCTTGGATTTTTTGCTTTTAAAAGTATTTGGGAAGGTATGGGAGGCAGATCATTGGTTTCTTCGGCAAAGTCTCAGAGTTTTGTTAGTAAAAGTCACCAGTATTGGTGAAAATGTCGGGCAGTTGGACATTGGGTCAATTTTTATGTTTTTAAAATTATTTTCGAATGTATGGGAGCTAGACGATAGGTTTCTTTTGCAAAGTCTTAAAGTTTTGTGAGTAGAAGTCACCAGTATTGGTGAAAATGTCAGGCAGTTGGGCATTGGGTCAATTTTTATGCTTTTGAAAGTATCTGGAAAGGTATGAGAGCCAGAACATTGGTTTCTTCGGCAAAGTCTCAGAGTTTTGTTAGTAGAAGTCACCAGTATTGGTCAAAATGTCGGGCAGTTGGGCATTGGGTCAATTTTTATGCTTTTGAAAGTATCTGGAAAGGTATGAGAGCCAGATCATTGGTTTCTTCGGCAAAGTCTCAGAGTTTTGTGAGAAGAAGTCGCCAGTATTGGTGAAAATGTCGGGCAGTTGGACATTGGGTCAATTTTTATGCTTTTAAAATTATTTTCGAATGTATGGGAGTTAGACGATAGGTTTCTTTAGCACAGTCTCAGAGTTTTGTGAGCAGACGTCACCAGTGTTGGTGAAAATGCTGGGCAGCTCGGGGGAAGAAGCAGTAAGGGGGTAACCGGTTGTATGAGGAAATGGTTGTACGGGGAAAACAGTAATGAGGAGAAAATGGTAGTACGGGAGAAACGGTTGTACGTGAAACAGTAGTACGGTGGAAACGGTAGTGCGGGGGAAATGTTAGTACGAGGAAATAGTAGAACGGTGAAATGGTGGTACGGAGAAAATAGTAGTGAGGAGGAAATTGTAGGGCGGGAGAAACGGTTGTACGGGGAAATAGTAGCACGATGATAACGTTTGTACGGGGAAACGGTAGTACGTAGAAAATTGTAGTACGGGGAAAAGTGTTGTATGGTGGAAACGGTAGTAAGGGTGAAACGGTAGCACAGACGTAATGATAGTATACAGCAAACGGTAGTTCGGCAAAACGGTTTTGCGGGAAAATGGTAGTACGGGGGAAAACCAGATTTGCGTAAGCTTATGGTAACTACTAAAATACTACTAAATCCATTTCTTCTTCATCTAAATCTAACTTTGCACACCCTTGCATACATTTTAGTATTAATGTCGCAAATCTCCGACCTAGCGGACAAGAATGCTTAATGTCCGCGTAGCCTTTAGGGGTGGGGGTATTTACTAGTCAGAATAGATGTGGCAAAGAGACTCGAACGTATCTAAATGTACAAATTAGCAAACAATTCAACGTTTTCTGTTCTTTTCATCCATAGAAAACCCAAGGTAATGTCAAAGGTCCTTCCGAAATACGTCTCAGGCCATTCAAATCTAGTAAAGCTTATGTCCAATACTGGGCCATCTTCCCCTAAAACCCTGAAACACGTGTTCTCTAAAATTGTATTTTCTACAACTTTGCCTTTGGAAGCAACTTTCTACCTATTATAGTTCTAGAGATCTGGGTCTACTTACTTACTTAACCCATTAAAGGTCTTGGCCTTCTGCAACATGCTTCTCCAACCGGACCTATCCGCAGCTAACGTCTCCCAGCTGCATACACCCACAGTTTTTAAGTCGGCAAGAGCTGCGTCATACCATCTGGATTTTGGACGCCCTGCACCTCTCTTGCCCTCCGGTCTGGTTTTAAGGATTTTTTTCGGAATACGATGATGTTCCATTCGTTGTACATGACCGAGCCAACGCAGTTGGTTTATTTTGGTAGTTCTGACTATGTCCGGCTCTACATAAAGCTGACTCAGCTCATAATTGAATCGTCTGCGCCATCGGTTCTGCCTTTGATCGAATACTGGTCCAAATATTGTCCGCAGTACTTTTCTTTCGAACGTGTGCAGCGATTGTTGGTCTCTTTGTGTCAAGCACCGCGACTCCGAACCATACGTAACCACCGGTCTGATCACAGATTTGTATATTGCGCATTTTGAATTCCGGCTTACTGACTTGGACTTTAAGATTTTCAGAAGGCCGTTATAACTCCGGTTGCCCAGAATTATTCGTCTCTTGATTTCGTCCGCGATGTCGTTATTAGTGTTCAGCTCCGATCCAAGGTATACGAATTTGTTGACCATTTTGAATGTGTGTGTGTCGATCGTTACGGTTTCCTCCTGGTGTTGATTCGAAGGCGGGATGATCATGTATTTCGTTTTATCGTCATTAACTTTCAACCCAAGGTATCTTTCCTCTCCAAGGCCATAAACTTGTCTTTAACAACATTCATTTTCCGTCCAAGTATGTCCAGGTCGTCTGCGAAACCTAGTAATTGATTGGAATTGGTGAAAATAGTGCCGCTGGAATGTCCATGGCGCGCACAGCTGCTTCAAGGGTCAAGGTTCAAGGGTCCCTGACGTAGGCCTTCCTCTATGTCGAAAATCTCTGACAGTTGGTTACGGATCCTTACTCGGCTATTAACCCCGTTCAGTGTTAACTTGGTTAGCAAGATCAGTTTGTTGGGGATTCCAAATTCCTCCATTCCTCTCCATAGCTTACTTCTTCTAACGCTGTTATAGGTTGCCTTGAAGTCAACGAACAAATGGTGTGTTTGTTTGTATATGGGCAGAGTATGCTGGTCTCCCACTCTTCCGGTAACTACTCGACATTCCACAAACGCGTGATGACCTCGTGCATCTCTATACATAGCGCGTTGCCGCCGTTCTTGGAAAGTTCGCCGGGTAGATTGTCTCGCCTCGAAATTTCAGCTTCAAATTATTGCGTCGTTGGTTGTTCTATGAATGGTTGCGCAGTATGAAATGTCAATTCGTTGTTTTCTTCGTTTCGGTTGAGCGGTGTGTTCGGATTGGGCAGTTCTTTGAAGTACTCAGCCCATGTCGCAATGCACCTTTCCTCATCTGCTAAGACCAATCCATTCTTGTCCTTACAGAGCAAAGGTTGTTGACTGTAACCATTTTTAGATTCGATTATTCTCCGATAAAAGTTCCGAGTTTCCTTCCTATTGTCAAACTTTTCAATTTCGATCAAAACGTTCCTATCCTGCAGCCGTTTTTTGTTTAGGAACAGTTTTCGAGCGAAATTTCTCTTCAAACGGTATCCTGCCTGGCCTGCTCAATTGTATCGACTCAGAGTCGAGCTGCGTTTTTTTTCTCCAGAGCTTGCTGGCATTCATCGTCGAACTAGTTATTTCTTTGGGGATTGGGTAGTTAGATAGGGTAGCTCCTGATTGCATATGAGCGGAATGTGTCAGTCCGTGTCATGTGCCATGCGTGCAACTGTCTAATTATCAAGTGCTCTTTTTACGTCCACGTTGTAGTCCCCGAGACCTCAATTCTCTTCAGAGTTTTGTGCTAAACTTAAGAGTGCTTCCTGATGACTTTCCTACGGGTCATCGGGGAAACGGAAGTAGGTTGGGCGTTTGGTTAAGCTCCAAACACCGGAAAAAATGGATACCGGTTATGAAATCAACAACACAGTCTCGGTTCGGACAGGATAGAGATGTGGGTTATCCCTCCTAATTGTAGAAGTGGTCATCTCCCAGGATTATGGCATTTTTACAAAAAACCCTTGAAACACGTGGTCTCTAAAATTTTATTCTCTACAACTTTGTCTTTGGAAGCAACTTTCTACCTCTCATAGTTCTGGATATTCGGGTCATCCTGTCCAATTATGGAAGCGGCCATATACCAGAAGGTGGCAATATTTCCCCAAAATCCTGAAACACGTGTTCGCTTAAATTTAGTTCTCTACAACTTTGCCTTTGACAATAAATCTCGATATTGCATAGTTAAGGAAATATAGACGAAAAACTGTTTTCGTATATGGCCAAGAATCTCAATTTCGTCCATTCCATTGGTCTCAGTGCCCAGACCTCTGACCCGATTCCCACCAAAAATTAATGCCAGTTTTGTAACATCAAATGCTTTCGTTTGACACCAAAATGAGGAATTTCCGTGCTATACTTGCTGAGATATTTCCGAAAAAGTTTCATCGACCCTCGAAAATTTCGTGTCCGACCTCCACTTCTTCGAACATATCTCCGGAACTACTTGGCCGATCTTGAATCATGGGAGGCATGTACCTTTCAGGGAAAAAAATTTTAGGCTGATCGGTTGAGCCGTTTGGAAAAAAAGTGGAGACAGGCAGACAGACAGAGAGACAGACGGTCATTTTTTTATTGCTGATTCTTCATCTCTAGACGATAGTAGATGCACCCCCCAACTCCCACCTCGATGACCCCATGTTACAATAAAATTGTTTGTAGTAAACGTATAGGACCTTTCTACTTCGTACGGGTCCAAAAATAGAATTAAAAACGAGAATTCACCCGTAATTTGAATTGAAATTTTTAGTGGAATTAAATCCAGAGTTTCAAAATTAAATTTACATCACTATGGTATCCTCTTTAAATGCGAGTACTGATTTGTTAATAGACCTTTCATTGGATCGAAAGCAATTTCAAATGACCAATATTTGTTGTTAAAACTCATTAGTGCAATTGACATACGACTGCATAAACACCGCGTCATTTCATAATCCCATTCCAATGTTTTTATAGTCCGTTTCTATAAATGGATAGCAGAATTACACAGTTTGCTATTTTCAATTAATAATGGCCACTTCAGCCGAATAGAAATATCCTTTATTCGAACAGCATTTCGTATAACAATTTACTTGTAACGTGAATCTTTCAACATTCATTTTAATTCGAGATTCCTTATGATGCTAGGTATAAAGAACGGTTCTCGATTTCTTGTCGAATTTTAATTATTTATTTAAGTTTCTATTTCGTCAAAAGAATAGACATCGCAAAAACCTTTAACAGACAGAAAAATGCTCGGAAAAATGTAAAATTCTTTGAGAAACACATTGCTTTACCTAAGGGTATGTCAATTACAAAATGAGCGACATTCATTGAGAAAGTTCATTATTTGCGAATAACATATATCGTTTCATCACTCAATTCGTCCATGCAACATAGATTTGTCGCAACATCGACAGTTTCGATCCTTTATCGCACACAATGCGTATTTTCTGATGACGACCGACGGACGTATGTACCACTTTTTAGACCCGTACCAAGAACGTAGTGCTTCGAAAAGGGGTCTATTGCGTTTACCACGACGTTTGTAACCAGTCGAATTTTGACCCGGAAGTGGGGGGAGCATCGATCATGGTCCTTAGATGGCGAATCAATAATAAAAAAAATGTCCGTCCGTCCGCCCGTCAACACGATAACTCGAGTAAAACTCAACCGATTTTCCCTGAAAGGTAATCAAAAAACCTTTTATGGAATTGAATCTGGGCACTGTCGGCCCAAGGGCCACCGAGCTAGGGCCATTTAAGTGGTTTTTGGGCTTTTGTTGATAACTCAAATAAATGTTTTGCGATTTTCATAATTTTTTTTTTGTTTGAAAGACCTGGGCATGGCCGACAATTTATGGAAGAAACTTTTTTGGATTTGAGTCCTTGGACTTAACTAGGACACTAAAAACGATTCTATGCTAGGGCCATACGTGTTTTTTGTACATAACTCGAGTAAGTCTATTCCGATTATCATAACCTTTTTTTTTGAAACATCTGAGCATGGCCGACAATTTGTGGAAGAAACTTTTTTGATTTTGAGCTTTTGGACTTAGCTAGGACACTAAAAACGAGTCTCTCCTAGGGCCCTTTTTTTTGTACATGACTCGAGTATAAATCTCTTCCGATTTTCAAAAAAAATTATAATCGAAAGGTCTAGGAATATCTTACATTTTATGGAAGAAAGCATTTTGATTAGATGCCCTTGGACTCAGCCAGGAACCTGAAACTAGGCCCAATTTGTTTGTTTACATAAATCGGGCAAATCCTAACCGATTTCTTGATTCTTTTTCTATTTGAGAGGTAACCGTGTACCGAATTACATTCATAAATAAATTTGGGCCTGCCCTGGGGTTTGTCTATGGAAGTATGTGTCAGAGGCATTTCCTTATGGCCCTAGGTCGGTCCTAAGGTCGGCTCTTAACAAAAAATAGTTTTTTGTTGTAGAGAAAATTGAGGCGAACATTTTTGTCTTTTTGGAGATCAATTTTGTGCTTTCGGGAGGGTTCTTTTCACCGTTTCTTCGGACGGGTTTTCAATATTGCCCTATCGGCAATTTCCAATACAACTTAATGTGGACGTAATTTCAAACACTTAAGAGTTAAGGCAATATTTACTTAAATCCGTTCGAGTCTTTTCGTAACATCAACTCTGTTTGCCATATCTATTCTGATACGTACGGGTCCCCTGCGTATGTTTAGTTTCACTTTTTACGCGGTGGCAATGCGTCCGTGGAAAATATTTTCTCGGATTCTACGGAAAGTTCTAAGGCTAAGTGTATTTTCGCTTATTAAAATCAGTTCAGTGGATCCGAAGATTTGACCTTCAGAAGATCTTCATTTTCAATACGAAAAGTGCATTTTCATAAAATCAAATGTTAATGAAAACATCCTACTAGTTAGTTACTGGTTTCTATTGGCACTTGTATGAAAAAGGAATTTTTTAGCTCGCGTACGAAAATGGCTCGATAGCTTCTATTTTGCAAGGACCTTCGGCTGAGCGTTCTATGCCATGCCATAAGAGATTTACAGGAGACCAAAAACCACTTAAACGGCCCTAGCTCTGCGGCCCTTGGGCCGATAGTGCCCAGATTCAATCCCATAAAATATATTTCGATTACCTTTCAGGGAAAATAAAGTTTTTGAAAATCGGTTGTGTTTTACTGAAGTTATCGCGGTGACGGACGGACGGACATTTTTTTTATTGCTTATCTGTCATCCAAGAACCATGATCGATCCCACCCTACTCCACGGTCAAAATCGGGGTGGTTACAAACGTCGTGGCAAACGCATAATACCCCTTTTCGAAGAACTTCGTTCGGTCTAAATACACTCACGAAAAAGTGAAAAGAGACACATTTTTAGTTTTGTGGTTAGACTCAAACGAAAAACGAAGTTCTACGAAAAGGGGTATTATCCGTTTACCATGACCTTTGTAACCACCCCAATTTCGACCGGGAAGCAAGGGGGGAGCATCGATCATGGTCCTTAGATGTTTAATCAGCAATAAAAAACATATGAAGGGACCGGTACGTATCAGAATAGATGTGGCAAACAGAGTTGATGTTACGAAAAGTCTCGAACGTATTTTAGTAAATATTACCTTAACTCTTAAAAGTGTATGAAATTACGTCCACATTAAATTGTATTGGAAATTGCTGAGAGGACAATATTGAAAAACCCGTCCGAAGAAACGATGCAAAAAAAGTCTTCCGAAAGTACAAAATTGACCCCAAATGGACAAAAATGTTCATCTCAATTTTTTCTACAACAAAGGAGAAAACCATTTTTTGTCAAGGGCCGACCTTAGGACCGACCTAGGGTCTTCAGGAGAGGCCTCGGACAAATACTTACGTAGACAAAAATGTTTCCCTCCATTTTCTCTACAACATTCCCTGACAGATACAATTTTTCTTTGCGTGTAGTGAAAAACCATTTTTTTGTCTAGGACAGACACCTAAGGACCGACCTAGGGCCATAAGGAAATGCCTCGGACACATACTTTCATATACAAAATGTTTCCCTCAATTTGCGCTGCAACATAGCAAAAAAATTTTTTTTGGCTATGGCCAACCTTAGAACAGACCTGAGGCCCACTTCAGCCCTAAGCACAGGCACCGGGCCCAAATTTGTTTTTAAATATAATTCGGCACTCGATTACCTCTCAAATAGAAAAAGAATCAACGAAATCAGTTAGGATTTATCAAACTTATGTAAGTAAACACGTTAAACCCTAGTATGAACTCAGCTTTAGGGTCGTGACTGAGTCCAAGGGTTTCTAATCAAAAATTTTCTGCCATAAAACGAGAAACAGTCCTAGACTTTTCGATCAAACAAAATTTGAAGAGATTTACTCGAGTTATGTACAAAAAACATGTAGAGCGCTAGCAGAGACTCGTTTACGGTACCCTAGCTATTTCCTAGGGCCTAATCTTAAAAAAGTTTCTTCTACTAATTGTTGGGCTGTCGATTAAAAAAACAGTTATGAAAATCGGAAAAGATTTACTCGAGTTGTGTACATAAAACACGTATAGCATTAGCAGCGACTCGGTTTTAGTGCCCTAGCTAAGTCCAGGGACTCAAATTTTAAGAAGTTTCTTCCATAAATTATTGGCCATGCATAGATCTTTCAAACAAAAAAAAAAGTTATGAAAATTGTAAAATATTTACTCGAGTTATGTACAAAAGACAAAAAACCACTGAAACGGCCCTAGCTCGGCGGCCCTTGGGTCGACAGTGCCCAGATTCAATCCCATAAAAGATATTTCGATTACCTTTCATGAAATAAAACATTTTTGAAAATAGGTTGTGCTTTACTGAAGTTATCGCGGTGACAGACGGACGGACGGACAACGTTTTTATTGTTGCTTCGTCATCTAAGCACCAGGATCGATGCTCCCCAAATACTCCCAGGTCAAAATTTGGGTTGTTAAAAACGTCGTGGTATGAGCATAAGGCCCCTAAAGGGTCTAAAAATGTCCGACCGTCCGAAACCGCGATAACTTGAGTAAAACTCAACCGATTTTCAAAAACTTTTTTTCCCTGAGAGGTAATTGAAAAGTTTTTTATGGGATTGAATCTGGGTACTGTAGGCCCAAGGGCCGCCAAGCTAGGGCTGTTCAAGCGGTTTTTGGTCTTTTGTACATCTTTTCCGATTTTCGTAAATATTTTTTGTTTGAAAGATCTGGGGATGGCCGATAATTTATGGAAGAATTTTTTTAAAATTTGAGTCCTTGGACTTAGCTAGAGCACTAAAACTGAGTCTATTCTAGGGCCATATGTATTTTTTGTACATAACTCGAGTGAATCTTTTCCAATTTTCATAAATTTTTTTTGTTTGAAAGATCTGGGCATGGCCGACAATTTATGGAAGAATTTTTTTTGGATTTGAGTCCTTGGACTTAGCTAGGACACTAAGAACGAGTTTATACTAGGGCCTTTTTGTACATAACTCGAGTAAATCTTTTCCGATTTTCAATTGTTTTTGATCGAAAAGTCTAGCACTGTCTCCCGTTTTATGGAAGAAAGTTTTTTGATTAGAAACCCTTGGAATCAGCGAGGTCCTCAAAACTGTTTTTCTGCTAGGGCCCAACGTGTTCGCTTACATAAAGTGGATAAATCCTTACTGATTTTGTTGATTCTTTTTCTATTTGAGAGGTAATCGAGTACCAAATTATATTAAAAAACAAATTTGGACCCGGTGTCTGTGCTTAGGGCTGAAGTAGGCCTCAGGTCTGTCGTGAGGTCGGCCTTAACCAAAAAAAATTTTTTTCTATGTTGCAGAGCAAATTGAGGGAAACATTTTTGTCTGTAGAAGTATGTGTCCGAGGCATATCCTTATGGCCCTAGGTCGGTCCTAAGGTCTGCCCTAGACAAAAAAAATGGTTTTTCACTATGTTGTAGAGAAAATTGATGGAAATATTTTTGCCTATGTTAGTATTTGTCCGAGGCCTCTCCTGAAGACTCTAGGTCGGCCCTAGACAAAAAAATGATTTTTTTATGTTGTAGAAAAAATTGACATGAACATTTTTGTCTATTTAGGGGGTCAATTTTGTACTTTTAGAAGGTCTTTTTACGCCGTTTCTTCGGTCGGATTTTTCAATATTACCCTCTCGGCAATTTCCAAAACAATTTAACGTTGACCTAGTTTCATAGACTTAAGGATTAAGGCAATATTTACTTAAAGACGTTCGACTCTTTTCGTAACATCAACCCTGTTTGCCACATCTATTCTGATACGTACGGGTCCCTTCATATGATTAGTTACCATTCATGCAAAACAAGTTTTTTTCACGATTAAACTTCAAATCTATTAAATCTTGCCACCTAACTTAAAAGTTCCTATAATGGCGACCGCATTTCTCCTTTACACAGGCATTTTCAATATCTGAGAAATGCCCAAGATCGTGACTAGCTTGTCTTGGCTGTAATCAATTTGGTCAGCTCGTTAAAAATATGCAGTGCCTTCGAGTCCCATTGTCTCCACTGGGAAAGTTACGAACAGGTAGTTGTTGTAGCTGATTGTTTAACTTAAAGCTTTGTCAATTGTTAAAGTTTAAACGCCGTAGGCTAAACTTTTTTCGAAAAACGGAGTATTAGATTATATTAGATTGAAGGTGTGAGGGGATCAAAATAAAATTGACAGGAACCTAGACAATTTATCCTTTGTTCCCTTGCCCCCTCTTTCTTCATTTATTGATATAATACATAGAATACATAAATACATAAATACATGAAATAGTACAATTTCACAAAGAAAGATATGTTTGAAAAATGAAAAAGTTGTGTGAGCGTCACATCTATGTGATTGTGTATCTTGTCAGGGTATATATGTGTTGTGTCTATATCCGTGTGGTGTACCAATTCACTACCAGTCAAGCCGTCTTGTCCTTTTAAGGAAAGAGTCCAAATCCTGGACCTTCAATTTATCTATTGTAAAGTCAGGTAGGCTTAGTTATGGTTGGCCCAAGATCCGTTGCATATTACTTCTGTATTTCAGGCAGTCACTGATGACGTGGAAACCGGTTTCTTCACCATATCCGCAGGCAAATTTGGGATTGTCTGCACATCCTTTAACATTGAGGTATTTGTAAAGCCTACAGTGTCCTCTCAGGACTTCAACAACTCTCTTAATGTTAGGTCTATCAAGGTTCAAGCAATCAATGAACTCCTTTAGAGGTTTTTTACAAAAAATGTTGTGTGCCTCCCCCCATCGTACCTCTCAAACGCAATCCCATGCTGTTTAACAAGCCAGTTTTTTACGCGCTTTTTTTCTGATTTCGAAATACCGCAGAAGGCTTCTGGCCCTATCGGGCGCTTATTTGCTCCCTTGTCTGCTAATTCGTTATTCGTCCTTCTCATTACCCTGATTACCTACAGACAGTTTTTTTACTTTCGTAAATTTACCAGACTCTCAAAACCACCAGCAGGGGCATTTAGATGTCCAGCAGGGGCTTTGCACGCTCCTCGAATTTTGTTTTGTTATATTATGAAGTAAATTGATGGGATTTTTTATCAATGGAAATATGGGACAGATTCCTCCCCTAAGTTCTCTAAGTCGGCTTAAGAGTGAATTCGTCCAGAAGAATATCTATAGTCAAGTCAAATTCGGGCTCTGATAACCAGACTCAAACAAAAACAGGCCATGCCTCAAGCACTGTGATGCAACCTGACTGGAAATCAACCCCCACAGCCGCAATGGAAGCAATGCTAAACTTATCTCCATTACACATCTTCATTCATACAGAGGCACTGGCCACTCTAAGTAGGATATCAGGACACCAACCTATCAGAGTAACAGACCACTCACAGATCTGGCTAGAATATATGAAAAAAGAACCTATATTAAGCATGCCTACAGATAGGATAATAACTGAATTTAAATTTGACAAGAATTTCGACATTCATATATCTCCAATTGAGGACTGATTTAACGGTATTTACCCAGCAGGAGCAGGATTATACTGTGACAAACTTAAAATTCAAAGATCTAGATACCATTGGGAAACTACGTTTCGATCCTTTTAGCAGAAATAAGAGCCATCATAGAAGGCCGTCATGCTATCAAAGATAGTAACACCACTAATGAGATTATCTTCATCTGCTCAGATAGTCAAGCAGCTTCAAAAGCTCTCTCATCAGTTGAAATAAAATCAGCACAGCTACTGTCAACCGCATAGACTTATTGTGGGTACCAGCTCACTCAAACATAGAGCGTAATGAAAAAGCCGACGAATTAGCGAAAAAGGGAGCAATGAGTAAATTCATAGGTCCAGAGCCAGTAACGGGATCACCATATTCCAATATAAGACGTAAAATAACAAAACTAAGGTCCGAAATGTTCGCTTCACACTGGCATAGTATCCCAAGCTAAAAATTGTATTAGAATCGACAACAAAACGTCGAAAGTCCTGTTAAATGTAAGTACAACTAGACTGAAAAAATATGTTGGCATAGCAACAGGACACTTCGGCTTCAATAAACAGTTAACAACAATAGGTAATCGATCGGATCCAAGCTGTGACCTATGTGAGGAACACATAGAAACAGCTGAACATTTTCTTTGCTACTGCCCTGCTTTCATTACAGCAAGAAGAAATCATCTAGGCGGTTACACCATTAGGTATAGCCTAATTAGATCTTTGCAACCAAAAGACATCCTGAACTACATTGCTAGTACAGGAAGGTTCGATACAACAGCAAATGTCTAAACAATATTAATTACAGTAAGCACAATGGGCCCAAAGGTGGCCTCCGTGCGCGTTCTATCATTAGATAGAACTACTAACTTTAAAAAAAAAAAAAAAAACTGACTGAAAATGACGGAATTGAAGCAAACATTGCTGATTCGGAATAAATTTTGCTTTCTACAACAAATAAATTTTTTACTGCATTAGGTCGATATAGAGTCCTAACGGTTGATGTAGTATGTTTGGCAAACCATGTTTATGTCAAAAATTTCACAAAAAATTCTCCGTCGAAGTTATTTGATTTGTCCTCAAAAAAGTGACTAGAGACCATACTGATATGTTTCGAATCATATCATATTTGGTGTCAACAGTACGGCAGGACCTAAATAATGATGATAAAAATAATTTTAGCGGATATTACCTCCTTTAGTGTGCTAAAAAGCCGATTTTGGCTTCACGGAGGTTACAATATTTACAACGTTTTGCCAAACGGGATGTCTTGACTTGGAGAGATGTTTTCATGCTATTGCATAGTGTGGACCTCAGGCCGAAAGGCAGCAGCCACAGTTTCTCTGGCTAGGGCTGTCCAAACCGGTGGAACCGTGGAACTCACTTAAAAAGTACCCTATTTTTGACTAAAAAGTCGAACATTTTCAAAGAACGTTATAGTGCAATTTAGGCATCTACTTAAAGTTAATAAACACTGCAAATGTCGCTTCACTCCGAATAATTTTTCAATACTTTCAGTTTTTACACGCAAAAATTTAAATTTATCTTAAACAGTCTACGCAATAACAAGCAAAAGTCAAATTTTTGCAGCGCAAAAACTGAAGGTACAGGAAAATTATTTCGTCGTTGGGTCCGGCATTTGTGACGCAATTTTTTTAACACAACGTAGTTTTGTTTTAAAAAAAGCGCTGTAATTTTTTCAGGAAATTAAAACTTTGAAAACAAGATTCCATTCAAACAAACTTCTGTGTATTATCAGCGACAGCGTCACCTCAAGCGATATCATTAATTTTGGAAGCGGACTTTTGGACTGCGTCACACTTTACCTTTTAAGAGGTTTTTGTTGTGATTTCCCGTCTGTGATCAGCTGAAACCAAATTTTTGGACCCGTACGAAGTGCAAAGGTCTTCTACGTTTACTACAAACAATTTTATTGTAACATGGGGTAGATCGAGGTGGGAGGGGGGGATGCATCTATTATCGTCTAGAAATGACGAATCAGCAATAAAAAAAATGTCCGTCTGTCCGTCCGTCCGTCTCCACTTTTTTTCCAAACGGCTCAACCGATCAGCCATTTTTTCCCTGAAAGGTACATGCCTCCCATGATTCAAGTTCGAAGATGAGCAAAATCGATGGAGTGGTTCTGGAGATATGGTCGACGAAGTGACCAAAAACATGGTTTTTCGAAGGTCGGTGAAGCTTTTTCTCAAATATCTCAGCAAGTATAGCACGGAAATTCTTCATTTTTGTGGTAATTGGTACAGGGGTCTGGGCACTGGGACCAATGAAATGGACGAAATTGAGATTCTTGGCCATACGTAAACAGTTTTTCGTCTATATTTCGCCTATATTTCCTTAACTATGCAATATGGAGATTTACTGTCAAAGGCAAAGTTATAGAGAATTAAAGTATAAGCGAACATGTGTTTCAGGGTTTTGGGAAATATGGCCCAATCCTGGTATATGGTTACTTCCATAATTGGGCAGGATGACCCGGATCTCCAGCACTGTGAGAGTTAGAAAGTTGGTTCCAAAGTCAAAGTTGTCGAGAATTATATTTAAGCGAACACGTGTTTCAGGGTTTTGGTGAAATATGGCCCAATCCTGGTATATGGCCGCTTCCATAATTGGACAGGATGACCCGGATCTCCAGAACTGTGAGAGATAGAAAGTTAGTTCCAAAGGCGAAGTTGTAGAAAATTAAATTTAATAGATGCAGCTTCAGGGGAATCACGCTCGAAAGACTTCTTATTACAGAAGATTTCAATAGCTATTCAGAGAGGCAATGCGGCTTGCATCCTGGCAACATTAGGGAATAGTAGAGTAGATGAATTTTATTTATTGTAATTTGTTGTTGAAAAGATCGTTTTTTTACAGGCTGTGCCAATGTGAGCAGTCTTTTTTTTCGCTTTAATTTAAACGAACACGTATTTCAGGGTTTTGGGGAGATATGGTCCTGGTATATGACCACTTCCATAATTGGGCAGGATGACCTAGATCACCTAGATCTCCAGAACTATGACAGTTAGAAAGTTAGTTCCAAAGGCGAAGTTGTAGAGAATTAAATAAAAGCTCAAACGTGTTTCAGGGTTTTGGGGAAATATGGCCCAATCCTGATATATGGCCACTTCCATAATTGGGCAGGATGACCCAGATCTCCAGAACTATGAGAGTTAGAAAGTTGGTTCCAAAGGCGAAGTTATAGAGAATTAAATTTAAGCGAACACGTGTTTCAGGATTTTGGGGAGATATGGTCCAATCCTGGTATATGGCCACTTCCATAATTGGGCAGGATGACCCAGATCTACAGAACTATGAGAGTTAGAAAGTTGGTTCCAAAGGCGAAAATGTGGAGAATTAAATTTAAGCGAACACTTGTTTCAGGGTTTTGGGGATGTATGGCCCAATCCTGGTATATGGCCACTTCCATAATTGGGCAGGATGACCAAGATCTCCAGAACTATGAGAGGTAGAAAGTTGCTTCCAAGGACAAAGTTGTAGACAATAAAATTTTAGATAACACGTGTTTCTGGGTTTTAGGTAAAAACGACTTAGTCCTTGGATATAAGCTTTTCTAGATTTGAATGGTCTGAGACGTACTTCGGTAGGTCCTTTGACATTACCTTGGGTAATTTCTATGGATCTTTGAAATTCTTACAGTTATAAAAGAACAGAAAACGTTGGATTGTTTGCTTATTTGTATATTTAGGTACGTTCAAGTCACTTTGCCACATCTATTCTGTTTGTCACATCTATTCTGATACGTACGGGTCTTTGGTTATGTTTGTTAAAAAAATTTTATTCCACGATTTGCTCAGAATAGTCCAAGGAATCGAATGACACCAAAATCTTTGGAATCGAAGATGTGGTGGTTTTAAGTTTCATACATACTGGTCGAAGTTTTCCCGAATTCACTCTTAAGGATCTACCTAATAAAAATACTTTTTTTTTAGTTTGAAAATTGTTTTAACTATTTTTTGAAATTTAGGGAGTTTTGTGGATACTTGGGGAGATTTTTACGCAGCTCATTCGGACGGATTTTTTAATATTGCCCTTTCGGCAATTTCCAACCCAAATTACTTCTCCCATCATAACATTTTACGCTTTACGCTTTTACGCTTTAAGCTAATAAGCCACATTTGCTATCCCAGTTTGAAATTTGACATTTGTGGCTTACAAACCTAGACACCACTTTGAAAGTTCAACTAAATGACCCAAGTAGTCTGGCCCCGAGTAACAGGTTAGAATCAAACATGAAATATTGTTTGATGTCAGTTTCTATAGCGTTTACATAATTTACAAAGTAGCAATACCGATGGAATGAGCATTTTGTGTTTCCTACTGAGAATATTAATGACTGTCAGTAATATTGCGTTATCTTGATTTTAAAAAATTATTTTATCTCAGATCGTTTGATGAATGGTGAAAGAATCAAACGCATTTCTTCCAAGTGTTGCATGTGTTACATATGCGGCGCTACGGGCGCTATACTGAATTAGTTTGACAAATGTCACGTCAAAACAAAAATCTCAAAAATGTCGGACAACGAAGCCGTACAACTATTGTTTTTCGACACATTTCCTCATGAAGTAAACGAGGTAAGTCAGGGATTTGTTCATAAAATCATACATTGTACTATTGACTAATAAACAGCACATTTCGTCTTTATTCGAGCGTTCAATTTTAAGTGAAAAATTTAATAAATGTTGCAGGAACTGAACTTGGACTTGGTTCAATTTCCGAAGCCTGTGTATATTACTGAAGTTCGTATAATTCCGCTTGGTGCACGTGTAAAAGCAGATTTTGCTGGTGGTGATCGATTGGGTGCAACAAATCCATCAAAATTTAATATTGAATTCTTCGTCAACGATTTGGGTAAACCTGGTTCTTCGTTCGAGTCTCTGGGTAGCTTGGAGTACAATCAAAACGACTGCATTCATTTGGATTGCGTTAAAAAAGACACAAGACAAATTCCTACTGACGGTTTAGTTTTACGTGGCTGGTACACAACCATTACTTTAGCTGTCTATGGAACGCTCACAAACGGAATAACAGAATCGCCACAAGAAGAAGTTATAGTCGCACCTCCACCAGTTGTCGAAAAATTACCAGCAGAGCCTGAAGCCATCTGGCAGCCGGCACCGCAACCACCCGAAGAAGAAATTCCGCCCAGAGAAGAAGTGTACATAGAATTCGAACCAAAACCATTCAATCAGCCGCAATTCCATCACACGGAACCGTTGAAAGAAAATAATCGACCGTTTGTACGACAACCAGATAGAACCGCATCGAGTGAGAGTGATTGGGACCGAGAAGATGAAGTACCAATCAAACATCCAGAAAATTCGCCAGTAGCTCGTGCACGTAGTCGTGAAATATCAAGAACTCGAGATTGTAGTCGTGGCTACTCTAGATCGTCGAGCCGTGAAAGAGATTTTTCGAATCGTTCGAAACGCGACTGGTCGCAGAGCCCGGAATACCGTCGGTCGCGACGAAGAACATCGTCTTATGAACGTCGGGATGTGTCTAGAGAGCACGACAAAGAACATGAGAGTAAACGGCCTAGAACGCCACCGATTTTATCGCCGAAACGTCCACGAACACCAGATCAAGCGTCTCCCACTGACAGTGTGGAAGAAGTGAGTTATAAAGGAAGAGGTGAGCGAAAGTATAGTGAAAAGAGTCGATCTGCTGAAAATGAACCAAAGGCTCGTGTGGAATCACCAGTACAAATGGATTTGTTAGTGGAATCTCCAATTGGTGGTGTTGATGAATCCTCTCAAGGTGGTGAGGCATTTGAACCGATTTTAAGTGATGAAGAAATCAACGACGAATGTGAGGGTCAATTTGACATAGACTACGATGACAACGAATGTGAAGAGTTTATCAAATTCGTAGAGCCGACGACAACAAAATTAGAAAAGTTTGTAAATATTTACGAGAAGCGGTCTATGAAAGAGGTTGAATTGGCAATAAAACATGTTCATAGCTATCGACTTCGTGACGACGCCGCCACGTATGCCAATTTCAATAGTCTGACGCCTGAGTCAAAGGAAGCGTGGGTTGACTGTGCGGAGAATTTCGTTCAAATTCTGCAGGTCATCCACAATTTCTCTTGCTACAAACGAAACGAGATGCTAGATGCAATTGTAAGTGAACACAAGGCTACGTTGGTCGATTGGATTAGAATTGGATTGTTCCACGCAATGTCTCAGCCATATCCGGTTTATAAAATTCGCCAAATGAAAGTCGGGGCGAAGTTAACGGAACTTCTCGGATGTTGTTGTGATCTATTGACCGTTCTCCTACGCGAGGAAAAATTAAATGTTTTCCAAGAGTTGTTCAAGTTGTACTACCAGGAGCACATGGCCTTGTCCATCAAATTGATGATCATAAAAGCAATCTACTCGTGTCTCGACCAGACGATAGGCGTAAATTATTTTGTATCCGATTGGGATGGAGAGAATGGCTACGAGAAGCTTATCAAAGCTATCATAGAAAATCCATTGACGAGGGCGAAGTTTGCATTGAGATCCGTGCTGAAGAAAGTCAACCTCTTCGAAGGACTAGAATTATTGAAAGACACAATGAATCGATTCATTTCTAACGGGAGCATCTCATTCACCGAATCCGATATTTCCATGCTGAAAACCGTTCTCTCCAGCGTCCTCGCATCCTTTACCATAGAATCAATTCAATTCAGTCAACCTAAAAGATATCTTCCCGTTTCGGCGACGTTCGAAATCGTCAAGGACTTGGCATCCATTCGAAGTACCATCGCAACGTTTCTGTCATACTTCAAGAACAATTTATTTTTTGAATGCATTATGATGATGTTGGGGAATCAGCATCTGTTGCCGTCCGTGGTTTTGGATTTGTGTTTGAAAATCATCGAGGCTTTGGCGAACACTAATTGGGGACTGGATTACTTGTATAACAAGCCGGAATTGACTAATGTGCTAGCGAAGATTTTAATCGAACAATCTCATGAGGAGAATGCGGAAGTCATGGACGAAGACTTTGATGCAGCCAAGTACAACAATTTTGGAATCGAACTTATTTACAAGGTAAGAGATTTTCTCATATTGCCTGATGACTTTGACGACCGTTCACCTTTCAAAAACAAAACTTTGTTGCTACATTCCTCTAATAACTCGTTTTACTTGCCGAAACTAAAATGATCTTTTCGACTTGTACCACTCAAGCCTCTGAGAAATGAGCGGCGTTCCCGGTACATTAGATTTATCAGTTTGGGACGACCTATTGTTGGTCTTGAAATACAGATCCTGGGATCCTTTGTTAATTTTCCCGTTCATCATATAAATCATTATGTGAGCCTTCCTGTCGCTTCCAAGAACCGGTCCAAAATGACAGGTCCACATTTGATAGCCTCAGATCTTCTCACAGTAAAATTCCCAAGAATCCTGCGTCTCATTTGGAGGAATTTAGGGCAATCACATAACACGTATATGCCCGTTTCCGCAAGAACATCCTGGGGTCTCCGACAACCGCAGCTTATTCAGGTGTCGGTTCAGCCCACAGTGACTAGTCCCTACTACCCTTCTGATACGATCCCGGTCCATTTTGATAAGCTCCTTGGCTCATTTTTCATCAGGTTTCGGGAAGAAGCGCTTCGTATGCGCGCCTCCTTCATATGCTTCCCAGCGTTCTGCGTGTCTCCGTCGCACCCAGTTGCTTAATACATCATTGTATCATGCCTGGGGTATTGGTAGAAGTGGCTCCACTCCGCTTGTTGTGGTAGCGGAGCCTACCCTAACAAGCTCATCTGACCTTTCGTTTCCCTCCACGCCAGAATGTCCAGGTACCCAGACCAAGGTAATCTGATTACTCAGTGTAGTTTGTATAATCCCTTCCCTCTTTCATCAGCTTGGAGGTCGAGGTGGGTGACATGAGCGCCCTAATCATCTCTTTACTGTCCGAACAGATAAAGATCACTTTTCCCTGCGTCCCCACCGGCAGTGATTATTGAGGTCCCATGAGAGCTGCGTAGACCTCTGCCTGGAGGACACTGGCAATTTTGCCCAAATGGAACCAACTGCCATGTGCAGTGTCTGGATCGTATATTCCAGCCTCTGCTCTTCCCACGGCCTTAGATCCATCAGTGAAAAACACTTTCGCATTTCTAGGCAAACAACTTGGCCACCCATCCAGCCATTCTTGCCTGCTCGGGAATATCGCTTCAAAACGCCTAGTTAAGTCAGTTACTGCAGCCATCAGGTCTCTTGGCATGTCAAAAAGCGGAAACGAAAAAACGTCTCTAATTCTGCCATGCCCTAAACGGAAGTACGGGGTCCATAAGCCTGACTGCTCTATCCTATCCGCAATGGCAAAAGCTCTGGTCTTAATTACTAAGTCCAAAGGCGGTATCGCTAGCAGCGGCTCCAAGGCCGCGGTGGCAGTGTTCTTCATAGCTCCAGTGATGCTTATGCACACTAGCCTTTGTATCTCACTCAGTCTCTTTCTTGCTTTCTCCACGTCCATTCTTGGCCACCATACTACAGAACCGGGGCTCATCATGGGTCGGATCACAGCCTCGTGTAGCCACCGAATGGCCTTAGATGACAGACCCCAATTCCTCCCAAAGGAGTTCTTAAAGATACAAAACGCCGTCAAGGGCTTTTGTGCCTTGTCTTCGGTATGATCGATCCAATTTAGTTTGCTGTCCAGCGAAACCCTGAGGTATTTTGCTCTTGGAACGAGTTCTAGGTCCACACTGAAGAGCCTCCTCTTTCCCACCAGATCTGATCCTGTACTTCTTTTACTGAATAGCACAAGGTCTGTCTTAGTGGGGTTGACCCTTAGGCCCTTCTCCAAACACCAGTTCTCCACTGTTCCCAGCGCAACTCTCATGCGATCTCCTTAGGTGCTTTCAAACTTCCCTCTAGCTAGAACCGTCAGGTTGTCTGAGTACCCCTGCGCATAGATTCCTTCCTCATTCAGTTTTCTAATGAGAGAGTCTACCACTATGCACCAGAGTACGGGTGAAAGGATCCCGCCTTGTGGTCATCTCTTGGCTACCCAAAGATTTTTCTTGTGACCACATATAATAGCCTCAACCGTTCTATCCCCGAGCATGCTTTCTATTCATCTCATCACAACTCCTCCCACTTTTCTTTCAACCAGGGCTTGACGAATAATATCGAACCTTCTGTTGTCGAAGGCTCCTTTGATGTCCCTAAAACATAAAACATCCCAGGGAGACCTCTTTAAACGAGAAGGATTTCTCTATCTTCGCTACCAGACTATGCAGGGCAGAGTCCGTTGACCTACCGGTCCGGTAAGCGTGCTAGTTGTTATGAAGCGGAAACGTAGCCAGGATTTCATCCCTGATATAAACCTTTCTAATGTTTTCATCATGAAGGAAGTCAGACTGATCGGTCTAAAATCCTTGTCCAATCAGTGAAAAGGTTTTCCCGGTTTCGGGATGAAGGTTACTTTCACTCTTTCCCACTTGGTTGGAATGTAACACAGAGCCAAGGAGCTGCATAATATTTCATTCAACGGTTTCAACAGGATCTCTTCGCTTTCTTTTAGCATAGCAGGAAAAACCCCGTCGTCTCCCGGTGACTTAAAAGGCTTGAATTTTCCGATGGCCCATCTTAACCTTTCTATGGTCACGATTCGCCTTACCAGCATCCAGTCTTCTTCTGAGGGAAAGAGGATATCTAGGGGTTTCTTCTCCGCTCTTTCGTTTCCACAGCCAGGAAAGTGAGCCTCCAGTGTTTAGCCGTCTCCTCCCCGCTATCTGTAAAGTTGCCATCAGGCATTCTCAGAGTACTCGGTAGTAGTCTTGAGTCTTTGACGAGAATCCTGTGAATACTTGCGTAATCTGGAATGTGATCCATTTCCGCGCAGAGTCTCTTCCAAGCTTCTTTAGCCTTTCTCAAAACTGTTTTTTTTAAACTTTTTGAGCCACTCTATAGCTAGCCCAGTTCGCTTCCTTTCCTGACCTCATGGCCTTATTCCATGCTTTCCTCGCCCTAAGCTTAAGCTTTTCAGTCTCCGCGCACCAGAGTTTGCCGTCTTTTCTACGAGTTGACTTCGACTCTCGGCACGAGTTTTGATAGGCACTCGTTAACAGCCATGTAATGCTATTTACAGCGTCATTTAACTAAGCCGAGGATCTCGGCATTACATGGCCTAGTTTATCCTCCACATTCTGTCTAAGAAAGTTCCTAAATTGTTCCCAGTTTGTCCTTCTGGGGTTCCTGAACTTGACCACCTTCGGCACATAGCTCCTCAGACTAAATTGTATGTATATATGATCCGAGAAGCTATGCGTCAGAGAGAACCGCCATGAATCGATCTGATCCTCTAGGTCCTCCGATGCTAAGGTGATGTCCAGAACCTCTTCTCTATTTCTTGTGACGAACGTCGGTACATTACCTTTATTCAGAATAGAGAGATTTTTATCCACTATGAATTGAAGCAGCAGGGCTCCCCTCAGATTGACATTCGTGCTCCCCCAGACCGTGTGGTGAACTCCACTGTCTCAGTTAGCAAGTCCGTATACGGCGGTGCAGGTTAATTTGTGTAATTCTAATTCCTTGCGTATGCATTTTGATATCAACATAATACAAAGAGGACCTCCCTCCCACTAAAGGGTGGTTTCGACCGAAAGGAGAGTCTGTCTTTTCTAGACAAAATTGCCCTTTTACGGTTTTTTCCCTTGCTCCGGCTGCCAGAAGCATCCAGGGTTGGTGTCATTTGGCCGCTGCTATTCGTCTCTCTGTTTCAGCCGATGCAGAGCAAATAACAAATCCTAGAGCCTTGTTTTTATATTTATTCACCCAAGGCTCTTTTATTGGTGGGTTGTCTGTTTGCCCCACTACTATGTCCGGGCCAATGTTAGCCGCGACCGACTCGTAGTGGTGAATTTTCTCTTGCCTAAGTTTAATTTTCTCCATCTTTCCCGGTACATACATTCAACGCAAAATAAATGGAAACTTTTAGCGATCTTCTTCAAATTACATTGTTCGAACAATTGAATTCTGGGGAAATATCTAACTGTCAGTTATCTAACGATCTTTTATCTAGAGAATACTTTGTCTCTGTAATAAAAATGGAGAAGATTCGGAAGGCAATTTTTGTTGAAAATTAATAACCTTAAGACGCAGTGGCAAAAAAAGGCTGCGGCATAGTTTTAGGTAACAGTGTAGAGGTGCGCGGTCTACACGAAACTCGACTAAAATCTCCATCCGAGCCCGAATGAATTTGTCATTAGTCTTTCCTCAAAAGTCAAACCTAACGCTGACCCGAAAAAATTAATTCACTTATTATCTTTCTCAAAGTTGAATTTAAACAACATTTCAAATGAATTTTTTTTTTAAAAAACATATTTTATACAAAATTGCAAATATAAACTCTAATACAACCATCTTTACTGAATATTTTGATGTTAGTGATGTCTTGACTTTAGAAATAAAGAGTCAAGTAAACTTTGTAGATTTTGATTAAATTTATATAAAATATGTTGCACTGGATCACAAAGAGTCAAAAAAACACGCAAGTGATTGACAAAAGTCCGATAATGCTTCAGCGTTGATCGTAGAATTCTATCGAGTACATCTGTTCGTCGTTTTCAATATTTCAGCCAGCAATTACATGAAAGTGTTTTCAAAACAGTCTCCACACATCACAATTTCAGCACAAATGTTTTATCAACACCAACCTTCATGATTCGAGGTGTCCTCGTTAATCCATTGGATAGTTTGAATTTTTCAGTATAACGAAATTCCAATATTCAGCCCAAAAAAATTGGAATTAGGACCTGCAAAGCATGGGTCTGGTTCCTTCTTTTACGATCTGAGATGAATTAAGTTTTTTAAAACAATAAATAATGTTTTCTGTCAATTCATAAAATTTTTATATAAAAAGAAAATTCAGAAAATCAACCTCGGCGAACTTTCGTGTATTGCCATGACATCATACCAACATCAAATGAATTTTTAAATTAATGTCTCATATCTCTATATCATTTAAGATGTTGACCCGACTTCTTTAGTCCAATCGTTTGGGGAAAATGGGTTGATATGTACTGAAAAGCGAGGCTGCTCAAAAATTTTCAAAAATTGCTCCTGCGGCGATAGACGATCGACTTTTAAAAATGTTTTAAAGTGATAAATATGTCTTATTGGACCCCGGAGATCGAGTCTGGGGGCAGGCATTTGAAAATAAAATAATTTTTCAAAAACGCTACACCCTATTGTTTAGGCTTAACACGGCAGTACACTTCACTGCACTTCACAGCATTTCACTACAGTTCACTGCATTTCAGTACACTTCACTACGATTTCAGCCTTAAGTAGAGGCGAGCTGGCTACACTTTTTAATGCCCCAGACCGTCCTCTCACTGTTCGAAATCAGAAAAGAATGTTTGTCACGAGCCGTGCCCGTTACATTGGTGTTGGTGAGCCCGAACACTCCATTGCCCAAATTTGAAAGAAATCCCTGCTCCGAAATTTTCCCGAATCCGACCGTTTCCCGTGAGAAATTCTGAAGTAATTTCTTTATTTTTATTTTTTTCGCATTTATCGTATCGGAGTAGGTATGAAACATTAGGAATTGGAAATATATAGATACCATTTTTTAACAAAACAAACCCCGACGTGATTCGAACTCGAATTTTCCACATGAAACAGAAACATAGAACAATTTGAATTTTAAGTCAATACACTTTGCAATAGTGAAACGGATATAAGGATGACATCGTTGCAAAGGGTTTTAATGACCTGGAATATCTTTTTGTGAAATGTGTTGAAGTACGTTATTGAGGTAAATCTGTCTATGGAGTATGAAGGTTGTAACAGAGGTTGTGAATGTTACTCTAAAATTTTGTTCTAATGCATGTAGGGACTATTTTTGAAACAACAATTGAGAAAATTGGGAAAATTCGAGAAAACATTTATCCAAAAGTAGTCCCAACTTTATATGTTCTGATTAAAAACCTATCCATATGAGATGATTTTGCTGGTGTTATAGAGACAATGTCAGAGATTTACACTGGTTTTGAAGAAACGGAGTGGCTATTCGGACGCGCGTCCGGATAGCCAGGTCCACTTTTATCAACTATTCGGACGCGGTATACCTTTGCACGATTTTTTTTTGTATTCGATACATCTCTTTGATTTTATACTTGCCACGTCTAAAAATCCGAACTGGACAAAATCCGGATGTAAGTGCGTGCAGGCAGCTAACATTTCAGGCAAACAAGAAAAGAGAGGTTCATGACAGCCTCTACAGCCCAGTGAAGGGATCAAGAGGAAAATATCCACCTTTCGGTGTATAAGGGTCAGAGAACCATAAACGTAAAACGTTGTGTCGTCTGGATTGTATGCAGCCCGAATATCGTGCCATCCTTCTGGATTTCGTGCTGTCAGAATCTTGTGCCTTACGGATTGTGCCACATAAGAAACGAAATGTGGACAAAGAATCGGCTAAAATCCGGATAACGTACAGTCAAAAAATTTATAATTTAGACATGAAATTCTCAACCAGCTGATTATCAGCTGAAGACTCACACAACCAAGCAGATAGACAGATTTAACGTGGCAAGTAAATAAACAACTCTTAGAAATGATATATATCGATGTGTATAATTATTTCTAATCTACTGAGGGGTATTTACGTCGATTTAATTTCATATAAAAAGCGAAAATCGCATGCAGTGATTACCCCTTCACATTCAGAACAACGCAATGTTTGTGACCAGTCGAAATTCGACAAGCGTCCGACAACACGTGTGTCCCCTCTGAAAGTTAAGTCGCAAAGAAAGTCAAGACTACTTTACTTTCCCTTCGGCAAATTAAAAAAGACGATTTTGCCCGTACATTTTGAATAGAAATGAGAAAAAAGTGTTGCTGAATGGTCCTTTTATATTTTTTTAACCTCGTTTTTAACGATAAAGATCATTATTCTGAACAAAAAATTATACTACAGCATTTCTATAAAATTGAAGTTTTTTATAAAGTTAAGTTAAGCGTCCTATTTCAGTACAATTTTGTACATCATCGCTTTACAAAAAAAAAACTCAATTTTGATAGACATGCCAACGAACAATTTTTTGCTTAAAAATGATGGTCTTTTTCGATGAATGAAAAATATAAAAACACCATTTACCAACACTTTTTTCTCATTACTTTCAGACTACTCTTGGAAATTTACGGAAAAATTGTTTCCTTCGTAATCGACTATGGGGGTCGATCTAGCTGAAAACTGTGTAAAGTGGTTTTGACTTCCTTTTAGGTCCCATAACTCGGATCAGAACTTATTTTGTGGGTACTGTGTCATAAAAATTTATTTCGATTCAGGACAACCGTGAAAATCGGTCAAGAACTTCAAAAAATTTACCCTGAAGTTTGGCGAAATTCCCTTAAATCATCGCAAAAATTGGTGAAAACCGGTTGAGTGTCAGGTTACTCGACCGTACACCTATCGTGACGCTTTTTCATGAATATTTCATTAGGTCTTTTTTCTTTTGGTATCTTGCAAAGTTTCATCGAAACATTTTTGTTCCAAAGTTCCAAATATTCTTTTTTTTTTAAATTTTGTATGAAAATTGAGGAGGCCAGTTTTCACTGAGGCCTTTTTCTATTTTGTCAATATACCGTATTTCGTTGCACGTGAATTCAAATTTTTATCAATATAATTTTGTATGATTGTATGAGGCGAATGATGTCCAATCATTGGATGTTCAATTGAATTCATATTGAAATCCTATGACATGAATAAGTTCAAAAGCACTCACTACTATCAATTGAGAGATGAAAAAACGCCACATCTTCCAATTTCAGTTTCCTTGAAGATTTGAAATTTTCTTAATTGAATTTTTATGAAAATTCAAAATTTCAATAAAATCCAATTTTAAAGCTAGCTCTCGTTATGTTTCATAAATCAAAGGTTATTTGTTAACCGAGGGCATGTGTTTTCATAACAAAAATCAGTGTAACGGGGGATGTGGAGTGAAAGTATTGAATTCCTCACATGCGGGATGAAAAAAGCTATTTTATCCCTGGCAAGAATATCTAATTTTCTCACCGGTTTTGCGTGGATAAAGCAAGAGTTTTTTCACAGCGATAAGGAATAGTAAATTACAAGTGAGGTTATGTAAGCAACTGGTAACATAAGGGCAAAGTTTGCAAAATCGCCCTTGTGTTACAGAGGCTGTTTACATGACCTCACTTGTACTATACTCTAACGTAGTAGCACTCGGTCGTTGAAACAAACAATTCAACATTAAACAATTTGAAAACAAAAAAAAAAAATAACTCCTGAAATACAGTGTACACCATTTGAGTTCTTAGAGTAGGCTAGTTATCAAATGAAGTATCGCAGAATAATGTGCTGTGTTCATTTTGTTATCTCATTTGTCGATGTGATAATAATGCAAGGAATGAACGACCTATGTAGCTCAGTGAGCAATGTTGCGGTGTTAGAAACTAATTTTTTCCAGAATTTGAGGTTCAAATCCTTATAGCCGCCAGTTTTTCTACATTTTATAACTCTTTTATTAACTCTTATAAAACTGCAGTAAATAGACTTTCAATCGATATTGACCCATGCCTTGCGGTTAGACTACAAATGCTTTTTACAAATTGATCAGTGATCACATCATATTTTCAAATCCTTATTACTCGGGAGATATAAGTCCGATTGAGAAACTAAGTACTTTAGAGGAATCCTGTGATCACATCACGACACAGTGGCATTATGGTTGACCAAAAAAAGTTTGGGCAGAATTTAATTTTTTTGTTTATGCTAAACAAAATCAATGACATATATCACACACATATACGTATACATTATGATCTTTTTGAATCGAGTAGCTTTGTTATACCCTTCCAACTAGTGTTCGATTTCTAATTGTTGCTCATTATATGAATCCGTGGGATAATTGGTTAGCGCATAAGACGCTGATGTGGATGTTCCGCGTTAAGATCGCGGCGGGGACAAAGTTTTTTTTCTTTATAAAAATAAGTCTTACACGCTAGACGAGTTCATTCTGGATGAACTGGACCATAATGGCTCATTACGTAGGTCGCATCATTACTACCTAGCATGTTAAATTTTATCTACATAGCAATGAACCCGTAACGTATACTCAACATACCGATTGTGTACACGTTAATAGTACATTACGTATGTGCTTCCTTCGGCTCAACCTTCCTGCGAGTCAAAACAATAATTTGGAAGCACTTACGTACAATATTTTACATGTTGATGCTCGTTAAATGATACCGAGCAGAAACATGTAAAAATAATTATTGTTCGGAAATCTTTACTAAAGTTTAAAAATATTTTGACTGATAAATATTTCATCATTTCATTTAAGCAAGAATTTGAATTTTTATTTTAAAGGGCCTAAAACGGGGACTGTAGGTGAGGTTTTAATGCTTTTTCGAGATACAATACACGGAAAAGTTTTAAAACGACCTCACCGTACAGACACGTAATATAGCCTATTACTATAATCTCTAGAATCACGCAGTTAGAAAGTTGCTACCAAAGAAAAAGTTTCACATTTTAGAGAAAGTAGTTTCATGTTTTCTGGAGTAATGATGTTATCCCGAGATTTAGCAACTTCTAAAATTTAAAAGACGACCTACTCCTCTAGAACTCTGACACTTGCATAGTTGCCACAAATGGTAAAGTTTTAGAGAAATACATTTCAGAGAAATTAAAAAACTCACATTTCCTGAAAAATGTATTAAGCGAAAAAAAGGCTACTCACAATGGCGCAGCCAGTAAAAAAACGATTTTTTCCTGAAAAATGTTTCGATTTCAAGATGTTTGGCCCATGAAATCTAGGTCTAATAGGCCTTACGACGTTGCGACGTACTTAGGGAGAGCTTTTGGCATTACCTTCAGTAATTTCTGAAGGTCGTTCAACTTCTGATGTCCTAAAAGAACTTGGAACATTGCGTTTTTTCTTTTAAACTTTTACAATAAAAATTCTGATACTAGTCCTTGCATGTTTTTCGATTTTTTTTTTTTTTTTGTTATACCGTTCGGACAGGTTTTTCAATATTGCAATGCATCTCTATAAGGACGTAATTGGCAGTTTAAAAATATTAACTTATGACCTAGATTTCTGCTATCTTAGTGTTCGTGAATATAGTTTTGTTGAAACATTTTTGACATAAGTTCTAAGGCCTCACTAAAATTACTTTATACTAACTAAAGATTATTGGAAAATTAAAGAAAAAGTTTGACTTTTTGAAAAGTGAAGAATCCAACTCCACTTTTGGCAGATTTGCATATATATAAACGTTAAAATGTGAAGATTCAAAAATGTAATCATAACTTCAACTCCTCATTCATTACTGCTGCTCTTTAATTCATGAAATAACACCAATAAAGGCGAACAAGTTGACAATGACTACAGAAAGAGGTGAAAAGGTGATTAAGTACAATTTTATGGTACTTTTTAAATAAATTGTTACATTAAATATATATGTAAATCTGTCAAAACTGGAGCGGGATTCTTGAATTTTCAAAAAGTCAAACTTTTTCTTACATTCAGCCATAAACTTTAGTTAGTACAAAGTAATTTTAGCGATACCTTAGAACTCATGTCAAAAATGTTTCAACAGTACTAGATTTCTGAACACAAAGATAGCAGTTAACCGTACTGACCCTACTACGCAACGTGTCGGGATTCGTACGGGTTAGTGTAACTTTTTTTTGTTTTGATTATGGCAAAATTATTTTTTGAACTGGTCTTTCATAAGCTAAAGTCCGAAAACGATGCACAATATTTTATAAGTCGATTAATAAATAAAATATGGGTAGTTCGATTGGACGTAATGTTCAAGACGTCCATGTAATTAAAACAGTAACGAAAGCAATGCTTTTGAAAGAAATAATTCTTTCAAATGTTCTCGTTAAGTTCATAGAGATTTCATAGATCCTCAAAATTTTTCTTCACTTCACTGTTTTACCGAAATTTAGAAAAAAAAATTAGATGATTTCCCGAATTTTAGCTATCACAAACTTAAAAGAACAAATTTAAAAACACGCTTGGTGGTTTGCCATAATCAAAACAATTAATATCATGTGTCACGTATACTTAATATTTTATTTACATTTGTTTCACGCATACACACTGAGCTCAATGTGAAGGTGTTAATCACTGCAAGCGATATTTCGATTTTTACATGAATTGGTGTCGACACGTGACCTTCCCTCGGTTCGGTATCTAAAGTAAAGAGCAATCCACCTGAATTTGTGAACTAAAGTTTATTTGTATGAGTTCACCAGCTGATTAAAACAGCTGAAACGAAAGAGTATGTCTAAATTATGAATTTGGTAATTGTATCACCGTAAGGGAACATTTAAGGCAAACAAAAAAGCGATGATGAGAAGAAAATATCCTCTATCAGGGTTTGAGGCAGAGCCTTATACACTTAAAGCCGGCTGTTGTACGGTTACAACTCGTTTCAGGCGTGGGGTTTGGTGGCACTTTCCCTTACTTTACAACTTCCTCATTTTACGTCGTTAATCCATCAGGGTTTTGTTTGAGATCTCGGATCATGATAGCTACATAAAAACGTTCCTTTTGATATTTTGTTAATTAAAATATTTAATTTAAGTTCAGCTTCTTATGTCGAAGTTAAGGCTCAGAACAGGTCAGGTCAATCTGCAACCTGAAAACTCTTTTGACCTGAACCTGGTTCTGAATTTTTTACATGATCTGAAACCTGAATCGACCTCACCTGAATTTACCTTCAACCTGAATTTATCTGACCTTTTTTATAATAATTCTAACTACTCACCAAAAACGGTCCTGGACTATTTCAACACGTCACAAATGACTAGATTTGAGGAGGGAATTATGACTCCGAAAATCGTGTACCAGGATTTTTTTAAAAAGGTTTTAGAAGATTCTTGCGGATTTTTAAGGATTTTCCGGAGCATTCGGGAATTTATGAAGTTCCTGAAGATTTTTTTTTATTTTGATGATTTCTAAAGAATGGAAGACGATTGTTTCATTACTTTTATTTTATATCGGTAAATTATCATTTTTTAGGGTAAATGAGGTTCTACGACATATACAAATAACTTCTTATTTTTTTTGAAACTCAAAATAAAATTTCGATTCAAAAATAAGTTTTCGAGAGCTCAAAAAAATCAAATTTTGAATTTTTGAAACTGATTTGAAATTAATTTAAAAGTTCTAAATTTTTTTCTTTGCTATATATTTCAGCCAGCAATTACATGAAAGAGTTTTCCAAACAGTCTCCACACATCACAATTTCATCACAAATGTTTTATCAACACCAACCTTCATGATTCGAGGTGTCCTCGTTAATCTATTGGATAGTTTGAATTTTTCAGTATAGCGAAATTCCAATATTCAGCCCAAAAAAATTGGAATTAGGACCTCCGAAACATGGGTCTGGTTCCTTTTTTTACGATCTGAGATGAATTAAGTTTTTTCAAACAATAAACAATGTTTTCTGTCAATAATAAAATTTTTAAATGAAAAGAAAATTCAGAAAATCACCCTCGGGGAACTTTCGTGTATTGCCATGACCACTGCAAACATCATACCAACATCAAATGAATTTTTAAATTAATGTCTCATTTCTGTAGACCATTTAGAGACGTTGACCCGACTTCTTAAGTCCAATCGTATGGGGGAAATGGGTTGATATGTACTGAAAAGCGAGGCTGCTCAAAAATTTTCAAAAATTGCTCCTGCGGCAATAGACGATCGACTTTTAAAAATGTTTTAAAGTGATAAATATGTCTGATTGGACCCCCCGGATTGAGTCTGGGAGCAGGCGTTTGAAAATAAAACAATTTCAAAAACGCTACACCCTATTAAGTAGCCTTAGTTACGCTCTGTCTATGGATCCTATAGTCCAGACCACTCACACGACCTTCAATAATTTCCATGATTTTTGCAAAGGTATAAACGGACAAGCAAGGGTAAGCTGTTGACCAATTTTTCGACCGTGTCTTAGAAGGCTTGTGACCGATTTCGCTCATCTTCAAATTTCATCGATCCCCTTTCAGGGAGGAAAAAGATTTATAAGGTCGAAATTTTACTGGGTACAAATATCGTGACAAATACGTGTGCTCTGTTTACTTCGTACAAGCCTAACAACTCATGTCATATAGTTGACTGTTTTTGATTTACAGACACACACATAGCTAGATGATGTATTTAGTACTCCAAATGAAATTAATTATTCAATGAATCAATTAATAAAAATGAATTAGTTTTATTAGCACCTGATTGTATTAAATAATTATAAATATTTACTGATCCATCCCCTCCGAAAACATTTTTCAACCAAAAAAGTCGATCGGTTGGGAGTTTCACTCTACTTCAAATAATGCGAATATCTACCATATCTATACAGAATACATACACAACTTGTTGTGTATACATTCAACCCAGCTGGGTCAACAGCTGGTTAGAAAATAAACTAGTAAAAATATAAGATGATCATTGTATTTTCAAAGACTTCCATGATATCTTCGTTATTCTAATTTCTACTTCGAAATCAAATAATTAATAATTTTGTTAACTTTTATAGTCATCATCATCAAACTTTATAGACCGTTTATACCTTCCGGTGTGGGGTCTTCAAGTTGCAACCCGGTGGCCATTGACCACCCCCCTCCATACCCTTCTATTCTCTGCCAAGAAGATGGTTTGCTCGCCCAGTGAAAGCCCCCTAACTTCTAAATCTGATTTGAGTCTATGAACCTTCTCCTTGGCCTACCCCTAGGACGTACACCCGGGACCTGTGCATTCAATATCCCCTTTGGGAGCCTGCTATTACCCATCCTTTGAACGTGCCCGTACCATCTCAGACGACTAACCCTTGCCGTTTCCTCCACTGACCTAACTCCTAAATTTTCTCTGATGTCGTCGTTCCTGATATGATTGTCCCACTGTTCCCTTCGATTCACTTTTCCTATGCTCCTAAGAACCCCCATATCTGAAACCTCCAAGCCATGCATAAGGTATCTGTCGTCCACCCAACTTTCACTACCATATAAAATTGGTGGCCTAAAGATTGATCAGTGAATAGCTTCTTGTTAAACACATGAGACCTCAACTGACTGGCCACCGCATTTCCCATTCTTCTCCTTTCCTCAAATTCCCTAACTAACTTGCCATCCTCTGAAAACATGGTTCCTAAATATTTAAACTCAGAAACCTGTTCCAACTGCTCCCCATTTAAACTGCACACTACCTCTTTCCGAGATTTGCCAAAATGCATAACCTTAGTTTTGCCGCAGCTTATCTTCATCCCGTATTCCTCACATGCTATTTTCAGGCAGTCAATCCCCCTCTGCAAATCATCGGCATTATCTGCTAATAGGGTTAAATCATCCGCATACCCCAGGATTTTCATAATTACTTCCCCAATTTCCACATTCCCCTGCAAATTGGCCTGCTTGATGATTTTGTCCATGAAAATTATGAACAGAAGAGGAGAGAGACAACAACCCTGACGAACGCCCTCATTAACCCCAAATGCCTCACTAATTTCACCATCTATCCTTACCGCAGCCTTGCTCCCTGAGTAGATGCTTTTAATGGCGCCCAATAAACTTCCATTAATCCCGTATTCGCTAAGCACCTCGAACAGCTTTTTCCTCGGTACCCGATCAAATGCTTTTTCTAAGTCGATGATGCATAAGTACAGATCAATATTCCTCTCAAAGAGCTTTTCTATAGCCTGCCTAAGACAAAAGATCTGATCCTGACACCCTCTCAGAGATCTGAAACCACTCTGAGCCTCGTCCAGAACCTCTTCCACTATAAACCTAACCCGATCTTCTAGCACACTAGCATAAACCTTTCCGACCACGCTCAAAAGTGAAATCCCCCTGTAGTTGCTACAAACTTTACGGTTGCCCTTTTTAAAGATCGGAGCAATAACACCGAAGCTCCAGTCAGCGGGTACGACTGAGGACTTCATGGCTAAATTAAAAATCCTACGAAGCCATTGGACCCCACCTGGTCCGCTATTCTTAATAAATTCTGTCCTAATTTCGTCTACACCTGCGGATTTTCCTGCCTCCAGCCTGCTGACCTTTCTCGTCACCTCCTCTAATGTAATTTCTTCCTCACCCTCCGAGTTAGCAAACTGATTTCTATCAGGTTCCACTACCGGATTGACAGATGCAAATAGATCCTGAAAGTAATCCCGCCACAGCCCTCCGTTTCACCACCACGCCTAATATCCTTAATGATCGACCAGAATTTTTTACCCCTTCCTTGACCTGCTTCTTCCAATTCTTCTCCGAACTCCTTCCACGCGCGATCCTTTGCTTCTTTAACTAGAGCTTTAACCGCCTGTCTACAAGCTCTGTAGGCTCCTTTCTTCTCATCCGTTTTATCCTGTAACCAAATCAAATAAAGCTTTCTCTTCTCCAACACAGCCTTTTTGATATCGGCGTTCCACCAACCCGTCCTTTTGTTTCTACCTCCGCTAGAGACACTACCCAGACATTCCTCAGCTACACCCAAAACAAATTTCTTAAAATTTGCCCACTCAGCCTCGATGTCCCCGCAGTTCGAAGGAAGCCCCTCAAAACCTGTGAATTTTGCCATGAAACAAGCTCTGACTTCCTCCTCCTTGAACTTTCCTACGCGAAATTTGTGAACTATCTTTTTCTTCCTTTTAGCCTGACAGATTTTACCAACCGACAGATGTGCACCCAAGAGGTAGTGGTCCGAGCCGAAAGTGAAACCTCTGAAAACACGCGTGTCACATACTTCCTGCCTCTTGTCCTGTTCTATAATTATTTAATCAATTATTGACTTATGATCCAAACTTTTATTGACGTAAGTGTACCGATGGATCCATTTGTGCTTAAAGATGTTGCTTTATAGTCAATTTATAGTCATTAATTCATTTTCTTACAGAACGTAGATTTTTAAATACAAAAAGCGCTTTCACGTCGAATGTAAAATGTTGTTAAATTATAACCAAAGCATCGACCAAATTCTAGCGGTAGTAGCTTTCTACATTTTAGACGTATTTGGTCGAGGATTCGGCTATATTTTAACAACATAGCAGGGTAAAAAGGTATAAAAACTTCGAGTTGAAGAGTCTTTTAGCTCTGGAAAGAAATGCTGACAAATGCCGGACCATGTAGTTTTTCTGTTCCATGATTTCTGGAGTACATGTAGCCAAATTTCTGGCGCGCGAAAACTGAAAGCGCAGATAAATTATTACGTTGGGAGGGTCCGGCATTTGTGACGCATTTTTGTAATCACAACAAAAGCCTTTTTAAAAGGGAAACGTGACTTGTCCCTTCTTCCAAAACAACTGATATCAATTTGGGTGACGCTTACAGCTTCGTAACGCAAAAAATTCTTTTGAAACATTTTAACTTTTGATTAAAAAAATGCGTCACAAATGCCGGACCCTCCCAACGTAATAATTTTTTGGCGCTTTCAGATTTCGCACGCCAAAAATTTGGCTACCAGTACTCAACACATCACGCAAAACTTAATTTTTTTTCGTGTCAAATCTGAAAGAACCGAAAAACTATAACATTGGGAGTGTCCGGCATTTGTGACGCATTTTTTAATCAAAAGTTAAAATATTTCAAAAGAATTTTTTGCGTTTCGAAGCTGTGAGCGTCACATAAATTGATATCAGTTGTTTGGAAGAAGGAACAAGTACTTGCGTCACGTTTCCCTTTCAAAAAGGGTTTTTGTTGTGATATCAGTAGTTTTGGAAGAAAATAGGAATTAAATCTCGGCGAAAATATTTTCGGCGAAAAAAATTCTTTTTGTTTGAGCCGCCGCCGAAGCGAAGCGCGGCGTTTCCTACTTCCATGGGCGAAAAATATCAAAATATTTTTTTTTCAGCCGCCGCCAAATCGAAGCGCGGCGGCTACTTCTTCTACGGGCGAAAATGATTCACTCAACTTCCTCTACAACTTATCAAAAGTTTTTTTTAAGCCGCCTCCGCCACCAAACCGAAGCGCGGCGGCTACTACTTCCATAGGCGAAAATGATCCCTTCAACTTTCTCTACAACATGTCAGAAGTTGTTTTTGAGCCGCCGCCGCTGCCGAACCGAAACGAGGCGGCTACTACTTCCATGGGCGAAAATGATCCCGTCAACTGCCTCTACAACATATCAAAAGTTTTTTTTGGACCGCCCCGCCACCAAACCGAAGCGCGGCGGCTACTACTTCCATGGGCGAAAATGATCCCTCCAACTTCCTCTACAACATATCAAAAGTTTTTTTGAGCCGCTGCCGCCGCCGAACCGAAATGAGGCGGCTACTACTTCCATGGGCGAAAATGATCCCCTCAACTGCCTCTACAACGTATCAAAAGTTTTTCTTGAGCCGCCGCCGCCGCTGAGCCCAAGCGCGGAGGCTACTACTTCTATGGGCGAAAATGATTCCCTCAACTTCCTCTACAACATATCAAAAGTTTTTTTTTGAGTCCCCGCCTATTTTCCGCAATTTCGGCGGTCACCCTGAAACACTGCACACCCAACCCAACAGCTTTCCCTTTGACACCAAACCTCTATCTCGAACACACAACCATTACCTCATGCAAAATGTGCTATCATACGCACTACACACACAAACACATACATATGGGCTTTATATGGCGCCTTCTTAGAGCCCTGACGCCCAAACGAGGCCGGTAGCCCCCTTTTTTAAAATCTCATATGGCGTAGAATGTCCACCCTGCAAAATTTCAAGAAAAGTTATCGAGCCGTTTTCGAGCACGAGCCAAAAAAGTCGGTTTTCATACATGGCTCTGGAACTAACTAACCCTCTAACACACTAACTTACCCACTAACTAACGTAGGATGTTTCCATTAATTTGGGCTTCTATGAAGTTAGCACATTTAGTATGGAAAATGACGATTTTCTAAAGGTCATATTTTCGGATCCACTGGACCAATTTTAATGAGTAAAATGTCAATTTCAATCAAAATGTTACGTAGAATCCAAAAAACTAGGGGGTACGACGCAAGGAAAAAAAGTCAAAACTACGCTGCATCTATGGTTCCGCCGTCTACGAAAAAAAAAATTCTTAATTTTTTGATCGTATGGGGACTTGCTGCACGGGCGCATTGCTAGCGCGCGCCCATGATTTACAACTTTCTAAAGATTAAATTTCGCTACGTTCGTTAAAAGAGGTATCTGGTTGTTGCAATTTTACTCCATGAAAATGTTCTTAGCGACTATGAAATAAAAAGTTGAAACAGCAAACGGGTCCTTTGTCTAGTGCATGAGCTCATCAACTCATTACGTCGTCGTCGTGTTGAACATTTTTATGGAGAAAAATTGCAACAAACAGAGGTCTGCATTTCAAGCTGGGCAGACTGGTGCCAAAAAAGTTTCTATATATGTTAATGTCATCGTAACGGCAGTAACGTATACTATATGTCGTATGAATTTCAACTTGGCACCAGGCTGCGTGTGGGTACTCAAGATATTCTACTTTGAATGTAAAGGGCAGCAGTAGGCTGGTGTCGAATTGAAATTTATATGACTAGACTACTCGTACTTATCAAGTACGCAGCCTAATGCCGAATTGGAACCGAGTGTATATAGTGTATTCGTTTCCCCATCCAAAAGTGTCGAAGAAACTTTTTTGACACCAGGCTGCTTTCTAGAGTCGACCAGAATGTCCTTACAATTTATGATTTAAAAAAAAAGGCCAAAAAATATTCGTAGCGAATGGAAATAGAAAAATTGTCAATTCAACTTGGCTATGTCCCTGCTACTGGATTAAATGTTCCTTGTTTTGTGATGCCCTTAGCTTTTAGATTTTCTTTCCATTGAAATTCATTTGCCAGTCTGACACTTTTTTCCAATGTATTTTCAGATAAAAACGAAATACTTTTTGGACGCTGTGCAGCACATAACAGACGAAAATGAATTAAGCGACAATTTAAATTTATTCTATAGCCTGACAACCAATTCGATAGGTAGACTTCATGTGGCCAACACACTTTCCATGGAAAACAATTTAAAAATTTTACTGGAAGTCATCGAAAGGGAAAGAAAATCCGAAATCACAAATCAATCTTCTCCAGGATCGAAAATCAAAAGTCCGAACATTGGCTATTGTGTCGATTTGATAAACATTACCGTACGAAACGCCGCGAACATGGACTACTTGGAAGAGTACGGAAATATTTTATCGAATTTGTGCGAAAATCATGATACCTTCGAACCGACCATTTCGTTGGTATTGCAAGAAATGAGCACTTATTTGAAGCCTTTTCGATTCCGTGAGGTGTTCCAGTATGACAACATTACAAATTTATGTGATTTGATCAAGCGCAGCGCTGAGTTTGTGACCAATTTCCCGGGGGAATTGATAACATCGTTGCGGATACTAAAGCACATGGCCATTTCGAGCTTCGACGATCATGAGAAAGTCGACCATGTTGAATTGAAGTACAAATACGTTGTGCTAAAGTTCTATTCGTCCGATGGTATAGCGACGATGCTGTCCATTTTGGACAAACTCAATTCCTATTTTGAACAACCGGCGGTGCATACAGCTACCTTAGCGTCGAACCAAGGAGTGCTAACAACCCAAATTATTAGTCCGACTGTGCAGATTCTGAGGAAAATGCTAACTTATGTGATACAAAGTCGCAACACAGAATACAAAGACTTAACCGCCATCGAGCATCTGCTGAAGACATTCAATTTGATGCACTTCATTCAGCCGCATATGGGACCGTATTTCCAGGCCAAACTGATACAGGAAGAGATCATTAAAATTCTGTTAGCCTACACGCAACCAACACCAGAAGATGGCGTAGACACCGAATCGGTTCATAAAAGTATCTGGACGCAAATGATTGGTGAGCTGATCAAACACATTCTCAGGGGGCCACACAATTTCATTTCCGGTATACTTGTATTCTCGGAACTTCTTCCACTCCCGTTACCCATTTTGACCAAATATCCGTTATCCGAAGCTGAAGTGACACGAACCATCACTGAAAGACAACTGTGGTCAGCTCACCTACATCCACAAAGTGTCCATTTAACGGAAATGATTCAAACCATTTGCACATCATCTTATCCGGAACTGCTGAACATCCTACGAAGGCTTTGTGTTCAATTGGCTGATTTGGCTCCGAATATGTCGCTGTTGGTGTCAAAGGCAATTGTCGACTTACTGTTGCTTGATTCAACGCCTTCGTCCGCGTTGTCGTTGAGATTGTTAAAATTTTTGTCAGCATTGATCGTAGAGCCTACCATCAAAATTACTGTTTTGTCAATTTTACCGGGGAAATTGTACGAATTTCTTGCTCAGGCGATTTTCAGTTCCACTTCGGAGTTGCAAAAAGTCGCATACGGAATATTTGAAATTCTGCTCGATTCGGATTTGAGTTTGCTGCCAATCGAATCGGCTAAAGGAAAACCAGCGATAATATCGAGTGCCTTACCATCGAAAGAATTGCTTCCAGCTGTAGTCAATTTGTTTACCGAAAACTTCTTAAAAGTCGGTAGCGACAGCTCAATATATGCCCTGAATATGCTGACACTGCTAGCAAAATATGAGTAAGTATTTGTAATCACTAGAGAAATCGTGTAATTTATTCTAATACCATCAATTCCATTTACATCCCAAAATTCTCTTTCGCTCCGCTCCATCCTTGGACATTTTCAACACCTGGGTCAAAATCATATCTTTTTGGTCCAAGTGATATAAAATACTATTCTCAAAAATTTAGATTTGGAGAAAGGATTGGAATTCTTCAAAAATTTAAATTTTCTTGATAATTGATGAGTTTTGAATCTTTTTGTAATATCTTCTTTTTGGTGTATCCATCAAAAAATCGCTAGTTTCTACCGTGTTTCCGATTATGATAAATCTATTTTTAGTCGATAGGTCTATGAATACCCAACAATTTATGAAAGAAAATTTTTCAGTTAATCGAAGGTCTAACAGCATTAAAAAAATTGGGACAGATGCTTCTACTTAGGGTCACATGTGGGTCCAAAAATTGTACATAAGGTCAGCCCTCTAGTCCAAAAAAATATTTTGTTAAGAAAATTATTAAATTATTGAAATTTTAATTTTATATGTCAATTTAAAACAGACACGCCGACGGCGCGCCGCCGCCGCCGATGCTTTATAAACTTCGGCGCGCCGCCGCCGACTAAAAATTTATCACGCCGCCGCCGCCGGTCAATTATATATCGGCGCACATCTCTATTTTTAATCCACTTTTTAACACTGTGATAATAGATCTATTTGCACGTTATGCTGATATTGGCAAAATCGCTGTTTACCGGAAGAGCTGAACTTCTTTAAGCTCTTATCTTCATTGTTCACATAGACATTTTGTAAATGGAAAAGTTCCTTAGTCTTGTTAGTCACCTAGGTTTTGTGGCGTTTCATTAAAGCGCAAAATCCCAAATGGTGTTAGCCAACTAGTTTTGTGACATTTTGTAAAAGGAAAAGCTCCCAAGTTCTGTTAGCCTCCTAGATTTTTGTGGTGTTTCATTAAAATACAAAATACCTAGTGTCCTCAGTTACCTAGTTTTGTGGTATTTCGATAAAGGAAAAGTTTCTTAACGTCGTCGTTAGTTTCCTACTTTTTGTGACATTTTGTAAAAGAAAAATGTTTCTGGTTTTTTTAGTCAACTAATTTCAACATCTGGTAAAGTGAGGAACTATTTACGTAATTTCTCACTTTTTCAACTAATTTAGGCAATTTAATAAACTTTTGTCAAAACGTAACAATATCGTTGATATTTAAAAATTTTTTGGAACAAAAACCATCTCAAAACTCAAATTTCGCCTGCGGCGCCTAAAATCAATAGATCAAAGGAACGGTTTTGTACAAAATTCAAGATTACGCTTTTTTTGTTGAAAGATACTGTCAGTATTGTACCATGAACTTTACACAAAGCGAGCTTCAACAATTCGGATCCTTTTTCGGTTTTCAATGGAATTTCATGTCCGCCTTGCGTGACCTTCAATTTCGAACATGCCAGATTTTTGCTGTGAGCGTCTTGTGAAATCGTGATAAAATGATAAAATACACTAATTTTCGATTTTAATATTTTAATCATCATTCTCAAAAACTATAATAAATCATGAATCAGTAGCCGGGAAAGCGTATTTTTATAAAATTTCATATAATATTTAAATACGCTTTTCATAAAAAGTGTTTTCAAATGTAGAAAATTGCTTTGTTACACAAAAGTATTGTATGCAAACCTTTATTTTGTCTCCTTCGAAAAGTCGCCGAATGAAGTTGAACTGCGAGTGGTATCTACTTCATACCTACTAGTACCTACTGTACTGGACGGGTAGCCAGAGTCCTATAAACAAAAATTGCTGTAATGCATGAGTTATGACCTTTGTATGAATACTCATTTTTCATAGCAAGCGTGACGTCATTTGTGAACCTTATTTATCTTATCGATTATATGAACTATGGTTGTTTCATGCGATAGCTATTAGTCCGATAACTTTTCTGTTCAAGAAACCAGATTTGTTCTGCATAATGCCGAAAGAACATTTAAAAGTTCTTCTTAAAAACTGAAGCTCATAGATGCTTTGAAAGTTCGACATCTAGCGCCATCTACCGTTTGAGGTTCCTCTAGTATGTTACTATCATGAATTGAAGTGACAACTGCATCGATAATAGCACTACACTACCCGATTTTCACGCAAAAATTGTACCATATTGCAATCCGACACCTTATTGCGAAAGAGTCGGTGTCTAGCGGAAAAATATTGAAATGCCTTTTTGACGTAGAATGTGGAGCCATGACAGAGATAGTGGTCGAAATATTAACTATTAAAATGCAATTTTGGCATAGAAAGTGCTTCCATCTCTTGAAATAATTTTTGTCCAATAAGAAAAGCCGGATCGATTGCCTTGCATAAATTGGTAAATGGTCGAAAATAAAGAGTCTCATATCATTTAGTTTAATGTAGCACAATTTTGCGATAAATAAAGTCGAAATTTTTACGATTTCTCTGAATGTTGAACGTAAATTACCCATAAAATATTGTGACAGATTTGACAAAAATATTTTTGGCGGTAACGCTGAACACAGAATAAATCTTTTCGGTGACATGTACATACAGTCTAAATACCACAGCGTGCCTTGTTGATTTGACATAAGCGGTTTTCTGATTTTTAAAAATTATCCTTCCGCGAACGAACAACCCTACTTTTGACTTCGATTTTCGATTGGTTATGTGCCCTACTGATGAATTCTAAAGAAACACTTGTATCATTTCGACACCACTGTAGTTTCAGACTCAGAGAACTACGTAAGCTACAAATCCTTCAATAGAATTAAAGCTGAAGATGTTGGACGTGTGGGAAGGTGTGAGATACCTAAATCAAAGAAAATTGGAAAACTTTTCCAGAGATTTCAACGGACATATTTAAATAGTTTTTATTTTATTTTTTCCGATAACGGAACTGTTGTACTATCGATTATAATAAGGTCTATTTTTGTCTGTGCTTGCCTCGCACCACAAGTTTCCGATGGATAGTGGGACTTCTGTCTTATCCAGTCTATAGCTTGACTTATCTGATTGATCTTGATGAGTTTTTGTTTATCTAGACGACATTCTAGTCTCAAGTAAAACTGTGGAGGAACATAAAGAACATTTGGACAAACTATTTCAAAGACTATGTGAATATGGCCTGACGAGCAAGCCAACTAAATGTGTGTTCGGCGTAAAAAAACTAGAATTTTTAGGTCATGAGATAACTCCAGAAGGCATAAAACCTTCTAATGATAGAGGTGTGGTAATTTCTGACTATCCAAAACCTACTACCTTGAAACAGGCGCAAAGATTCGTAGGAATGATAAATTTTTAGTTCAGATTCATTCCCAAACTAGCAGAAATTTTAATCCCTATACACGATTGTATTTCCAAAGCTACGGCTGAAAAGAAGATACTTAAAAGTAGATTCAAGTTTATTTGGCCAGAGCAATGCGATAAAGCCTTCAAAGAAGCTAAGGAAGCGCTATCAAATGCTACAATGCTAGTCCATCCTAAACGCAATAACTTATCGCTCAGTTTGTTTAGTGACGCTTCCAATGCAGCCATAGGTGTAGTTCTTCAACAATATGATAAAGGTTCCTGGCAACCGCTAGGCTTCTTTTCAAAAAAGGTACAAAAAGCAGCACTAAAATATTCAACCCTAGATCGCGAATTACTAGCTATATATCTATCAATAAAACATTTTAAATATTTTTTGGAAGGTCGCCATTTCATAATATATACAGATCATAAACCAATTACTAATATCATGACGTCCACAACGGACAGAAGTACTAGCCAAATCAATCAATTGCAATACATTTCCCAATTTACGACCGATATTCAACACATTAAAGGAAAAAATAATGTAGTCGCAGATTGTTTTTCTAGGATACATGAAGAACAAAAAGAGTTACATTCAATTTCTAAACAAGAACAAACGCTTTCGAGCTAGAAGCCTTAATTGAACTTCAACATAGTGATGAAGAGTTACAAAAACTCATTAAAGATCAATCAGATAAGTCAAGCTATAGACTGGATAAGACAGAAGTCCCACTATCCATTGGAAACTTGTGGTGCGAGGTAAGCACAGGCAAAAATAGACCTTACGTTCCTCAACCTTTAAGGAGAACAGTTTTTAATAAACTTCATTCCCTTTCGCACCCAGGTATCAAAGCATCAGTCAAATTAATTTCTGCAAGATATTTTTGGCCAAAGATGAACAAAGAGATCAATCTTTGGACAAAATCGTGCATATCATGTCAGAAAGCTAAAGTTGTTGGACATACAAAATCGGAAATCGGGATATTTCCACAGCCTTCGGGAAATTCGAAAAAATTCACATAGACATAGTAGGCCCTTTGCCACCTTCCGAAGGAAAAATGTATATACTGACTGTAGTAGACAGATTCACTAGGTGGCCAGAGGCATTGCCAATGACCAGTGCAACCGTGAACAATGTAGCAAAGATTTTACTCAATCAATACATTTCGCGTTTTGGGGTGCCGTCAGAAGTGGTAACTGAGAGAGGCGCACAATTCGAATCCGAACTGTTTCAACAACTCTGCCTCTTAGGTACGAGGAAATGTAGGACTACCGCTTATCACCCGCAGTCTAATGGAATGGTCGAATGAACTCATAGAAATATGAAAGAGTCACTGATGGTTAGATGCAACAAACCGAGTTGGACCAGTGAACTACCTTTAATTTTATTAGGAAACAGAGTTGCAGTTAAAGAAGACTTGAAATGTTCACCCGCCGAATTAGTTTATGGTCAAGCTTTAACAATTCCCGGTGAATTCGTAGCACTGTCAACAAACAATGAAAGCTTACCATCAGAAGCATTAATTAATCGTCATTTCGTCACTTTTGACAATTACGAGAAAAACGGATCCATCAATTAGAATTTTAGATCTTAAGAGATGTTTTTTGCACTGCAATTATTTTGGAACAGCGTTAAAACAGTGTTCAGAAATAGGGACTGTTCCGAATACGGGTATACAAACTATAAATGGAAAATAGCGCGAAACCATTATTGAGAACTCACTTTTTCCCAACTTTTTCATAGAAAAAAATAAACTATTTTTCATTCTTCATATCACTTTCTCACTTTTTTAGTTCAAAATTTGCATGGAATGCCTGCCCTTCTTAGCCACCTAGTTTTGTGACATTTCGTAAAAGGAAAAGTCCCTTACCGTCGTTAGTCACCTAGTTTTTGTGACATTTTGTAAAAGGAAAAGCTTCCTAGTTTTGTTGGCCACCTAATTTAATACAAATTATGACAACATGTTCATCATTATAATCAAATTCAGCAAATGCGCTATTTGTCGATGTGCGAATAGTCCTTATATTTCTACTCGTACCAGGGCCTACTTTTGAGAAATATTTTGAGAAAATTTGAGAAAGTTTGTGAAAATTTAGAAAATTGTTTCGAAATTTCTAAAAATTGTTCTGAAAATTTATAAAAATCTTGAAGCATAATTGATGTTTTTTACTCAAAAAATTGTTCAAACGACCTATTTTAGGTGTTTTAGGGCACCCTAGAATTATTAACATAAGTACTCAGGACTGAATTTTCAGCCACCCGTTCATGCTTGGTTTCTTGTGTTTTTTTTTCATCTGTATGACCTCTAATATGGTTCAGAATACACTTGACGTCGATTCTTATTAAATCTACACTCATTTTGACTTGTTTGAACGTATTTTTCATTAAAATAAAATTCGAGAAAATTTGAGAAAATTCGAGGAAATTGGAAAACAAATTCTCAAAATAGTCCCTGATTCGTACAATGTGCGAATAATTCTTATATGACTTTAGTTCACCATTCGCACATTGTGCGGAAAGTCATTTCGAAAAAAATTTCCAAAAAAAATTTAATAAATATTTCAAAAACAAAAAGGGCGAACCTTAGAACCGACCCAGAGCCCTAAAGAGACACCTCGGAAACATGCTTCAATGGGCAAAAAAGTTCCTCTCAAAATAATTTTTTTTGGGTTGGGGCCTTAAGGACAGGCTTCGGTCCCATACTTTCATTGACAGAAAAGTTTGGCTCTTTTTAGACGCGTACGAGGAACAAACTTTTTCGAAAAGGAGTCTTATGCGCTTACCACGTTGTTTGTAACCAGCCCAATTTCGACCCGGGAGTAGGGGGAGCATCGATCATGGTCCTTCGATGACGAATGTCCGACCGTCCGTCCCTCAACACGATAACTCGAGTAAAACTCAACCCATTTTCAAAAAAAAAAAAATCCCTGAAAGGTAATCGAAATATCTTTTATGGGATTGAATCTGGGCACTGTCGGCCCAAGGGCCTAGGGCTGTTTAAGTGCTTCTTGGTCTTTTGTACATAAGTCGATTAAATCTTTTTCGATTTTCATAATTTTTTTTGTTTGAAAGATCTGGGCATGGCCGACAATTTATGGAAGAAACTTTTTTGGATTTGAGTCCTTGGACTTAACTAGGACACTAAAAACGAGTCTCTGCTAGGGCCATACGTGTTTTTTGTGCATAACTCGAGTAAATCATTTCCGATTTTCAAATTTTTTTTGATCGAAAAGTCTAGGACTGTCTCCCTTTTTATGGAAGAAGATTTTTTGATCAGAAACCCTTGAACTCAGTCAGAACCCAAAAACTGAGTTTCTACTAGGGCCCAACGTGTTTGCTTACATAAGTTGAATAAATCCTAACTGATTTTGTTGATTCTTTTTCTATTTGAGAGTTAATCGAGTACCAAATTATATTCAAAAACAAATTTGGACACGGGGCCTGTGCTTAGGGCTGAAGTGGGCCTCAGGTTCGTTCTAAGGTTAGCCCAAGCCAAAAAAAGATTTTTTGCTATGTTGCAGAGAAAATTGAGGGAAACATTTTTGTCTATGGAAGTATGTGTCCGAGGCATTTTCTTATGGCCCTAGGTCGGTCCTACGATCTGCCTTAGACAAAAAAGGGTTTGTCTATTTGGGGGTCAATTTCGTACTTTCGGAAGGCTTTTTTTACACCGTTTCTTCGGACGGGTTCTTCTATATTGCCCTTTCGGCAATTTCCAATACAATTTAATGTGGACGTAAGACGTAATTTATTACACTTAAGAGTTATTATTAAGAGTTAATATTAACTTAAATACGTTCGAGTCTTTTCGTATCATCAACTCTGTTTGCCACATCTATTCTAATGCGTACGGGTCCCTTGCATATGTTTTTTATTGCTGATTCGTCAATGACGAATCGTCATTTATCATGATCGAAGCTCCCTCGGGTCAAAATTGGAGTGGTTACAAGTGTCGTAGTAAACCGAGGGGTCACGCACTTCTAAATGGAATAAATGGGAATAAATTGAATAAATGGAATAAATGAAGTGCGTCACCCCTCGTAGTAAACGCATCAGACACCTTTTTGAAGAACTTCGTTTTTCTTACGGGTCTAAACAACATGTTAACTTAATGGAGTCGAAAACAATAACATTTTAGTTCACGTCAAAGTATTATGCATTCGTTCTAAAGTTGGACCGTTATATAATTGCGCCATTAAGAAATACATGGCGCAATTATATTACGGTCTAACTTTAGAGCGAACGCACCAATATTTACATGTCTTATACGTAAATGAGAACTCAAAGTTAAATTATGAAATTCCAATATTCAACAAAACCGCCAACTATCGTGTAGTGTCGCTTAACGTTAGTTGGGCCTACACTAAGGATCCTGCAGACCGAATCACTCAACCAATTTTCACTAATTTTTTTCCCGTAATTTCTGGAAGTCCAGATCCTTCATTCAAAACCTTGAAGAGCGATATGAGTGCTACTTTTGCAGAAATATAAGTAAACAAAAAATTTCAGCGTCTACGTTTTTGACGACTAGTTCGACTGTAACTTCGTAGGTTCTCAACCGATTTTGTTCAAATTTAATCCCGTAATAATTTTTTCAATTATCTTTCAGGGAAAAATTTAGAAAGATTTAGAAAATCGGATGAGATTTACCCGCTTAATGTAGAGGCCCGAGGAAAGACTCAGAGCTCAAAATAAAAAAAATTTCTTTCATAAATTTTCGCGCATGCCTAGACATTTCGAACAAACAAAATTTATGAAACTGAACAAATTTTCTTCCATAAATTGTTCTTTTCATAGACCTATCGTTCAAAAAAAATTTTTTTTTTTTTTTGAAAATTGAAAAAGGTACTCTCGAGTTATGGGCTCGGCGGCGCTTGGCCCAAAATTGTCCTATTCCATAAAAGATTTTTCGATTACCTTTCAGGGAAAAAAATTGAAAGGTCAAGTTCGGCGACCCAAAGAAATTCCTAAAGTGCACCTGTATCCTCACGGCCAAAACACCAGTTAAAAGTGGCTCGAAATGAAAGCTCACAGCGTGTAGGATATTGTTGAAATAAGTGGGACTCAGCTATGGACCTTGCAGTTATTGAAACGCCAGTGATCGAACAAACGATGTTTATTACATAAACGTACGAACAAGACTAAAATTGGTATGCAAAGAGCATATCATCCGAATGACATGTAACAATAGATTATGATGCAGGGTTACATAAACTATAATATCCAACAGATATGTAATCAGAATTTTAGTTTGATCCTATCCTCACTTCCTCAGGTATGGATCCTTTGGGTTGTCCTTTCAGAATACTTTTGAACCCATTAGTCCTTAGATGGAACCGGTTCGTAGGCAAGAGACAGCCTTGTATTTTGAGAATATCGTGCGTACTTAAGGGGGAAACGTTAAAGGGGTTGGGGCGTGGGGGTCAAAAAATAGTCTTTTTGAGTGTGTGTACTACTTGAATGGTTCCTTAGTCATCTGTAGGATGTGGGTGAAGACTAGGGTAAAGATAGCTAAACTCTTAAATTTCAGATATTGAGTAGTGACAAGAAAAGTCTTGAAACCTCAAGATAAACCTTGAGTTGCACATCATTTTATTCGAATTGATAATTGATAATAATTCAAAAGGGAAGTTGCTCCTTGCACAATGCAAATAGTCTCAGCTATGCAAATTTGGCTACTGGTACGAAAAAGAACTAATTTTCTTCAACAAAGGTCACGAAAACCTAGGTGTATACCAAGACTAGCGAATTCTCCCAACACCCGATAAATATTGTGAAGTTTATATTTGGGTGTGACAGCCGCCACACGTGTTGTATGGAAGTCGGCGCCACTACATATTCGATTATTTGTCAAAAAAACAGTTAATTGTCCCAAAAAATTCACAAGTGTTCTCTCTATGTCTTCATGTTATATAATTTTTTTTGTTTCAGCTATACGCTCTATCTTCTGCGGTCAGCTTTAGAAAAAGAAAAAGATAAAATTCTCAAAGTCGTCACCCATCTGACTAACTCAATTAAAATTGGTACAAAGCAACAATTTCTTGTGACATTCCTCGATTTCTTCACAACACTAACAACTGCAAATGAAATGACAAATCGACAATCATCGTTAACACCTTCAGACCTAGCTTCAATTATGTCGTGGCCAACCAAAAATCTCAATGAACTCTATCATCCGTTGGAACAATTAAAAAACGCCGTTGAGCCTTTGAACTCAGACAAATCATTGGATGACATTCTTGACAAGCTAAACAATCTCTTTAAAACATTAAATTCAAAACTATCTGCTGACGCATCAGATTTCACAGAACCAACGTTTCCATTACCTGAGGGTATTGTAGCTCAATTCACCTGTAGGTCAGTGTATAAAATATTCGATGGCAATGCAGAACTCAATCCGCTCGTGCAATCGAATTACTGGCTGGGATATCCCTCACTACCAGACAAAGTCGATGAGGATGTTGAATTAATCTCTTGTGACTTGAGTGAATTGGTTAAATTAACATTGCCAAGTGAAACGAATATTACGTCAGAATGCAAACGTTTACTACACTTAACCGCTTCGCCACAGTCAAATAGAGAAAGAACAACATCAGCACCATGTTTCCGAACACGACGCGTAGAAGTTGAACCAAGTACCGGGCGGCCAGAGAAGAAAATTTACGGTAAAATTAAATTTGAGACAAAGAATCGGTCAGTAGATAACATTTTTATCAACTTTCAGTGACACGTGGTCGAGGCTTTCCTAGAACGCCACCTACACGAGGTGACTTATTCCGTTCCCGTCCACCAAACACATCACGACCACCGTCTTTGCATGTCGACGATTTCCTCGCATTGGAAACATGTGGCGCACAACCGACTGGACCAACTGGTTATAATAAATTATCTCGAGATATCATTAGCATCCGTGGCACTCGTGGCCGTGGTAGAGGCTTCATCGACAGAGGAAGAGGCACCGCAATGGGAGTTGTAAGTTCAGCTGGACCATACCGACAGACGTAAGTATTTCAACGATAACATTTCCCTTAGGGACATTTTATTCTCTGTCAGTAATCGTAGGACCAATTCACCATCCACGTGGCAAAGTCATGGACCAATGGAAACAGCTGGTCCACCGCAACATTATCGCACCGCTACTTCGGAACCAGTCGGGCATTTTCAAAGTGAATATGGACCGAGTATATCACATTTTAGTTCACCATTGCGAGGTGGACGAATACGAGGGAGCACGAGACCGCCAAGAACATTTGCTAGACAATGAAAAGCGATTGTCAATTTTCACTGTTTCATGTTTAAAATGTTGCACTTTGTATTTTTTCATTAGTTGGACCAAAGGTTGGTCAAAAAAAACTTATTTTAAATGTTCATCTTTCATTAAATTGAAAATGTGATTACGATTCATTTCGTTTTGCTTATCCGCAATATCACTTTAACCAATTGAGCTACCTTAGACATTTTATGTTGAGATCTAATTGCCAACCGTTGTTTATATGCTACCTAACAGAGGTAGGTAAAAAGCCCATGTCTTGTTCTACAACCTTAAACGCGCTTCGCACCATCTACAAATCCACTTTACTATGCGTTCACATAATTGCATGTCCATTAATTCGTATGTGTACTTGAATGTCGGGATGTACAGGTAGACCGCTATAGACACAGAGGACGATGAGGTAATTTCAAACTGCAGAGGAATAAGGAATTCAAATAATAGACTTTGTCTAGTGCATGAACTCCTTATGTCAGTATCGTGTAGAGCATTTTCACGGAAAAATTACAATAAACAGAGGTGTATATTTCAAAGTGGGCAGCCTGGTGCCAGAAAAATTTCTGACAATTTTGCAGCTGGCTGCCTACTTAAGAAGTTTAAGTAAATAGAAAGAACGTATTCTTGTGCCAAAAATACGTTAATGCCATCGTAAAGGCAGTAACAAATATTATTAAAAAAATGGGCTGAGGCCTGCCTTATTTTTGTCTCAACTCTGCACCAGGCTTCGTACTCAAGATATTCTGTGAATGAAGAGAGCAGCAGCGGCCTGGTGCCAAATAACGTATGTGCAGTAGCAATGCGCCCGTGAAGCAAGAAATTTTTTTCGCAGACTAAGGAGAATGCATACAGTAGCCTCTGGACTTCCGATTTTGCGGGCGTACCCCCGGAAAATATTTTTTATTCTGATTCTACGGAAAATCCTAAGGCGAAGTGTCTTTTCACTCATTCAAATCGGCTGAGTGGAACCGGAGATTTTCTAAGGGTATAAAGGCAATTGTGACGCGTTTTTTTTAATCAGAGGGGCTTCCTCCAAACTGGCTGAGTGGGCAAATTTTAAGAAATTTGTTTTGGGAGCAGCTGAAGGATGTCTGGGTTGTGTCTCGAGCGGAGGTAGAAACGAAGAGCGGGTTGGTGGAACGCCGGTATCAAAAAAGGGCTGTGTTGGGGGGAAGAAAGCTATATTTGATCTGGTCTCAGGATCAGTCGGATGAGAAGAAAGAGGCTTACGGGGCGTGTAGGTAAGCCGTTCCTGTAAGGAGGAAGTTAGAGGAGGAATTGGAAGATGCAGGTCAAGGAAGGGGTAAAAAATTCTGGATAGGATAATAGGCGTGGTGGTGAAAAAGTGGGCTGCGGGAGCATTTTGGGTAAAGATAGCTAGTTGATTACAGGTAAGGGAGGGATTACTTTCAGGGTCTATTTTCCTCTGTTAATCCGGTAGTAGAACCTGATAGGAAAACAGGTTTTAGCTCGGAAGGTGAGGAGGAAATCACATTAGAGGAGATGTCACACGAAAGGTTGGCAAACTTAAGGCAGGAAAATCCACAGGGGCAGACGAAATTAGGACAGAATTTATGAAGCATAGCGGGCAAAGTTGGATTCAACGGCTCTGTAGGATCTTTAGCTTAGCCATGAAGTCCTCAGTCGTACCCGTTGACTTGAGCTCCGGTGTTATTGCTCCGATCTTTACGAAGGGCAACCTCAAAACTTTGTAGCAACTACAGGGGGATCTCGCTTCGTGGTGGGAAAGGTTTATGCGAATGTTCTAGTAGATCGAGTTAGGGTGAGTGGAAGAAGAGGTTCTTGACGTGACTAAAAGTGGCTTCAGACCTCTGAGAGGTTATCAGGATCCAATATTTTGTCTCAGGCAAGCTATAGAGAAGCTCTTTGAGAGGAATATTGACCTATATTTGTTCATCATCGACTTAGAAAAAGCAATTGGTCGGGTACCGAAACAAAGGCTGTTCAAAGTGCTTGGCGAATACAGAATTAATGGAAGTTTATTGAGCGCTATTATTCGGGAAGCAGGGCTACGGTAAGAATAGATGGTGAAATTAGTGAGACTTTCAGGGTTGCTGTCTCTCTCCTATTCTGTTCATAATTTTCGTGGACAAGCAGACCAATTCCCCTGCAAAAAGTGGAAGTGGGGTAAGTAATGATGAGAATGATTAGATTACTTAACTCTGTTAACAGATAATGCCAATGATTTGCAGAAGGGGATTGGCTGCCTGAATGTCGCATGCGAGGAGTACGGGATGAAGATAAGTGTAAGCAAAAAAACGTTATGCATGTTGACAAATTTAGGAAAGAGGTATCTTGTATTGTAAACGGGAAGCAGTTGGAACAGGTTTCAGAGTTTAAATATTTGGGGTGCATTTTCTCAGAGAATGTCAAGTTAAATAGGGAATTTGAAGAAAGGAGGAAAATGGTAGTGAAAGTTGGGTGGACTGCGGTTACCTTGTGCATGACTTGGAGGTTTCTGACCGTTAGCCGTCTGTGATGGTACGGGCACGTTCAGAGGATGAGTAAAAGCAGGCTCCCAAAGAGGATATTGAAGGCATAGGTCTCGCGTGTGCGCCCTTGGGAGAAGGTTTATAGACTCAATTAAATTAGATTTAGACGCTAGGGGACTTTCACCGGGCGCACAAGCCATATCCTTAACACGGGATAGGAGGGTATGGAGAAGGGTGGTCCATGTTCACCGGTGGAGAAGACCCCACACTGAAAGCACCGTCTATAAAGTTTTGTGATGATGATGATGATTCTATTCATATGTATCAAGTACGAAGCCTGGTTCAACAGCTAGGAACTTTTCTGGCATTAGGCTTCCTTCTGGAATGGACCAGAAGTGAAGTCAGAACATTATCCCCGCTCTCCGGGGTCTCGATTCGGCTGGTGACAAACCGCGTTGTGTGTAATGTAACCCCGTTACTTTGAAATGGTTTAAAAAGTCAATTTACATATATAAATGTGCTAGAAGGCGGTTAACTGTGAACCGGTTTTTACCGGTTTTGATTTACTTTCCCTAGTATTAAACCGATCATTCGAAAAGTTGTTTTGGTAATCCATTTTTTTTATTTTTATCTTAAATAGCAAACAATTGTTCTAGGCGGTAAGGAACTTAAGCGATTCTTGATGTATCGTTCCGTATATGAAACTTTTTAGTTGAAGTCGTTGTTTATTCAGCAAATGAAGCCTTCTTCAACTTTCGACCGGTTGGCGTGAATAATAGTAAATGTGTGTATACTAGTGATTTTCTGCTAGTGTAGTTATGAAGATATTCTCTTGCCCGACGCTGATTCAGAAGACAGACCTCTGTTTTTCTACTTCCCAAACAATCGACATCGGTACCGCCTTATGCAACGCTAGTTGATATGTTGATATCTAGATAGGCGTTGCAAACTCTTTTTTTCTTGTGTGATTACCATGATTAACACGTGATTGACATGGTTAACGTGATTGACGTGATTAACAAGTGATTAGTGTGATTAACGGGTGATGAACATAATTAACCAGTGATTAATGAGTAATTAACAAGTGGTTAATCAATGATAAAATATTAAAAAAAAAATTGGAATATAATTTTTTCATTGTTAAGTCATTCAAAAATTAGTCTCGATAATTACAACAATTATAGACGGAATTGCTATAAGAAGATACATAAATTCGAACTAATATCGGGAAAAATAAACTTGGAAGCATTGCGCAAAATAGGTGGAGCTGACGACGGCGACGCTTTAAAATCGAGGGGGAAACGACAATGGCAAATCGTGTCCCACCATTGGAATTTCCTTCTAATAACAAATAGAAGGACGCAGCTATTTCCTTCTATTGACCTAAAGAAATGTAAAATTTGAACCTAAATTCAGGCTATTTCTTGATTTTGGTCTTAAAAATTGATGAAATTAAGGAGATAGTAGGGAAAATACGTATCTATTTCCTTCCATTCGCTTGCTACTTTCTTCTATTTGCTCCAATAGCAAATGGCACCTGTCCCACCATTTGCCATTGTCGTTTTCCCCTCGTTTAAAATACAAAAATTGCACTTGTGCAAGTTTTTAGACCCGTACAAAGAACGTAGTGCTTCGACGTTTGCTTACCACGACGTTTGTTACAATTCGAACTTCGACCCAAGAGTTAGTTACTTTTTCGTTTTGGGGTTTAAATATGTGGAATCTGCAATACAAAGTCGTCCGTCTGTCCGTCAACACGATCTCGAGTAAAACTTGAGCGATTTTCAACATCTTCCCCTAAAAAATAATCGAAAAATCTTTAATGGGATTGAATCTGGGCACTGTCGGCCCAAACCGCCGTGCTAGCGCTGTTTAAGCGGTTTTTGGTCTTTTGCACATAGCCCGAGTAAATTTTTTCCGATTTTCAAATCTTTTTTTTTGGAAGGTGTGGGCATGCCTGGCATTTTATGGAAGAAACTTTTTTGATTTTGAGCATTTCAACTCAGCCAGGGCCCTAATACTGAGTCTCTACTAGGGCCAAACGTGTTTTTTCTGCATAAATTTTATCCGATTTTCAAAACTTTTTTTTTTTCTGAAAGATAATCGAAAAATTTATTACAGGGTTGGGTTTGACCAAAATCGAGTTCCTTGCATATGTTTTGTTTTACTTTTATCTCAACGTATTCACTTGTATTTTGTTCATGTAAAACGTGGCTTTTCGGTTTAAAGAGTCACAATGAAATGTTGCACAATCTTTTTATTCTCCTCCTGTAGTAAGTTGAGATAGCGAACAGCGCAAAAAATACCGCGCTATGCTCTAATGGGTTGATAGCGATAGCGTTGCCATTCGTTTTGGATTGCGCATAGCGATAGCGACGCTGTTTCCTTGAGTAGCGCGGCAGCCTTGCAAAGAGATAAATAAAGATTGTGTTTTTAAAGAATTAAACGAAGGCTTTTGACCGAAAATATTCTTTGACATCAATATGCAGCGGCGCGATGTATGTAGGCTTCGCACGTTTTATATTAAAGTTAATTTTTCGATTAGTATGCTGAACCAACTCGATCAAAGAGTGATTACTGTCATAGCAAAATAAATATGTGATTTGTACTTCTGCGCAGAAGTAAAAAGTTCATGTTTATTTTGCCATGACCGTAACCGTAACAAGTGATTAAAACGTTTATCGAGCTGTTAATCAGAGTGAGCAGCCTGGTCGCGTCGGTTGATATATGTTTCAGATTTTACACCCAAAAATTTGAATTCACGACAAAATTCTCCTTGAAAATAAATGCAGTTTGTTGTTACGTGCGTGTTAGTAAGTCCGAAAACCACAGCCCTTGTGTTAGTAGCACGGCCATGTAATCTCCTATCAATATCAAAGAAAATAAAAGACAGTTCAAGTTCTGCACAATTTTAATATTTTCTAAGTGTTAGTGAATTAATTTGTATGCGTCGCATTTGAAGAGCACGTTTCACAAACAATTCACCTATGAATATTAACAAACTGAGTTGTACGCCAATACCTAAAGCGTACAATGCTGATGAAAAATGGATCATATCCACCGGAACAACATCGACATCTGACCGTGCACATTTCGGCATTTTTGCGATCCAAGTTTTCCAAACGTACGAAATCAGACCAGTTTCGTGAAGTTTCCTCAGGCCGATCTTAATGATTTCCCTTAACGGTGATTTTTTGATAAGCCCTGGTCCTGTTGGTATATTGTCGACATATTTTATTTGTTGCAGGTCACAAATTTCGTCATCGGAGAGCAATGCTGTAATGAATAGGAAAAAGAATTAATTCGAATCAAATGTGTTTCTCATGTCACTGACTTTTCAATATTGCGTACGCGTAGACACCGTCCGTGTTGAACGCCAATGTACCTTTTTTCACTAAATTCAAGCCAGTAAATAATGACAGGAACGGTTTCGGTTGTCTCATTATCTTGTTATACATTTCAAGTGCAGACTCCTCAAAAACGTGACAAAATGTGTCTTGAATGTATGGTAATTCATCCATCGCTAGTAAATAGGAAAATACAGATTTTTAGAATCCAACTGCAAAATGCCAGATACTATATTCGCCAAGAAGCAGTTCCCGATCTAAGGTACGATAAGTTACACCAGATTTAGATTTATCAGGTTGGGACACGATCCATTACTGGACCATGAAACACAGATCTGGTGATCCATTTTTCCTTCTCCTTTTCATCATCTTAATGAATTCTAAACGAACTTAGAGCATTCACATACAGCACAGTACTATTGTTCTCCATTATCGGATAATCGAAGTAGTACTGTTTAACGTTAAGGTCTCTACGCCGAGACCTACACTGCCGTCCAACGCATAAAAACCTTGAGATGAAAGAGAGAAAAGATTTCATATGAAACAATCCATGCAAAATCTTTTCTCTCTTTCATCGCAAGGTTATTATGCGTTCCACGGCAGTACAGCTGTGGTCATTAGAGAGTCTCATTTTCGTCAGTTGCCATCTCAGTCCACAGTGACCGCTAATCAATACAACTAGCCGCTTCTGCGACTTCTGTATTTGCCAAGCGATTCCTTGGTCCACTCCCCGGCGTGCACCGGGAAAATGGAGAAAGTGCTTTGTGTGGCCTCCTCGTCCGTAACACTTCAATGGCCAGCGAACACCGACCTTACCCACTTCTTCAGGGCTTTCATGCATGCTGAGTGTGGGATGGGTAGGCCAATGACACGGAGTAGTCCACTCTTCAGCCCTCCCATTGTCATCTATGCCAGCGTACCCAAAGACTCAAACCACGGTCACCCGATTCCTCTTTGTAAAGCCCCTTTGTGCTCTTTCAGCTTTCACTAGCCTAGATGTCATGCCAGGCGACAGGAGTGACTTGATAACTTGATTGAGCAGATGAAAAGTTCTAACTTTCCCTTCCATTATTTTAGCATTATATACTTTACCATCCAATCCAATTAGTTTTAGGCACGCGTAAAAACTGTCAGAAATCTGAAAACTTGTAGTTCCAACACAAACCAAACTCGACTAAAAACCCGACCCGAACCCATATAAATTTGAGATTTTGTCGGGCCGGGTCAGGTTGGATTTGCGATTTCTTTTTTTTCGAGTCCGATCGAGTCTCCTTACACCAACTAATCAAACACGAACCGACCCGAAAAAATCAATTCACGCCATAATTCTCTCAAAATTTATTTTAAAAAACATTTCAAGTTTCTAATATTTTCTACCCACCGACCGGTGCAATAATTTTTCAACGCTTTCAGTTTTCGTCACAAAAATTTAAATTTACGCAAATCAATCTTTGAAAAAAGAAAGCAAAGTCAAATTTTTGCAGCGCGAAAACTGAAAGTGTTGAAAAATTATTGCGCCGGCGGGTCTTGAATTTGTGATGCAATTTTGTGAACACAACTTAATTTTGTTTAAAAAAAAAAGTGATGCAATTTTTTTAAGAATAAAACTTTTACCACAGTCTAACATTTAATTCAAAAAAATATTTGCGTTTTATGAGTGATAGCGTTAGCTCAAGCGATATCATTATTTTGGAAGCGGACTTACGGACTCCGTCACACTTTATCTTTGAAGAGGTATTTGTATGCGATATCAGTCGTTTTGGAAGCTTTCAGTTGTTATAACTAAAATTCATGTAAAAAATACAGGAGAAGAATCGTAAGATTGTGCGACGTTTCGTTTTAACTCGTTTAACCGAAAAACCAAGTTTTACATGCACAGAATGCAAGCGAATACGTGAAAAAAAGAGATAAAGGAGAAATAAGAAAGATGCACAAGTTTGTGATTCTCTTCCTGTATTCATTTTTCTTTAAAAAAAAATTCTCAAAAAAAATTTTAGCAGAAAAAAATTTCTTCAAAAAATTTTTCTTCAAAAAAAATTTTTACGAATGAGTTGTTCGGCTACTGTCGGAACACTTCGCCTCACCAATTCTTCTCACTGATCTACAGAGCTGTGCGCGCTAGTGATTTTTTCTAGCGGCACTAGCGCTAGCGCTACTGCCATCTGAAAACTAGTGGCGCTACCGCTAGTAGCGATGTTTTTTGCCGAAACTAGCGATTCGCGCTAGTGCGCTAGCGCTAGTTCTTACTTTAGAAATTCCAACTAAAGCAGCTAAAGCAGTAACATTGTTCAAATCGAGTAGGTTTATGGCACATAAAATGTAAACAATGCATTAAAGGATAATAAAGGAATGTACAAGGGCACGTAAACATACTTCGGTGAACAGATTGTCTGCGCCAAGCTCATTTGAATTAAAATTCAATGTAATTACTGCACCAATTGTGTGCTATGATCGATTTTAGATTGTTTTCTGATGAATAATTCGATTTGATGTTTAGCGTTGATTCACGGCTTAGAATTGCACAAAATGTTGAATGTACTTTGTTAAGCTCTAGAAGTGTCATTACGACTCGAGACCACAGAGCGAGTCTAATAAACTTATTCTATTTTAAATAGAAAATATTCACTGAATCGTGTTTTATTCATGTTTCATTTGATTTCATTGATTCCACAATGCACAATTTGAAGACATTTTAACATCCTTCACTGAATTAATGCCTGGTATAAGATTAGTTGAACATTTAACTTTATTGGGAGCACCAATTGTCCTCAGTGCTGGTGAAACTGTATTACAAAAGAAAGAACAAGAAATGGAGATGTTTTTTAGTCGTTTAACGGATTTGAATCAACATGTAGCTTATTTCTTACTCAGACATAGTCTTGGAATTCCTAAATTAACATATTTGATCCGAACAACTCCTTTCTGGAAATTTCCACAAATAGTTAAACGAATGGACTTAGCAATAAAATCATCTTTAGAAAATATTTGCAATACAAAGATAAATAATTATCAACACACAATCGCATCATTACCTTGCCGACTCGGAGGACTGGGAATTAGAAAAATAGAGGACATCATTTTTCCGGCTTTTTTATCATCAGTGGTTGCAACAAATGGTTTGATCAACGAAATGCTAAGCACCTGTGCAATAGATCTTCCAGAAGTTGCATACTACAACGACGGTTTAAACGCGTGGACGTCGATGGACAACAATTTCCCAGAAGAATCTTATAGTCACCTTCAACGACATTGGGATGAAATTAATACTTCCAAAATTATTTCAACATTAAACTTTCCATCTGATGCACATAAGGCAAGATATCGAGCGTCATTAAGACAGGAATCGATTTTGTGGCTAAATGTTATCCCCTTAAGACTCATTGGCACATTGTTAGATAACAATACATTCCGTATTTCAACAGCAATTCGGCTAGGATCAGAAATGTGCCATCCATTCCAATGTGCTTGCGGCATTTTAGTCGACTCTTTTGGTACACATGGACTATGTTGTAAATACAGTGGAGGGCGTCACAGTAGACATAGAGAACTCAACAATATCATCGACAGAGGCCTTTCAAGAGCGAATATACCATCTTCTTTGGAACCTGATGGCCTTTTCAGAGATGATGGAAAGAGACCTGACGGAATGACTTATATTCCATGGAGTAAAGGTCAATGTATGGCTTGGGACGCGACGTGCGTTGACACGCTAGCCAAGTCATATATTAATGTCTCAAAAAATCTAGCTGGACATGCAGCAGAAATTGCAGCTAATAAGAAAATCAATAAATACAAAACGCTTCAAGAACAAAATTATTTGATTATCCCGTTTGCTGTTGAGACTCTCGGACCATGGTCTTCCGAAGCAATTCAATTCACCAATGATTTAGGCAGGTTAATGACAAAAGCTACAGGCGAATCAAGATCTAAACTGTTTTTCAAACAAAATGTATCCCTGGCAATCCAGCGCGGTAATGCTGCCAGTATTATGAAGTCTTTCCCGAAGAGTGAACCTTTGAATGAAGTGTTTTATATCATTTAAATTTTTTATTTTATTTTGTTTTATTTTATTTTGTTATTTGTTACAAATAAATTGAAAGAAATTTTATATTAAAGAAAAAAGCAGAAAAAAAAAATTTGTTTATTCGGAATTATTGCTCTTATGCGTGCGCGTCAGGGAGACAACCATAAATCATATGTATGTGATGTATATGTAGCAGTACAGCTTTGATGTGGAATTCGAGTGTACTGTGGCTGGCAAGTGAAAACCAGCCACACCAAATGTCAACAGAGATTTCAAGTCCACTTTCGTTCCATCGATATTTCTCTTTCTCTCCTTTGTCACATTTCATGTATGCATACACGTTTGTGTGTACACATTTTGTTGACGGAGAGAAGGAGAAATGTAGATGGAACGAAAGTAGACATCAAATCTCTGTTGACATTTAGAGTGGCTGGTTATTATACGTACGTCACAGAAAATAAGAAGAAGTAAAACTTTTCTATTTATTTTTGAATGACTTTTCAATGTTTATACAAGGTATCGAGACTGTATGAAAAAAATTGCAGAGAATAGAATAATTTGAATAACGAAATGTATGTAATTCAGAGAATTTGTTGTTGAGTAAGCCCAACTATCAAAAGTCATTCGACACTTTTCAAATCTGTACGAAAGTCATTCGACACTTTTCAAATCTGTACGGATTAAAGCCCGCAAACTAGGAATCAATCTTAGGATACAACTCATTACGTATTACTTTTACTATGAACGTGTAAGCTCTTATTTGAATTATTTTTTCGAATGACTTTTCATAGTTGGGTTTTCTCAACAACAAATTCTCTGAATTAATTACGAGTTTGTGAGCTCCCTGACATAGCCGGAAATTGTTCTCCGCAACGACCGCCCATAGTTTAACCGATTTGCTATCATTAGATAGAACGGTAAATCGATATGCGTGCAACAATTTAAATCGAACTAAAACCTCACATTACATAGTTATAATATGTTGGCATCTGCCACTACAAGATCGCATAGGCTTTCATGAACGTAATAAGGTCTTGAGTTAACTTTGGAGACAATACACTCAGGGTTAGAGTAAGAAATTGTATCATATAAAACTTCAACAGATGGCAGCTGTAACCATTTCCTTTACACTTCGCTAGTCCAAAAAATATCTCTAACCGAGACAAATAGATACGTCAGCACTTTGTCCATCACGTCCATCAGCATATAAGGGCGCATGACTTGACTGAAGATTGGCACTAGATGCCGAAATGTTGTTTCCCTCTAATTATCTCCATAACGCAACTGTTCTAGATGTGTTAATGTCTGAGCGTCGTGTCAATGACAAAATAATTCAAATAAGAGCTTACACGTTCATAGTAAAAGTAATACGTAATGAGTTGTATCCCAAGATTGAAATGTATGTGATTAAAATTCAATTGTAAATTTTGTTACTAGTTGGTACAAGTTCGTTAGACATTTTCTAATGTGTGATCAATTTTACAATACATTATACTAGCGCTTTACTAACATTTAAAGCGCGCTAGTTCTAACGCTAATACTTTTTGAAACCTAGCGGCGCTGATCTATATAACTTTGCCGAAGGAACCAACTGTCTATATATTCTAATACAGAACGCAAGATGGTGTCAGTTTGACAGTTGGCAGCCATTTTCGTAAGGTGTTAAAAAACTCTCCTGACAAAACTATAACTTTCTAAAAGAAACCAACCCTCCGGGTATTGCATTCCGGAGCTAAAATTCGAAAATGCGAAGAAGCATAATTTATTGCTTAGGAAAATTCAAGATAACGCCGCTTTGACTGCAGACATTTTCTTAAGATCCCAAAAAATTCTCCTGATCAAATTCTAATACTTTTCCGAAGAAACCAATTATCTAGTTATTTTCACTCCGGAGATAAAATTCGAAAAACGAAACAAATTGACCACTTCAATGGTTTTCCCGGAAAGGCCGCATATTTATGGCTCCTTGCCCCGAAGGTTTTTGTATAGGGTTTTTTATGTATGTGGACTTCTGTTTTGGGGTGTGGGGACTGCGTGACCCCCTCCGCTATCGCTGCGGGCGTGATCCTTAAATACAATCTGCCATTAAACGTATGCACACTTACCAAAGTCCAATTTACTGTTCAACAATTGTCTCATTGTTTTTATTACTTTCGGTGTCTCTGTTAGCAAGGATCCAACTATAAATGAACCGTAAAATTGATAAATCACAACCGAAAACATTAGATAAGTTAATGTGAGAATTCGGGACGATATGAAAGAAGGATTGTCCGAGCATCCTAAAATACAGTTGAAGTTTCGGTTAAATAAGGAGGCGCTTAAGAGGCTGTCGCGTACCTTGCTGGAAGAGTATTCCAAAGACCATCAGAAAACTATTGAAAAACGTATCGTCGTTCGTAGTGGTCGACATGAAATGCAGTTTTGAAGTCAACTTATTCTCCAACAAAAAAATCTGTCGAATTAGTATCGATGTTACGAAAACAATCGCAAAAATTAGCATCCAAACCACAAAAACGAATGGAGATAGAAATACACTTAAAGCATCCACTGATTTCGGATGACGAAAGATAAATAAAATTCTGAAAATCATGAATTTGAATGAAAAAACAATACCACAGAAGCTGCGGGATCGTTTCAAAATTTCCTCAACTCTTGCCAAAAATCTTACTGAACGTAATAAGAATTCGTAGTTTGGTCGAATACCCCGTAGCGATCACTCTCCCACCTTAGACCAGACACAGAAATGTCGATTTCGGTACGATTTAGTAGTCCAACAACTCCGTTCCAGGAACCGTCCGATGTTAAGGATCCCCAATTTCTAGACCGTCGTATTACCATCGAAAAATTTAACCATTCCATAAGGATTTGAAAAACTCGATAATTGCTTTTGCTCATATTGTCAAAATATGGATAATCGTCCGAATCGATGTGCTCGATGAAAGTTTTATTTGGAGGTAGTTTTGGTATCTGAAAGTCAATTTCCATCAAATACTCGCATACAATAGCCGTGTTTGTAGCTTACCGTGATTGCAGAATGAAATATGAGTCCATCAAGCTTGTACCGCTTCTGAAATTTTGTATTTGCGACGTTCATTCTGAGACCTAGTAATTTGCTCCAACTTCCAATGGCATCCATTCGAAACCGACCGTTCCTCTTAACACTTGGATTAAAAACATCGTATAACAGGAACTCACTTTAAGAAGATATGTGAAATTTAACGTCTAATGAAAGAATGAGGTTATTTATACTCGGAGCGTGTCAGGTAAACTGTAACTAACGTAGGAATTTTCACTACTTTGTGAGATTTTGCTCTAATGTGCTACCGTTCACACAATATGGGCTGATTACTTCGAGGAACTGCTTGATCCACACCGAACGGTCAACCGAAGCGACGAAAACGACGAATGGTCATTTCAGACCGCGGAACCATACATAGAAGATCCTACAATTGAAAAAGTAGGACGTTGAAAAACAGCAGAACGAAGACATTCAACGCAAATACGTGGATAGTTTGGAGAGAAAAATTATTGACGAAATGGTCAGCGAACAACACAGCATAGACGATGCGCAAAAACAAATTAGACGCAATATAGAGAGCGCCGCATGACGACGATGAATGGAGAACAAAAACGCAGCTCGACTAAATACTCTGAGTCGATACACTCGAGCAGGCCAGGCAGTAGTAACGTTCGATGAGAAATTTCGCTCGGAAACTGTTCCAAAACAAAAAACGGCTGCAGGATGGGAACGTTTTGATCGAAATTGAAAAGTTTGGCAATATGAAGGAAACTCGGAACTTCTATCGGGAATTCCCGTGAAGTAACGCCAAAGTGAAATCGCCAAAATGCATTTTGGCGATTCTTCACACTTTGGCGATTTTTTTGGCGTTTCTTCATATTTTGGCGATTTTTTCTGGTGATTCAAGAAATAACTACAAAAGAATAAATCGCCAACAAAAATCACCAAAGTGTGAAGAAGCGCCAAAAAAATCGCCAAAGTGTGAAGAAACGCCGAAAAAAAATTGACAAAAAAGAGAAGAAACGCCAAATTAACTTTTTTTCAGCTCTTGGCGTTTCTTCACACTTTGGCGATTTTTCTTGGCGCTTCTTCACACTTTGGCGATTTATTATTTTGTAGTTATTTCTTGAATCACCAGAAAAAATCGCCAAAATGTGAAGAAACGCCAAAAAAATCGCCAAAGTGTGAAGAATCGACAAAAAAATCGCCAAAGTGTGAAATAACGCCAAGAGCTGAAAAAAATTAACTTGGCGTTTCTTCTCTTTTTTGTCGATTTTTTTTTACCGTTTCTTCACACCTTGGCGATTTTTTCTGGTGATTTACCATTTTGTAATTATTTGTTAAATCATCAGAAAAAATCGCCAAAATTTGAAGAAACGCCAAAAAAATCGACAAAAAAGAGAAGAAACGCCAAGATGATTTTTTCAGTTCAGATCCCTATTTAACAATTGCTGTTTCTCTTTGTTACAGCTGTTTATATTTACCGAACAGTAAATTTGAACAAACAAAATTCAGATCGCAATTAATTTCAGGTAAGGTGCATAATAGTACATTACATCACAAGGAGCTAAAATGGTACATTTAGACCCAGGTGGTGAAGAGATCAATTCCGAGGGCGGAGCGCAGCGGAGCCCGAGGATTTTATCTCTTCACCACCGTGGTCTAAATATGTACCATTTTAGCTCCGAGTGATGTATACTATTTTTCGCGCAGACGGACAAAACGCCAGATTCCGAACAAAACTACTTAACAATTTTTGTATTAAAATTTCATAGAATGAACAGAGTATGCTTATGCTCAAATTTTTCACTATCACAAATCCACATTACATCTGTCCTTTCAACAAAAACGAAAAATGGATGTTGAAGATAATTGTGTTCCCGAATACGTAATCGAAAGTGCGCGGAAGATATCTATGGATATTCTTCCGGCAAAATCGAAGGATTTGTACCTGAAAGCGTACGAGAATTTTATGAAATGGAAAGTGGAAAAAAAATTGGGAAAAATGTCTTCAATGAAGACGTTATGATGGTGTATTTCGACGAGCTGAACGGTAAGTTAGTGTGATTTATTATTTCTTGCTGTATGTTTTGATTATGTTGTGTTCCGATTCATCATGACAAATTCTTGTTTTTGATTTGTTCTATTGCAGCAACGTATGCACCTACAACGGTCTGGTCCCGATATTCAATGTTAAAGGCGACAATTCAGCGCAATCACAACATCAGCATCGAATATCCGAAGGTGGTCGCAAAGCTAAAAATAAATTCCGTTGGTCACAGACCGAAAAAAGCGAAAATTTTCGAAGACGTCGAAATTGCTGAGTTTCTGTCCGAAGCAGACGACTTGAAGTATTTGGCAGCGAAGGTAAACGTTTGACAACTTCCCATTTCTTAGAAATATCCTAAATCTGTTTGTTTTTTGGTAGATAATCGTGATCTTTGGAATGTTCGGTGCAACACGCTGTATCGAATTGACCAAATTGGAACTTTGTCATGTCAAACAACATGGCAAGGTGTTTGTTGTGGAATTGGATGCCACGAAAACTGATGTTGACCGATCGTTTGTCATTGAAGGAATATATGCAGAAATGGTCCGCAAGTACCTGAAATTGCGTGTCTCGTCGACGCCACATCAAAGGTTTTTTGTCAATTACCAGAAGGGCATTTGTACCACGCAACCAATTGGCAAACACAAATTTGCGGGTACACCAAAGCTGGTTGCTGATTATTTGCAATTGGCTGAATCGAAAAAATATACTGGCCACAGTTTCCGACGAAGCTCAGCCACACTCTTGGTGAATGGTGGTGCGGGCATGACTGGTTTAAAGCATCATGGTGGTTGGAAATCGTCAACCGTGGCAGAAGGCTACATTGGTGATTCTATGGCACGGAAACGTAAAATGGGAGCCATAATTTCGAATGCGATTGCACCGAAGAAATCATCATCAGAAATCGTGACTGAGTGCTCCGCATCGTCGCCGAATCCATCATCCTCAACAGCATCGTCGTCGATTGCAACGTTGGCAACCGCATCGTCGCCGATTGCATCATTGGCAACCGCATCGTCATCGACCAAATCACCATCGAAACATAGTGGAAGTGGCGGTGGCACAACAGAAACCGCATTGGTTCCGTTCGATTCGATCGACAATGAAATTAATTTCCAAGAAATTTTGGCTGAGTCAGTCGTCCCGTTTGATGACACAATCCAAATACCATCGACTATGTCAGAGTCAGACATCGCTTCGAAAATGATGCGATCAATTAGCATGGAAGGCTGCAAACACTTCGAAATCAATTTTAATTTCAAATAATTATTCACTTTACGATTAAAGGCATTGCTACCTCGACTACGATGTTTACATTTTCTGACAGAGGGCTCAGGTCGAAAAGTATTTTCAGTCCTAGGACTAAAAACGACAGGAGGGACGAAAAGTATTTTCGTCCCACCAAAAAAATGGCGACGAAATGTGAGCCTAAATCGCTTTTTTTCGTTTAGAAAATCGGTGAGGAAATCTGGCGTTTTTTGTCCGTCTGCGCGAAAAAATTATTTCGGAACAACGAATGCAATAAAGTTTTGATTCAATTTAAAGTAAAAGTGTTCAGGGCAAAAAAATTTTGTTTTTCTTTCCAACACTAAGGCGGGCTAGTACAGGAACGGAAAAGTGAAAACCGACAAGTTTCTTGATCTTGATCTTGAAACATATATCTTGCGATAATTTGTTCCGTTCCTATGCGTAATTTAAATGATGTGAGTCTTCCCGTCGCCTCCAGGCCGCACAACATAGTCTTCCAGCAGCCTGCGTCTCAGTTGATAGAAATTGGGACATTCGCATATGACGTGAACTTCTGTTTCTCCTTCTGATCCACATGGACCTCTGAGATTGACGGACAACCTCAACTTATTCATGTGCCCGTTCAGCCCACTATATCCGGTAATCGCACCCACTACAATTCTTATGCTTTTCCAGTCCATTGCTAGCAAACTTTTATTTTTTTGGATTCTGGTTTCGGTAGAAAGCGCTTCGTATGAGCACCTATATCGTACGCTTCCCAGCGTTCTCCATGCCTTAACGCCACCCAATCCTTCAATGCTTTCGCACAGACTGTCTGCCTTCTCATTTCCTTCCACGCCCGAATGTCCAGGTACCCAGACTAGAGTGAGTTATCTGATGGTCTGACCCATCAAGTTCAGGATCAAGTTGCAATCTCTCACCAGCTTGGAAGTCGCGAAAGGCGACACAAGCGCCCTAATCATCTCCGCGTTGTGTGAGCAAATGACAGTATTTTTCCCATGTGTTCCCCTTTGAAGTTCTCCACGCGCTCCTGTGAGCGCCGCGAAGACTTCTGCTTGAAAGACACTGACGAGGTTACCCAGATGAAAGCTCTCACCTTCTTCTGTGTTGGAAGCATACCCTCCAGCCCCTGCTCCATTGGATGTTTTGGAGCCGTCCGTGTATACGACTATGCTATTCCCTGATAGATTAGCTGAAAAGCTATTTAGTCAGTCTTCTATACTTGGAAATATAGCGTTAAGTCGCCGGTGTGATTCAATCTATGTCTAATTACTGCCTCATACAACCACAGAATAGCCTTTGACGGCAGGCCCCAATTTCTACCGAAAGAGTTTCCTTGGCCTTCCACATACGAGTTGGTGCCTGTGCACAATGTAAGCGGTCTTGAACGTGAGAACTCTTGGAGTGAGACGATGTCCACTTGATTCCCCCTGAATGTTCTTCAAGTTTCGCAGGGAGAATCAAGGCTGATCAATAGCTTCTCATTCTAGCGATCTTTCACCTCGTTACAAAAAAAAATGTAACGCGTTTCGACATTTGGACTTTCGTGTTGGCATTCTTTGTTTGTATTCGTAAAATATTGAGATAAATGAAAATTTTGTTTTAATGAAACAATTTTCTAACTCACAAAAAGGTAGACGCACTAACAACTAGTCTATCCATGAACGTAACTAACTAAGAAACATAAATTCAGAATTAAAAATGTTTTTATTCAAACAAAAAAGAAAAATTTCGTAGTTTGGCGGTATAGTTTTATAACTATTAATTAAATCATCAGAAAAAATCGCCAAAGTGTGAAGAAACGACAAAGAAATCGTCAAGGTATGAAGAAACGTAAAAAAAAAGCGTCGAAAAAGAGAAGAAACGCCAAATTAATTTTTTTCAGCTCTTGGCGTTTCTTCACACTTTGGCGATTTTTCTTGGCGTTTCTTCACATTTTTGCGATTTTTTTTGGTGATTCAAGAAATAACTACAAAATAATAAATCGCCAAAGTGTGAAGAAACGCCAAAAAAATCGCCAGGGTGTGAAGAAACGCCAAGAGCTGAAAAAAACTAATTTGGCGTTTCTTCTCTTTTTAGGCGCTTTTTTTGGCGTTTCTTCACACCTTGGCGATTTTTTTTGGCGATTTTTTTTTTTGGCGATTTGACTTTGGCGTTACTTCACGGGAATCTATCGGGAAGTAAACGAATTCAAAATGGTTACAGTCAGCAACCCTTGCTGTGTGAGAACAAGAATGGATTGGTCTTAGCAGATGACGAAAAGTGCATGGGCTAAGTACTTTAAAGAACTGCTTAATCTGAACACACCGCTTAACCGAAACGAAGAAAACACCGAATTGCCATTTCATAATGCGCAACCATACAAGAAGACCTGGACGTACAAGGACGAAATATGGAAGATGTTAAAGACAAGTTTATGGCCTTGGAGAGGAAAGGAACCGACCTTGGGTTGAAGGTCAATGACGCAAAATGGAATATAGGATGGAATCGACATCAGGAGCAGAGCGTATCGATCGACACACACACATTCAAAATAGCCTTCAAGTTCGTATACCTTGGGTCGGAGCTGAACACTAATAACTACATCGCGAACGAAATTAAGAGACGAGTAATTCTGGGCAATCGGAATTATTACGGCCTTCTGAAAATCTTAAAGTCCAAGTCAATAAGCCGAAATTCAAAATGCGCATTATACAAACACGTGATAAGACCGGTTACGTATGGTTCGGAGTCGTAGTGCTTGACACAAAATAACGAACAATCGCTGCACACGTTCGAAAGAAACGTACTGAGGAACTATATTTGGACCAGTATTCGATCAAAGGCAGAACCGATGGCGCAGACGATTCAATCATGAGCTTAGTCAGCTTTATGGAGAGCCGGACATAGTCAGAACTACGAAAATAAACCATGTACAAAATAAATCATGTACAACGAATGGAACATCGTCGTATTCCGACAAAAATCCTCAAGACCAGACAGTTAAACTCAGTTATAGGGCCTAAGCTGAGTCCAAGGGCTCAAAATCAAAAAATTTTCTTCCATAAATTGTCGGGTATTCCTAGACCTTGCTACTAAATTTTTTTTTTGAAAATCGGTAAAGTTTTACTCGAGTTATCGTGTTGACAGACGGCAAACAAGATTTTTCTTGCAGATTTGTCTTATTCAGACCCCAAACGAAAAATAACCAACAACAGTGTTACAAACAACTTGTTACAAACGATGTGGGATACCTACGATGTCGTATCACCGTGCATAATCCCCTTTCGGAAGTAAAATAGTCTATAGAAAATTAAAATGAGAACGAATTTCGTGACAAAATCACGACAAGTAGAATGTAATTTGCAAGTGAAGCGAGTGCATTCTTGTCAAATGAGGGAATTTGTGACTTAACAATTGTTCTGTAAAAAGAACATTCTCGGCATTATAGAGGTTTAGATAAATAAATAAATTCAAAGTAGAGGACAAACTTTTAGGAAAATAAAAGTTTTGACTTGACACACACGAGTTGGCCTGTACACTATGACAGTAATGTGTAACGACCATGGTTGTGTTCGCTAACGATTTTTTTAGCGACGCTAACACTAACGCTAGTTTCAATAAATATTAGCGTCGCTAGCGTGATTCGCTAATCTACAAAAAATTAGCACGTTAGGAGCATTCATTATATTCATTATCTTTTAAATTTTTCAATTGAAATCCCAACGCAAAGTATTTTTGTCGAAGATCACTTGCGAATAGTCACACTATGTAGAAATAACCATTTACAAGCTTCTGGAAATAGCATATTAGTTTTAACTAAAAAAACTTCGAGTTCCTCAGCAACGTTGTAGTTTTACGTTGCGATTCTAACTTTGGGAAAATCATATCTGTAGATTTCATCAATCATGGGCGCGCGATAGCGATGCGCCCGTGACGCAAGTCCCCATACGAACAAAAAATTCTGAAAATGTTTTTTCGTAGACTTCGGAACCATATATACAACTAAGTTTTGGCTTTTTTCCCTTGCATCGTAACCCCCCATCCCCCTGAGACCTAGTTCATTGGATTCCTTGTAAAATTTTGATTGAAATCAACATTTTACTCATTAAAATCGGTCCAGTGGATCCGAAGATATTACCTTTAGAAAATCGTCATTTTCCATACAAAATGTGCTGCTTCATATAAGCCCAAGTTAATAGAAACATCCTACGTTAGTTAGTTAGTTAGTTAATTAGTTAGTTCCAGAGCCATTTGTATGAAAACCGACTTTTTTGGCTCGTGCTCGAAACGGCTCGATAACTTTTCTTGAAATTTTGCAGGGACCTTCGGGTGGGCCTTCTACGCCATATGAGATTTTAAAAAAGGGGGCTACCGGTCTCGTTTGGCCGCCAGGGCTCTTAGAAGTCGCCATATAAAGCCCATATGTACGTGTTTGTGTTTGTAGTGTGTATGATAGCACATTTTATATGAGGCAATGGTTGTGTGTTCGAGATAGCATAGAGGTTTGGTGTCAAAGGAAAAGTTGTTGGGTTGGGTGTGTAGTGTATCAGGGTGACCACCAAAATGGCGGAAAATAGGCGGAGACTCAAAAAAAAACTTTTGATATGTTGTAGAGAAAGTTGAGGGAATCATTTTCGCCCATGGAAGTAGTAGCCGACGAAACGGTTCGGGGGCAGCTCAAAATAATGCAAAAGATTACAATCACAACGAATACCATTTTTAAAAGGGAAACGTGACGCAAGTCCTCGTCCCTTCTTCCAAAACAACTGATATCAATTTGGGTGACGCTTGCAGCTTCGGAACGTACAAAATTCTTTTGAGAAATTTTCACTTTTGATAAAAAAAATGCGTCACAAATGCCGGACCCCCCAGTGTTATAGTTTTTCTGTTCTTTCAGCTTTCACAATGCAAAAATTTGACTTAATGATGTGTATGGCGTATTTTTGTACAGGAAATCAAATTTTTGCGTATGAAAGCTGAAAGCGTGGAAAAGATATTACATTGGCGGGTCCGGCATTAGTGACGCATTATTTTAATCAAAAGTGAAAATATTTCAAAGGAATTTTGTGCGTTCCGAAGCTGCAAGCGTCACCCAAATTGATATCAGTTGTTTTGGAAGAAGGGACGAGGACTTGCGTCACGTTTCTCTTTTAAATAGTGTTTTTGTTGTGATATCATTTAGACTGCTTTTCATTTTTGTAGTAATTATTATCGAAATAATTGGGACGTTCATTGTTTGCATTGTTCTGACTTTTATGCTTCCCGCTCCAATGATTGATTATCACTACAAACGTTCTTGTAGATAATGTTAAGTAATACGTTAGTATTTCTGAAATTGTGACGCAACGATGACAAAGCTGTAACGTTACGAATAGTAACAAAAATTAAAAACTAAAGGAGAAAGTAATAGCTATTTTAAACTTTTATGATGAAATTATAACGTCACCCAATTAATTCTGAATTTACACACAAAATGCATTTACATTTGTTATGTTATCTTATGTTGTATGTTAACTAAAATGCGATATCGTGTTAGCGAAGAACTAGCGATTAGCGAAGTCTTTCGCTAGTTGGATTTTAGGAAGCGCTAGTCGCTATTAGCGAGCAATTCCCAGTTCTAGCGTCGCTATTAGCGTACAACCATGGTAACGACACCGCTTTTCGCTCATCATGTCAAGTATTAGAACTATAGAGAATTAGAGAATTAGAACTAGCACACATGTTTCTTTGAAAATTGCATAAAAACTAGTGTCCGAAAAACAATTTGCATAAAAAACATTTACATTGTTTTATCAATTGTTCTGCTCAAAATATTTTCACCAGTTTTTTATGGAAATTATTGGTGATCACTTTTCGTTTTGCATGCGATTCAAAATTCTAAAAAAAAAAAACAAAAATTTTAAACAAATACAAATGTTTTTTATGCAAATTACGGCAGGACAGTGCTCGATCGATTTTCATATCCATAATTAAGGGCAATTAACTGCCGTTTGTGGAATAATATTTCTAAATGAAATTGTGAATTTTTTAGTGGATTTCTACTTTTAGATTCCATTGAAATTGATGTCAACAGATACAATAACAGATACTCCGAGTTTAACTAATTAAAGAAGTTTACTTCATTGTTGTCGTGACCACAGCTACTTCAGCATCCACATTAATGTTTTCTTCACTTAATTTAGCAAACATTTCTTCCTTACTTTTACCAAACATCAGCCAGAAACGTTCATAGTGAAACATCGTCCTCTTCGATAGTTCATGTAAAATGTTCAACGTTTCATTACATTGACAGTCAACTGCCACCAACACTGGATAACTTAATCGAGCGAAAAACTGCTCATAATTAAAATTTAATACGTTGGCTTCCACGGACACGTCCCAATGATTCAAATAGATATCGCTAATATTTAGATTATTTTTCAATTTCTCTATTTCGTTCCCATTCGGACGTTCGCACGTTACAAAGATCGTCGCTTGTATATGGGTCCATTCCAAATAATCTTTGATCAGAACATAGTTGAAATTGTTAGAATTTGTGAAACTAATTGAAGTATACAAAAACGTTAATGCAGCCAAAAGAATCTTCATTTCGATTCCGTTAATGCTCCTTGAGCAACTGAAACTTTTCTAAACAAGGAGTCAACCATTTAAATAATAAATTGCAATTACCATTCAACGAAGACAGCAAAATTAATTCAATTAAATGCATCATGCAATTTAAAATTGTGATATAGATTCGAAGACATACCATTGCCTGAGGGACCGTAAATAAATTATGTGAGATGCCAGTAAACCGATATACTGCTTGAGGGGCTATAATACGCAATCATATTATCTTAAAGTAAAAAAGGAAGTGATGTTGTTAAAAGAATTATAATACATTGCTCTAAGAAAAATGTCGCCAGAGGCGCCGGCTTGTATTTCGCTCATAGGAATGTTCCTGTTCCTGTTACATTGAATGTAAACGCAAAACTGTGGATTTATTATATTAAGCTGAAAACAAACGAGTCTTTTGAATTGTCGATCCCAGCAATTTGTATACCTGTATTCGTATTGAAAACTTGTATGAGAATTGCTGGGATAGACAATTCAACAGTCTCGTTTGTTTTCAGCTCTAAACTTTTACTAGCCAACGAAAAAGAATGATGTTCTAAATATTGTTCGAAAATTCAACAACGGATTAGTCAAACCGTTTATGACAGTTAAGAGCGTGTTCTTGCCTTATAAATTTCTTCCCGGACAAAATAACCCCGGACGAAATATCCAGGGGGGGGGGTCGTGAGTCCGGTTTCGCCCTCATACTACATTTATTACGTTTAACTGTAACTGACTGTAATGACGCCTTCACACGATCTACATCTCTACATGTAACATACGAGACAAGTTAACATCGAATTTATAACGATCACACCTTCCAGGGGTAATTTTGACCGGGGTTATTTTGTCCAGGGGCTATTTCGTCCGGGGCTATTTTGGTCAGGGTTTTTTTTGTCCGATTGCTAAGTTCGGCATTGAGTGCATCGAGTTTTAGCATGAAAAGGCACACCGCCATTAAACATAATTGCTACAACTATACTATTCATTTTTGCCGTGATTTGTGCACGCATTTTTACAAGTCCGGAATTCGAACATTAGTGCAGAGAAATTAACTTTTGACCTTGCAAAGATTGGGAAAAATGCAAACTAAGCGGGATTCGGTAGGCCTTAGGTACCTGAATGATGTCCAAAAAGTCCCCCTAGATATTTTGCGAGTGACTCGAGAAAATCGGAAAAACCCAAAAAAAGTTAGGCTAAGTGTAACTTTTTTCCGTTGTTCAACGAAATATTAACTTTTTAATTTTTTTCACAAAAATGTATTATTCCCTTATTCTACACATCCCAACGTTTTTAACAATGTGTCAAAACAAAATTTTAGTTGTTTTTTACCCGAGATATGAATTTTCAAAGTCAAAATTTCATGTAAAATCTGACCTGCGAAAACTTGTTTTGACTTTAAACAGTCATTCCCAAAATAGGTATCTATAAATGTTTGATGTTAGTGGCTTAAAAACTTATTTGGACTATACTGAACATTTGCTAGGAAATATCTTATAACTTTCCACCTCATGGGAAACATTTATTCATGGAAGGTGACTGTTAATTCCCAGATTGAACCAGGTAAAAGTGTCCGTTTCTGGAGCTTAAACTCCAACCCCTCTCTCTTCTACGGATCCATCTGTAAATCTTACAAGGTTGTTCTTACTGGCTAACCATCTAACTAGTCTAGCCTACTTGCGAGAATCGCCTCAAACCATCTGATGAAACTACCCTCAATGTGTAGCACAACGAGTATGGCCAAGGTGCTTCATTGAATCGACAGTTACACTCGCTGAGAAAGCCCACACTTTGCCACGGATTCCTTTCGGATAGTTTTTAAGCTGAAAATGGAAAAGCCATGTTTTTGGTCACTTTTTCGAGCACATCTCCGGAGAGAGGTAGATATGTGTACTTTCATCAGAATGGCATATAATGCAATTCAATCATCGAATATTACAAACAGTGAGATCAAATAGAATTTCCACGGACTTCACCATTCCCACGCATGAAATTCTCAGTAGTTACAAAATGATAGTCACTTTCCTATGACTAACCTCTAGTTAAAGGATCAACCTTTATGATGTACGTTTTTCTACGAACATCATTTTGTAACAACGGAGCATTACGAGCGTGGGAATGAAGTTTTCGTGGAATAGCCCATTAATATTGTAATGAAATGTAATTGTAATTGTAAAAAATATATCGATGTAACCATACGCATAAATAAATGGGACATATGTACCTTTCTGGGGAAAAAAGCTTCATAACGGCTTATCGGAAAGTAACTGGACAAATTTTAAAATGCCAATTTTGATTTTTGATTGAAATGAATTTTGTTCAATGCTTTGGATTATGGAAATGTTCTTCAAATACAACAGAAATGTCTTTTAAATTACAGCGAATGGTCCATTTTCAGCGATTGTTTTTAGTTTTTCTTCAACGCCGTTCATCATCCTACAAATTAAGGACATGTCAATCTCCTTAACCTTTATTTTAATTCTGCGAATCAAATTGTCCACTGATTTAGCTTCCCATCCACTTTCATATACCTTACCAGCTAAAATACCCCAAAAGTCTTCGATGGGACGAGCTTTGGGAACGTTGGGAGGGTTCAACTCTTTTGGCACGAAACGGATGTTTTGAGCTCCCAACCATTCAATGGACTTTTTTGCATAATGGGCACTTGCAAGATCTGGCCAAAAGATCCAAACGTACTTTTTACGGCTGCTGTCAATTAGTTTTTTCACTTTTGGCAAACATTTTTTGATGTATATGTCTGCATTGACAGCAAAACCCTTGGTGGGTGTGATGAAGAGCTTTGAAAAGCCAATCTTCGAAATGGCCAACCAAACAAGGACCTTCTCCTCAAACTTCTTTTTTCCAGCATACTTGACGTTATCTGGCGTGTTCTGAATGTTTTCAGTATAAAAACCTCGATTTCCAGCCATAGACGAATTGGAGAAAGTGAAATACTTTTCGTCGTCAATCACCAACATTTTCTGGCGACCATTCAAAAACTTTCTAAGTTCTTCGCACTTTTTTGGAATTTGCTCGAGCTGTTTTTTGGTATATTTGGGTGCTTTTATTCGTTTACGATATTTGATGCCAACCTTTTTCAAATTTGCACAAATTGTTGATTGAGCAACGTTAAAATTACGTGCCAATTGATTTTGAGAAACACCAATCTTGTCAACATGGTTTTTCTTCAATTTTCGTAACGAATCTCGATTGAATTTAGATGGCCGGCCACTTTTTGGTTTTCTTTCGAATGTGAGGTTAGCCCCGAATCGTTTGATAACTGCATAGATAGTTGATCGAGGTATCTTTTCGTTCAAAAAATGCTTGACGACGTCTTTTTTTGGCCTTAATTCTAACATCGAATATATTCGCTTTCGAAGGTGTTCCATTTCGGTGACTTTCATCTTCAAAACTGGGAATTTTTTAATTAGAAATGATAATGTAGACACAGTACAACGTATTTCAAATAAAAAATTACAAGTTCATTAATATTTCATAACTGTTCTTGACATTTCAAAATTAGTCCAGTTACTTTCCGATAAGCCGTTAACAGAACGCTAAACCGAATCTTTTTAAAGCTTTTAAGGCCCGAATAGTTTTTCCAAAGGTTGAAAAACCTGATTAGAAATATTGAAACAACGATGTGCCGAAAGGGGTTGGATGAGTTATTTGAAGCGATTGTCGAGAATTAGAAATTAGAAATTAGGAAACTGGTCGACCTGCCTGCCTTTACCTGAGCTTTACGGATGGGTCGAAGACGAGGAAGGAAAGTTATTGAGCGTGTTCGAAGCGGAGAGCGACCATCTGCTCAGACAGAGAGTCGATGATAAAGGAGCTCGCGTCGCTCGTCGTCGTTTTAAATTAATTTAATATAAATTTATTCATTGTATATGTAAATATTTGATTTTACAATACTTAATATATTTTTATATAAATGATTTTATTTTATACGTATTTTGTACATCAAAACTGGTTAAAGAGCTAAAAGGGTCCCGAAAGTGATTGGGACTGAAGAATCAGATCACGATCGCTTGGTTCCCGGGGCACACTGGTGTAGACGGTAATGGGAAAGCAGACGAGCTGGCCAGACAGGGCTCAGCATCTGCGATCGAGGGCCCAGAATCCCGCATCCCGATCCCACACTCTCTGTGTTTAAGGGCGGTGGAAGACTGGGTGCGGACTGAGTCCGTCAAGAGTCGGCGCGCGTACGGCGCACAGTGTATTTTTTGTAAGGTTTTGCGGCTTGGCCTTTAATTTGTACAATTTTCAATATTTTGACGTTTCTTTTTTTTTCGTTTTTAATCGGAAAGATTAAAGGACAAACGTATTTCCTTTTCGGTTCGAAAAATCTTCTGACTCCCGTGGGAACAAATGAGTTGAGGAGAACCAAACTTCTGAAAATTAAAAGCAATATATCAGTGAATCAGTGTGACTGGAGACGTGTTGAGTGTTTAGAAACAAAATTTCAAAAAAATCAAAAATATTTTCAAGATTTCACTCTTTGGTCAAGAACTCAAGGAAGCAGGCTGGTGCCAAGTTGAAACTTTTTGGGAACAATATCCATGTTGGTGTCGAGTGTCTGGCGTAAAAAGAATTTTGGCACCAGACTGCATTCCTATAGCTGTCATACGGATTCGGTATTCTTTGTTCTAGAACTCAGGGAAGCAGGCTGGTGCCAAGTTGAAACTTTTTGTAATCAATATTTCTCGGTAAAGCCGAGATGCGGGCGTAAACAGAATTTTGGCACCAGACTGCCTTACTATAAATGGTCAGAAGAAGAACGTTTTCCTTGGTCTAAAAAAAAAAAAATTTGATCCATTTCAAGCAAATTCCCTGCAATATATAGCCAAAGTGGCAATACTCTCAACAAAAAAAAATTGGTTTTTGACCATACAAACGTTTTCGTCTCTGGACGTGGGAGTCCTGAAAATTTATTGATCGAAAGGAATTACGGCTGTCCTATATTCTTTTCTTGATTCAAATAAAATAGAATATCATCAAAATTTTGAAATCTGTACGAGTTGAAGCCCAAGCCACAAACCCTTACAAAAAATACACTGTGCGGCGGAGGAAATCATACGAGACTTTTCTTCCCGGCGCCTGACCTAAAGTGGGCCAAGGAGCTTCTCAGAAAGAGCCGTAGTGGCAGTAGGAGGGTAGTGGGAGCCATTACGGATCACTGAGGGTTGAACGAGCACTTGACCAAAATGATCATCTTGGCTGATCCAATTTGCGACTTCGACCTGGAGGAGGAAACGGGCGTCCACGTAATATGTGATGCCCGATGTTCCACCTGCTAAGGAGCATGACAATAGGTGGTTATATGACTCGACCCTCCGATATCTTAGACCTAGGACCTATCGCTCTAGACGGGTTCTTGGGAAGAACCGGAAGGTTGATGAACGGGAAGAAAACAAAGGAGCAACAGATCTGTATTTTAGAAGCCAGAAATAGCCCATCCCACCCTGATAAATCTGAAAAAAAAAATCCGCGGCAATCCTTGCTGATTCGTATGTCAAATGTTGATTTCAGAAAGGCAATAGCACACGCCTATCTTCATAATTGTTGATTATTCCTCTGTCACCTGTCACAGAATTGCTGAGTTGGGCAATTGTAATTGTTAGTATGTTTCCTTCATTTAAGACAATGTCTGCCTTCAAGGAATTTTACCTTTGTGTAAATTATGACGCATAAACACTCTTTGTATTTGGAAAGTACAAATTTACATTGATTACTTTAATTTAAAGTGAAGTTTTCTTCGTGAAATCAAATTTTCTTACAGGGATTCTGTAAACTCCGTAACATTACCCTCTTCAAAAACAGTTTCTAAGATGGTTGCTTCAGAACACACTCGTAAATTCCATTCATATCACAAAATTGATCCCTCATGTAAAGAATTATTCTCACAGCATCGAATGTAATCTACTATTTTATGTCTTCGGCCGACGTGACTGTGAAATAACGTAAAGACTATTTTTAGAACCCCGCACGGTGTTTATCAAGGAAAACTTGTCATCTATCGAGCATAGCCAACTATGAATGAATGGCGTCTTTAAATTGGAAATTTTTGTTTGCGTATGAAGTAAATCCGCTTCAAAATCTACGGCATGAATTAGCAAATCTTTAAATTTCTGTTTTAGCTTCAGTGACGTAACGATATGGTCGACCCCCCTGTCACACCTTGTCCCAAAATCGCACCCCAGGCGTTACGTAATTTAGGAAACTACAGCCTGGGTGTGCCTAGGAACGTTACTTTCATGCTATACATTGAAGAAAAATCCTATACAGAATTTGTCCCTACAAGGATTGAACCCGGATATTCGTTACCACTGAGCTAACCCGTTCCTATAAGTGACGTACTATACTTTTGACTGTTTCTAGACCTCCTTCCCTCTCGTCCAAATGCGTCCTACTTCGCTTCATCAGGTAATGACTCATTTTCGCTGGGTGCTGCAAGTAAAAATATTAACCGTAAATGGTAAAACTGGAAATTGTTCTTAAAGATTGGAATGCATGTTGTGGCTTGCTTTAGGTAATGCATATCGACGTCGACAAACGTCTGCAGTAATTCCCTGTGGCGAGGCTGTACTATGCAGGCTATCTAGATGAAACTATTTGTTTCGTGACAAACATTAATTTAATGAGCTTCCGTGTAAAAGGTAAAATTATTTTGCGTGACACACACTACATTTATTTGCTTCATTTTTCTGTGGAACTCGTATTAATGGAAAACAATGTGTTTCAAGTACTCCACTTAAACGATACATTTGGAGATTCATACATTCGATGTGAATTTAATCTGCTAGCAGCATTGTCGGACCGAATTGTCAAATAATCTCTGTAAGGAGAAGATATTTTTCCTCTTGGTCGTTTCAGCGTGCTTCAATGTGAGCGTGATCGGGAGCGTCGCCTATTTTTCAATAACGTAAGCAGAAATGAGAGCACCACTCATAAAGCACTCGCGTTCATTTATTTGATAGATTTTTTAAATGTGTCGTACAACGAATACGAATCTTGTAATTTTCGAATCCCAAATAGACGCGAAAATTAAAAAATGCAACTCGAAACGAAGGCTTACTCATTAATCAATTCAACTAAGGTCAATAATTTATTCATTGGAATTGTTATGATTTAAACATCACTGCAGTAATAGCAGCAACAGCATGTAGAAATTAAAAATATGATGTTTTTCATGCCGGGGCGCCTAAATTACAAGAAAAATTCTGTAATTTATGCCCAATTCATGAAAAGTTGTATGTGCATTGTGCACCTGCTTAGTTCGCGAAATTGCCTAAAATCAATCGTCCATAGCATGTACACAAATAACCATTGTGATTCTCATGCGAAATGATCCACATCCAAAACTAAGTGATTCACATAACAAGAACTACGAGAATATTGCAGTTTTTCCTTACAAAACTAGTAAGACAAAAATAATTTAAAGAAAAATAACATTTCCTTCTTCAACAATTTCATGTTTAATTCCACATAAAAAATCTTGGTAGCACCGGCGCACAGATTTGTTACACTTTGATCGAAGTAAACTCAATGAAGTGTCGAAGTTTTTTTGTTGTGTCAGTTATTTTCGCACCTCTGTTTAGAGGACCGAAAAAATTTTCGTTCCTCTGTTTATTTTCGCACCTCTGTTTAGAGGGCCGAAAATACTTTCGGTTCCCATAGCATTCTAAGGCCTACTGAGAGTTGCATTTTTTAATTTTCGCGTCTCATTTGGGAAGAGAAATATACAAGTTTCGTATTCGATGTAATGAAAACTGTATATGCGTACAATCAGCACACAAACAATAGATTTTTATAGTGCCATTTTGTGTCAAATTATTCAAGTTTCAATTAAAATGTCGAGCGGACTAAAAGTGTCTATCTTTATAGAAATTTCAAAGTGTGAAATTTCTATAAAGATAGACAAAAGCCCTCTGAATTTGAAAAAAAAACTCCATTTTATAGTGGATATAAAATGGAGTTTTTCGTAATTTGCACTAATTTCATAATTTCGAAGATTGAGCGCGAGCGCCCCAAAATTTTTCACGAGTGCTGTAAGCTTTGAGTTTAGGTTCGGCGTTACATCCCAAATTTTGAATAATTCACTTTTGCAAAGTGACGTCCTACTAAACGATAACATATTATAACATATATAAGCTCGGGGGAAAAACGCAACTTCACCACGCCCCTGTCGGTGCGACCCACTTTTTGAAAATTTTTCCGATCAGATACATCAATTTAAGATTTCAACATTATTTCTCAACAAAAATATTTGAGATGAAAGGATTAAAATAAGTTGTTGTTGTTGTTCTTGGTCAAATAATTTATTTTACTTTTCTGGGTTGGAAATCGTTTTTCTACGTGTTCATTTGTATTGCTAAGTTTCTCAAGAGTAGAGGTGAAACGGCCCAAAATGGGTATCAAAACTTTGTTATATTGTCAGTATTTCATTGAACTATACGACGTTAGACGTTAAAGAACAGAGAACAGGACTTTAAGTTTTAATATTTACGTGAGGCGACTTATTGCATTTCCCACTTTTTCCATTACTATGTAGTTTCTTTCAATTCTTGAATTTCTGTCATAGCGTAACACGACACACGAATTTGACTACAGTTGGTGGAATGATTCTTGGTATTGAAAACTATATAGTATCATGCCACCTCTCGATTTCATGCTTTATGCAATTTTTTGAAAACGGAGAAAAATACACCCTTTTCTTGAAAAAAATCCGTTCGAAGGACGTAGTGCTTCGAAAATGAGTCCATTGGTACAACTACGTTTGTAACCAGAGGAATTTCGACACTGTAGTCGGTTAGTTTTTCCTTTTGGGGTCTAAATACGACAAATCTGCAAGAAAAACGATCTTCGTCCGTCCGTCCGTTAACACGATAACTCGAGTAAAGCTTGACTAATCTCCTAATTTTTTTTTCGTGAAACGTAATCTAAAAATATTTTATTGGATTAAATTTGAACATTTTTGGATCAAGGGCGGTCTAGCTTTGCTTTCATCGTGCCGTTGGTCCACTGGTGCTAGCGACACCATGGTTTCCTGAGCTGGTCCAGCGGTACCAGGAGTGGGTGCACATTCTTACCGAAGAGGTCTGGTTGGGAGCCTTACTGCGAAAGCCCTCACCTAGGATAAAATCGGTATAAAATGGGGAGCCCCCGGGTGTAATAGACCATGCGATCTGCAACTTCACCGTTTTCAAAGTGACGTTTCAAACGTCAAACAAAAAAATATTTTCGAAACATCCAAAACCTACACAGGGTTATAGAATTGAGGAAACTGTTTATTTTTCCTTTCGGATATATCGAAAATGTTTTTTTTTTGTTTGACGTTTAAAACGTCACTTTGACAGTTGGACTCCTGTCATATATCGTATGTAACCATAACAAAATCCTGCTTCGCATTCGTTCGTTATTTTTCACAATGTTTGGAGCACTTTTTCTTCGTTTGGAAACGCGTTTTCGTAAATTTAACAATTTCAGTCATCATAAAAAATTTTACTTTACTAAGGAGGTAGTGTTGGCCACAAATTCACTACCTAGAATAAGCCCTTTTGACTCGCTGGTAAAGGAAAATAGTATGCTACACACGGGAAATAATATGATATCACGATGAGTAAAAGTAACTCGGGCTAGCCCTCAGATACTTTTACTAATGTGGATACGATATATCAAATTACTTCCCTCTACTGTTCACACACACACAACAGAATGAGAACATTCAACTCATAAAAAATTTATTAACTTACTTGATTTTCTTGGGAGTTGCGGGAAATGGCGAAATTTCAGTGAAGTGTTAAATCGCTACTAACTTTGATGAAATATAGGTTTTCCTGGCGCTACAAATCCTTCAATAGTACATTGTGTATGTGCTTCCAAATTGGTTGTTTTGACTCATAGGAAGGTTGCTGCATGAGCCGAAGGGGAATGCTGTAATCATACGAGTCAAAACAACTATTTTGAAGTACTTACGTACGATATTTTACATGTACAAGCGACTCAGAGAGCGACTCCGAGCAGAAACATGTAAAACTTATTACCGACCTATTTTTAGAAATTCGGAAAATTAAATCAAATGTCAGATTTTATTCTACACATGCGATAATTAAAAACTGCACTTTTTACAGAATAGCCAGTTTCATTGTTTACAGAACAGGTTTTGTATGTGAATTTCATCAAACATGCTTAATGTTTGAAATGAAAGAATGTGCATTTTTAAAATAGCGCATGTGTACTAATTTCAAATATTTTAATAAGGCATGAAAATGACATAGGAAGCGTATCTACCCGAAACACAATATGACAGAAAGTCAAAGTAAAATAATTCTGAAATTCAAATTTGACACATTTCCTTAAAATAACAAACGATTCAATCGAATGTTAGGAAATATGGTAAACGGTTTTTAAGACCGTTTGAAAACTGTTTGGGTCACGGTTTTTTGTGATTTTTGGTCAGGCGTTTGCAGTGTCTGTGTCCGATCCGTCAGGTGAATGTGACGCAATTTTGAGATTATAATGTTTTTCCAAGGTGCTAGTAACAATTGGGACCCAAATTAATCAAAACACATAAAATGTGAAAGACATTTGGTTCACATATTTGAAAATATGTACAATTTTAAAAATGAAATTTTATTTTCTTGAAAGCTATCGTGGAGTTTAAAATTTTTTGTGCACATCTGGATAGTCCTCATGGAAATGCGTCAAAATAAATTATGTAGCACATATTTCTCAAGGTACTGATGCACAAATTTGCCTCCCGTATTTCCACAGATATGGCAAAAAATGCAAATTCGCCGAAATGTGAATCGCAAAAGTATACAGTTGCGATACTGCGTTTACGTGCGGTATGTCACATTTCGATGATGATTATTAAGATGTGAACAAGAAGAAACATAGGGCCTATTTTTCATATAAAGTTAATGAAACTTAATGAAATTAAAGAAACTTAATGAAACTTAAAGAAACATTTGACAAATGTGATCAAACTTAAAGAAAAATGTGAGGGAAATTAAAAAAATCCAACCAAATTTAAAGAAAATAATGAAAATTAAAGAAAATTCATAAAAGGTTTTGACCTT
>CM055406.1:95066843-95079644 GCA_029228625.1 Pseudolycoriella hygida
ATAACAAAGAGAAAGAAAAACTATGTAGTCAAAATTAAATAAAAAGCACTCAAAGAGCTTGGTCATAAAATTTAAAGCAAAAATAAAAAGTAAAGCAAAAAGCTGCGTCAAAGGTGAAATAAATAAGATAAATAAATAAATAAACGACACTAAGTATAATAATTAAGTCCACCAAGAAGGAGTCGTCAAGTTGAGCCGTAGGCGTCGTCAAATAAAATATTTCGAACAGCAAAATATCGGCCACATGAAAAAAAATCTTATTTTCAATTTTAAAACATTTGAAAAGTATAAAAAAGTTAATCACCGGGTTAGTGCTTCCGGTTTCGGTTGTCATAGAAGTGGAAAGGAAGCACCAAGCAAACACTATTCAACCAAACCAAATGAGCCAAAAATCGAATCATCAAGCCCATGTACTTTATTCCTGAATTCGAGAGAAGGAAGCGTCGGATCTACATGAGCAACAGCAAGGTTGAATAACCGGCAGGCGAAATTAAATGGTGAAAACTGTGAATAATCACAGTTGGTACCGGTTATCCGAATCATAGAAAATTTACGTAGTACTCTAGAGCCGTCATTCAAAATAATCTTATTGCGAAGAAACTTCGAGTTCAATTTACCAGTCAGAATATCGTGAATGAAAAAAACTGCTGCGTCGGTGCGTCGTCGTAGAAGTGATTTAAGGCTGAGCTCGGCACATCTGTCGGCATATGGACGTAAACGATAACTTTCATTGTCACTGTCGATGTGTCTATCACGGTTAGCGTATAGAACAAATTGCCGCTGAACACTCTCTAACCGCTGGATGTGAACAGCATGATGAGGTGCCCAGATCGTGCTAGCGAACTCAAAATGTGAGCGAACAACGGCTGAAAAAAGCATTTTTGCAGCGTTGACGTTGAATCGTCCGTAGCACTGGCGCTTAACAAATGATAGCATCGAAGTAGCTTTCATTGAGGCCAGCTCATAGTGATCATTAAAGCAAAACTTGTCGTTATATGTAACTCCGATGTCCTTGGTGCTATGAACGCGATTAATCAAGTGACCATTCATTTGGTAGTTAGCCAAAATGGGTGAACGCTTACGAGATAAAGAAATTATCTTGCATTTGTCCGCATTTAATTCAAAATTATTGTCGGAGCGCCACTTCACGAACTTGTCAATTGAGTCCTGCATTGAGACCGTATCTTCAATTGAAGAGATGCTGTTATGAAAATTTTTTTTATCATCGGCGAAGTTGATGTCTTTGGTAGGATGAGTGGCACAATCGGAATCATTGAAGAACACCACAAAAAATAGAGTGGCCAACACGGAGCCTTGCCCGATTCCAGAGAAAACATTTATTAAATCCGATTCTATGGAATTTATTTTCACCTTCTGCTTTCTGCGCTGGAAGAAGGATCGGAACCAAAGGAGTAGGGAATTGGAGATTGGGTACATATCATTTGCCAATTTCATAATTAACTGAATACAGTAAATAACATCGAAGGCTTTGTGTATATCAGCAAGAAATAAGTCAGTTTGCATGTCATTATCGAAGGATTCATGTACCAGGATCGATAACTCCATTAGGTTGGATTCTACTCTTCTACCAGAAAAAAATCCGTGTTGACTAGGTGATGAATGCGGATAGATGTTGTACCTAAGCTGCTCGAAAACAATTATTTTAAACACTTTCGCAAGGTTTGGTGAGACACACACGCCACGGTAGTTAGTGAGTTCTGATTTCTTACCGGATTTAAAAACTGGAGTCAGGTTACCAATCTTCCAGAGATCTGGATAATATTCTTCCAGCAGTGACTTCGAGTAGATTGTTGCAAGGGGCATAGACAAAATATCAGCACATTCGCGCAAAAATATTGGTGTCATTCTATCAGGACTTATGCCTTTACTCAAATCCATATTCATAAGGGTTTTTTGAACAATCTCATTTGTAATCGTCACGTTAAAATATCCATAGTCATTTCTAGATCTAATGAAAGAGAGAAGTTTGGAATCCTCTTCATCGTCGTTCGGGTTTTGTCTATATACGGATGCAAAGTATTTAGCGAAAAGGTTTGCTTTTTCAGCGTCAGTAGTAGCACTCTCGTTTCCGTAAAACATCTTCCCGGGTAAGCTCGTTTTCTTGTATTTTGCGTTTATGAAATTCCAAAACTTCCGGGGTTGCTTCTTGTAGTTGGCGGCTATGTCACGCAAGTTTTCATTGTACAATTCGTCACGATAATTCTCAAATTCATCCTGAGCAGCTAAAAACGAAGAGATATCTGCATTTTTTCGGATTTTCAATAGACTGCCTTTGGTAGCGCTTGTAGGCTCGGTTTCTCCTATTCTTCAGATTAATCAATTTACCATTGAACCAAGAAGGATGATTTGATGTACGGATCGAAGCTTAGGGAATGTGAAGGTCAAAAATTTCATAGCATTTGTTGTAAAAAGTGCTTAGCATGTCTTCGAGATTTTGTCCATCGAAAAGGGATGCGAAGTCAATTTTAAATGGAAAAAAACTTTAAATCAACACAACGTTGATTATTCCCTCCTATATTTATAATTATTTATTAATTATTTTGTGATTTGAAGCATAAAAAAAATTAATGAAACTTAAAGAAACTTAATGAAAATTAATGAAACTTAATGAAACTGATGAAACAAAAATAGGCCCTGGTTCAACGAATGTGTCTTTTTTTTAAACCCGTACGTATAACGAAGTTCTTGGAAAAGGGGTCTTATGCGTTTACCACGACGTTTGTAATGACCCCAATTTCGCCCGGTAGCGAGCACAGTCGTTAGAAAGCAGATGGGCAGGACTGTCTCCGGGTGCAGGCCTCACATCTGTCATTCCCAGAACCAAATCTATTTGAATACATTTTTCATGGGCGAGAACTTTCTCGGGCTGCCGTCTGGGAAGGAAGGCTTGGACCCATTGGTGGCTCTTAGCAGAGACAGTCCTCGCCATAGGCTTTCTAACGACCGGGTGCAGGCCTCACATCTGTTTTTCCCAGAACAAAGTCTATTTGAATGCATTTTTCACGGGCGGGAACTTTCTCGGGCTGCCGTCTGTAAAGGAAGGCTTGGATCCATTTGTGACTTTTACCAGAGATAGTCCTGGCCATAGGCTTTTAACTAACGACTATACTCACTGCTCGGTCCAGGCCTCAGATCTCGCATCCCCTGAATAACTTTTTTTTGAGACATATTTCAATGGAGGGAGCTTTGTTAAATGTGTTAGCTCGCATAGCTGCTTCCGAAAGTAAAGTAAAAAATAAAATTCAAAATGTAATTTATCAACTTTTTATTTAAAAAAAATCACACATAGAGCGCCGATGAACCCGTAACGCTAAAGGGGAGCTTGTGAGTGAACATTAAATGACACAATATAAAGATTTGGCTGAGTATAATACAATTGTGAGAGAGTGGCGAGGGGCCGTTCACGTTTCACGTACTGACTCTGTGACCACCATACTCTCTCACGGGCTAATTTTACAGCAGTTTTGCTTCAACTTAAAAGAAATCGAAATTTCTTAGAATCATTGCCATAAAGTAGAGTTCTTAACTGAAAATTAAGTGCTTAAGAGCCAATCTGCGAATTCTTCGACCGATTTGAAAACAACCCATCTCAGATTTTTGCTATCTATGGCTTATTCGATTCCTTGGATCTATAGGAGAAATTCGTAGAAGAACATTTGTCACGAAAAAATTAGCTTCAGCAGTGGAACTTCTGAGAAAATGGTCTGCACTGGATAGTCGAAAATCGTTTTTCATAGAGACGAATGTTTTGAGTATCCACTTGCCCGGAAGTTATGAGTGTGTTAGGTGGTATAACTATTTTTCTTCAAAAAAAATGGACTTTTTAGAAGTCGATTTAAAAAAAACTCCAACGGTGTTCACATCAATGATCTACATTGCTAGTATCTCAAACCATATAGAGTTGACATGGCAAGCGCTGGAGTCAGTCAGATTTTGTCACAAAGTAAAACTGACCACCAACGGGAAGATTTTTCGAGTTCTTTCATATCAGCAAGAAAAAAAAATATTGTGCGATTTTTTCGTATAACGCCAGCTAATGAAAAGTTAGAAATGTTCCAAAAAGTGACCTTCTGGTAAGTTTGAAGCCATCACAAAAATACTCAACAAACTTTTTTCAATTGTTCACAAATTCAAATTAGTGCGCAACAGAGTGCAGAATCTGGGAAAAATAAGAACCATGATGATCAGCTTCTTTTGGTGGACTTGGCGAAGGTTTGAATAGGGCCATGTCGAAAAAGTCGTAAATTTTCACTAGAAAAGGCCCCGCAAGCTTATTTTTCCCGAAAAATTTTTTTCGACCTTACCAATGAGATTCTATGGGGATAAGTAATTGTGGCACCAAGGTCCCACTTGCCGGAAAAAAAAGTCCGAAAATCGACCTACCCTATTAGACATTCTAGCATTCGATAAGGTAAAACAAGACATTCATCACTCTCAACATGGTTTTTTCAAAATGAGATCAACTCAAACGAATCTTATGGAATACGTATCGTTTGTTGCGGATGCCATGGTGGCTGGCGGTCAAGTAGACACAGTCTACACAGATTTCGCGAAGGCATTTGATAAAGTAGACCATGGCAAACTATTGTTCAAACTACGTTCCTTCGGTTTCTCAGAAAACCTAGTGAGTTGGTTTTCAACATACTTACGTCATCGAACACAGTTCATCGTCATTGGGGGATCCAAATCATACAGTATTACACCCACATCAGGAGTTCCTCAAGGATCAATTCTTGGTCTTTTGTTGTTCATCATGTTCATTAATGACCTGCTCGAATCACTATCATCTTGCTCAGCTTTCGCAGATGACCTTAAACTATATAAGTCTATCAGTAATACCTACGATTGTGAATTGCTTCAGGAAGATTTAGTGAAGGTTGTGGATTGGTGCAAAAACAATAACATGTCTTTAAATGTGGATAAATGTGCAGTAATGTCGACCACACATAGCAGAGATAAAATGTTATTCCCCTATACCGTCGAAAGTGCAGTGCTGAAAAGGGTAAAAGTTAAAACTGATCTCGGAATAATATTTGATGACAAACTGTCTTTTAATGAACACGTGGATCATATGACTCGAAAAGCTTACAGAATGTTGGGATTTATTTTTCGTTGTGGAAGGTACTTCCAATGTAAATCCAGCATGAACTTTCTATACTCAACACTAGTCAGAAATCGACTCGAATATTGCTCGACTGTATGGAATCCTTTCTACTCTAACTCCATCGATCAAATTGAAAAGGTTCAAAAAAAGTTCACTAGGATGTTCTATTTTAAATTCCGTATCGCCTATCCACGTCCTCCAACGGTTGAAACACTTGAAAATGAGATCTTTGGAAACTCGGCGACTGGAAAATGACGAAATAGTGCTTTATAAGATGATCCACGATCACATCGACTCGTCACTTCGTCATAAAATCTGCTTTCATCAGCCAACAAGAATCACAAGACAAATTCCGATATTTTACCTGCCGAAAATGGTTACAAATTACCAGACGAATTCGCCAATCTATAGGATTCAACACAACCACGATGTGTATTTTCGAAATTTAGATTTGAAGAATTCAAATGTAAACTCATTTAAAAAACTAGTTCGTAATTCATACATCTGGTGGTCAACTAAAACGAATATTCGACCTGGACATTTTCATTTTCATTTTTATTTTTTTATTTTAATTTTGCTATATCAATTTTTCTTTTCATGTATTTGTATATTATATTATTATATTTTTAGACTGATTTGTTATTGGGCCTCGGCCTGTTAATTGGTCTTTAAACGAATAAAAAAAAAAAAAAAAAGACAAGAAATTCTAATTCGGAGATCTGAATTGTTATATCATTGACTGGATGTTGTTGTCTCTGATTGTTGTATTGCTTGCTGTCCCTCAACCAAATTGTAGTAAAATTTTTTTTTACTCACTTGATATTCACCGTGCATTCGATTGTAAAGCACAATGCGTACATTATACTTAACACTTGTAAGGAATCGACTAGAATACTGTTCGACTGCGTGGAATCCTTTTTACCTAAAGGCATGTGATCAAATTCAGAGAGTGCAGAAAAAAATTTCAAGATTGTTCTACTATAAATTCAAAATTGCTGATCCTCGACCTCCATACCTTGAAAGGCTGCATCAATTGAAACTACATTCTTTAAAGGCGCGTAGGCTAGTGCAAGATGAAAAGATGCTGTACAAATTGATCCATGGTCAAGTAAATTCCTCACTCAGCCAACGCATATTTTTTTACCCTTCGAACCGATCAACGAGACAACGCCGGACTTTCTATCTTCCAAGGATGCTCACGAATTATCAATGGAATGCGCCTATTTATAGGATTAAGCGGAACCACGAAATATACTTTAGTCATATTGACATAATAAACACCGGGAATTTCGTGTTTACCAGAATGCTCAAATCTTCTGTTACCTGGTTTTAGAACTGCCTCTCTTTGTACATTTCTGTTATATAAAATTGTGATATTTGTTTAGTATTAGGTTTTATATTTAGTAATTGTAAGGTATTTTGTAATTGTATTAACTTATTAATTTTGACTTGAACTCTCATAGAACTGTTCATTTGACTGGCTTGTTATTGGGCTTCGGCCTGTTAGTGCGGTCATTAAATAAATAAATAAATAAATAAATAAATCATATTCATGGCTAGAATTTATTATCATAAAATTAATGCATGTTTTTGTTTGTTTACAACAATTGTTAACATAATTAAATTACTTTAACTTACACTAAAAACTTTTCTCTGAAAAAACAAACACAGTCTCGTTCTTTTTTGTTCTAAATTTGATTTGAACTTAATTCTGAAATTAACTTTCTACTTGTTGGGATCTGCGGTAAAATACGTTTTTTTTAACTTTATGCAAGAAACAACACAATTTCATGGTACAAATCGAATGAAAAAAATCTTAAAATATTTTTTTTCTTCTGCGCAAACTTAAAATATCCTTCTTTAGCACCCATCGGGTATAAGCCCCACTTACGGTCACTTTATTCCAAGCAGAAACTTAAATATTCACACCAACCATCTTTCATTACGAAATTTCAGAGCATAAAATTCATTGAAAACTTCCATACGCGCGTGCGAATAGCCAGCACTTGTAGAAGTAGACTATTCGCACGCGCGTGCGAATAGCCAGTCCTTGTAGGAGTAGACTAATCGCACGCGCGTGCGAATAGCCAGTCTTATAAGGACTGGCTATTCGCACGCGGAAAATAATATATCAGTAAATTGGAATATGATACGAGAAATTATTTTGAAAAGTCGCTCTTTTCTACAATCTATTCGTTCGATTCGTTCATGCGTTCACTTTCATTAGTTTCATCCAGTGTTTCCATCATTACTTCCGGGCTACGTTTTTCCCCTTTCATCTTCCGTTTGATGATATTGTAGAATGTAGGGAACACGTGCCTTGCGTCCTTCTTGAAGTTCACCGTTTTCCCCTCATTCAGGATGATGTAGTTCGCTTCCTGGATCTTCAACAAACCTCTTGTTCGAACTTTTTTGAGAATTCTGAAATCGAATTGGTGTTTTGTTTCATTGACATGTGCCACCAAGGCCGTTCTCTTTGGTTTCTTTGTCACATTTTTGGCATCTTTCTCATGTTGTGAGCAACGCTCGTAAAGGTAACGAGATGTCTCGCCTATATACGAGCGGCAACATTGTAAGCGGTGGATGGCGTATGCCACGTTTGAGTCTTGACCAGTCTCCAACTTGTCCTTCATGTCACTAAACAAAGCGAATTATTTCTTCTACAAGGGAAAATTTTATCGTCAGAACAAAGGAATGCTCATGGGATCATCGCTAGCGCCCATCCTAGTGGAACGTGTAATTGAAGAATTTGTCGATAAAGCTCTCACGGACTTGGGATTGGAACCGGATTTTTGGTTGACATACGTAGATGACCACCTTACCACCTTACCAAAAAAAAAAAGTTGTGAAAAATTTCTTCATGTTTTGAAGCGAACCATGGTATTCCATATTAGAGACACTTTTTTGAAACAGTCAAGATTCACTTACTTTCGGAAATGTTGAAAAATTTCTAATCTATCAATTTTAGAAGTTCCTTATTCTCCAAGAAGCTGCACAATAGTTAACTAATCTTTTCCGAATAACTTGATCCTAGATTTCGAGACTTCAACTCTGTTATTTGCTTTCTCTTTTTGGTGTTCCACATTAGGCACCCTTGCTCTACATAATCGGTGGTGAATGTTATTTTTCGCTAGAGAAATATTTGGAGGTTAGTCATATTTGTAGCCTAATTTCACGAATAAAAAAAGCACATCTTGAAGACAACGATGACTATGAACCTCCCGAAAAACAACATATCGTACCCGAAGACGATGGCATATTTCAAAATCTAGACGAAATTTGCGATGACGTGCTGGGTCATCTTGAATATTCTGATTTTGAAGACTTTATATTGGCTTTGATTCAAAATATTTTAAAAAGCCGTTTGTATGTTGAAAAAGTATTACAATTTTTGTCGACGCAAAAGTTGGTGGTAGTTTCTGCATAAGAGTAATTTCAGATTGTTCAACTTTTTGACTCGGTTAAACGGATTCTTCCACAAATATATTAATGTGGGGTGTCGTTAGAAAGCTGCGGGATCCATTTTCTAAAAAATAGTGTTTCTAGATCATTTCAGTAAGTCACGAAAGCACATGAACTCGAAAAATCTTTCAGTTGGTGGTCAGTTTTACTTTTCGACAAAATCTGACTGACTTCAGCGCTTGCCATGTCAACTCTATATGGTTTTAGATAATAGGGAACATGGTCTCGACAGCAATATAGATCATTGATTTGAACAGCGTTAGAGGTTTTTTTTAAATCGACTTCTAAAAAGTCCATTTTTTCGAAGAAAAATAGTTATACCCCCCCCCCCACACACACACACACACACTCATAACTTCCGGGCAAGTGGATACTCAAAATATTCGTCTCTATGAGCGCTACTAACCTGAAAAGTTTCAGACCAATGCATTCGATCTTGTTGAAGTTATTAATGAAAAACGATTTTCGACTATCCAGTGCAGACCATTTTCTCAGAAGTTCTCCTGCTAAAGCTATATATTTTCGAGATAAATGTTCTTCTACGAATTTCTCCTATAGGTCCAAAGAATCAAATAAGCTATAGATAGCGGAATTCAGAGGTAGGTTGTTTCCAAGCTTCATACAACTTGGTCAAAGAATTGGCAGATTCACTCTTAATTAATATGAGATACATAACAAGGAAATGTGCAACTTTCTACAATTTAGTTGAAATATTTTCATCCTTCAACACATTCGCAATTTTTTCAAATTTGCAAATTTACCGCAACTCCTTGTAAATGTGAATGTTCTTTTTACTTCGAAATCTGAATTTTTAGTGTCCACATGGAATTAAAATAGTGGATTGAGACTATGGTGGTCCAAACGTCCTCGAAATCCAGCGTTTCAATTCCTAGTGATGTAATGTACTATTTTGCTGTTTTGTAGAAAACTGAGGGGAACATTTTTGCCAGTCCGATGTCTCTCCTTAGATCCAATTACCAACACAATTTAATGTCGACGTTATTTCATGCCCTCAAGCGTCATGGTAGTATTTACAGGAACGGAAAAGTGAAAACCGACAAGTTTCTAATTTATCATGCGAATTTACCATACAAATCAGAAAATTGTCGGTTTTCATTTTTCCGTGCCTGTACTTAGATACGTTCGAGTCTTTTTGCAACATCTATTCTGATGCGTACGGCTGCGTTGCATATGTTTTCAAGTTCCAGAATCAAAAAAATTATCCATTCGAAATTAAAATAAAAAGCGAACTTTGTTTTGTTTAATTTATTAATTTATAATTACATAACATCATCATCCTTACACAGTAAAAATCCTTAAAATCTTACTCCACTTTTTATTTACTTTTACTCTTGATTAGTCATTATATATCACTTGCTATTAATTTTTTTTGTTTGTAATATTTTTAAAAAAAAATCAAAAATTAACAGAATTTCAACAAAACTGCGGCGTTGTATTTGTTATATGTAAAAGTAAAAAAAATTCTATTTCCTTTTTTAGGTTTCTTCAAATTAACCTTTATTTACAAATTTTTTCAAGTAGCTGGCGGTTATATATTCACCAATGTTTAATTATGAAAAAAAAACATTATCCCGTAAAAAGAATCTCAAATTTTAATTAAAAACAAAATAATCCTTGGTCATTAATTTTTATTTGTATTTTTAATAGTTTAAAAAACATTCAAAATAAACTTAATGCTCGTTAAAATAGTATTAGCCATTTCATATCGCGCAAATATACAAACACTTAACGGTCCTTAACAATTTTTCTGTGAATTTATTTATTTTTCAATTCTGTGTCACATCACACTTTATTTTTTTTAATCATCCCATCCATGACCAGACCACACACGCACAACACAAATCTTTACATTATTAATTAATGGTTTGGTTGAATTAGTACTGTTGAGCCAAAACACACTGAAAAATCACTTTCTCATTTATACATTTTTTTTACAATACAAATTAAATAAAATCAAATTAAAAAAATTGTGTTGCTTCATTTATTATGCATAGCTTTTAAAAACAACATTTATTTCCATTAATTTAGTTTGTTTTTTTTTTAATTATTAGTGTCCTTAAAAATTATTTTTTTTATATTTATTATTATTTTAAAACAGTCTCATTATTGCGTCAACTATATCTAGAAAAATTATAGTTGACAAGAACTATTTTCTTCATTTATTTATTTATTTTTTGCATTTAAACTCAACACACGAAATTTTTCAATTTATTCAGCAGCAGCATATGAGGAGGCTTCGTTCTTTAATATTATTTTTTTCTTTTTTTTTTCGTTTGTTTGTTTTTTTGCAGTAAAATATTGATTGATAGCGCAGCAGAGTTTGTCACTGGCCATTTTACAGTTGATCTAATTTCATTCCAGTGTGTTTGATGTTCTCTTTTTTAATTTTTAATTTACATTTTGTTTTCATCGTTAATTTACGTTTGTTTGACTTTTTTAATTTTATGTAAAAAAAATGGCTTGAGGTGTGTAATTGTTTCCTTAGTTTTTAGATAAATCTTCTTCTATATAAATTAATTTACTTGGCTATACACTAATCACCCGGATGTTCTGGACAGCAACGATTTACCTCAAACCATTTATCTATGCAACTGTTACAAAGAAAGAAAGATTTATTTTATTCATCATTTTTCTACTCTTTATATTCGACAATGAAATCAGCTTACCCTTTGTGATAGATACATAGACACGGTAACCTAGCAATAACATCTCCAGCATTTAAATCATCTAAACAAATAACACATTCTCCCTTGGCATCGTTTAAAACATCCTCTGTAAAAATAAATGTGAATGGATTTTATTTAAAAAGAAATTCAAATAAATAAATAATTCGAAGAATTTTGCGGTGAGTTTCGATTCAATGAAAATGTTTTTTACAATATAATTGAAGAGTAGACCCGTACGAAGTATGTGGAGCATTTGTGGCTTCTTTTGTAACTTCCTATACCAAGGAGAAGAAAGAGCATTGATAGAAAAATCGAATCAGCCTGTCAAATTCTTTTTTTTTTCTTTCTATAATAATAACTAGTCGAAACCCCCGCCCCCAGGAGCTACGCAGGCTTTATCATTTTCGCTTGTTGTCTATTCAGAGAGCCAAAGAAAATAATTTTTCGTTTTAAATAATGATGCGTAATGTTAAAGGTCGTTATGTCACTTCGTTGATATTACCGTTAACTAAAATAGAAGTGGACGCGAAAGGCACTACGAATCAAAATACTTTCTTTGCCGCAAAATAGCTCGACTTTCCCCGTATTCCATTTCCCCCGTATTCCACCTCACCCGTATTCCTTGTTCCCCCGTATTCCACGTTCACCGTATGCAACGTTCTCCGTATTCAACTTCCATCGTATTCTAAGTTCCCCGTATTCCATTTCCTCCGTATTCCACGTTCACCGTATTCAACGTTCCCCGTATTCAACTTTCTCCGTATTCCAAGTTCACCGTATGCAAAGTTCCCCGTATTCAACTTCCCCCGTATTCAACTTACCCCGTATTCCACGTTCACCGTATGCAAAGCTCCCCGAATTCCACTTCGCCAGTATTCAACGTTAACCGTATTCCACTTACCCCGTTTGAGGTATTCCAAGTTCCCCCGTATTCAGCGTTGCACTTGCTACGTATTCTACTCTGACACTTTGCCAAAGAAACCGATGGTATATCTTTTATACCTTCCCCGAACTTCTAAAACCATTAAAATTGACCACATGTCCGTCCAACTGTCCGAAATTTTCTAAAAAACCAACGCCGTATCTTCCATACATACTGACTTTTGGCCGATTTTCAATTTTGACCCGTTTTTTACCCAAAACTCCCTTATTTCAGAACAATATCCCACCCGGAACATGTTTTCTCGACGTTTTGGACAATCCCCGACAACATATCAAAAAGTATTTTTTTTGCTCCTCAGTTTAAACACAAAAAGTAACTCACAGGTTGAGAATTTTTATTTTGAATTATTTTGTCATTGTAATGACGCTCAGATTGAACTCAACTAGAACAGTTGTGTTCTTGAACATATTAGAAGCATCAACATTTCGGCATCCAGTGCCAATCATCAGTCAAGTCATGCACCTTGATATGCTGATATGGGGTGAAGTACCGACTATTTGATGTTCCATATGAACAATCTACGGTTAAACTAGGACTAGTGAATTATATCTGAGAATGAATGTATAACTACATCTAACGTCAAA
>CM055406.1:95079664-95106178 GCA_029228625.1 Pseudolycoriella hygida
TTTCATATAGAACATCAAATAGTCGGTACTTCACCCCATATCAGCATATCAAGGTGCATGACTTGACTGATGATTGGCACTGGATGCCGAAATGTTGATGCTTCTAATATGTTCAAGAACACAACTGTTCTAGTTGAGTTCAATATGAGCGTCATTACAATGACAAAATAATTCAAAATAAAAATTCTCAACCTGTGACCTTCTGTTACTTGTCTATGTGATCGAAAATTAAAGTAAAATTTCCACGTTTCAGTTTAATTGTTCCACGATCAAGCAAAGCTCGAGTAATATATAAGATATTCTCAAAAACAACAAAAAGTAACGGGATCGTTACGGACAGACAAATAAATAGACACATAAACAGACAAACTTTAGAGGTCAGGGTCAGAGGTACATCATTTTTTTATTTGCTAGTTCCACAACTTTCTTTATGAGCTTTTTGCTTAGATCAATTTTTCTTATAGATTCTTTCGTTACCGAAGTTTTTATTGTGTCAGCGGTAAATTCCACACAAACCTACTGCCATCTATGATGTACTAAGTGCGGAAACTATTAGGGTTTAGAATGCCGGTTCGCCCCATCAATGTGTTTTACCGCATACGTTTGGACCGCATGCTTAACGTGAATTCCGAACCACGCCTAAGGGTAGGTACCATTTAACCATTAGGATTTCTTCTGGTGCTAATTATATCTCCGTCTAAAGTTAGACTCAGATATTTGTACACAGGATTCATCGAATATGGATGACGTCATATTTGTCATTCTTCTATGTACGATTCGTTGCGGCACCAAATTCACAACTACCCATATTATGAAGCCTAGGTGTGCCTAGGAACGTTACTTTCATGCTATACATTGAAGAAAAATTCTATACAGAATTTGTCCCCACCAGGATTGAAGCCGGATATTCTTGGTGGAAAGCCAGTACATTACCACTGAAATTTTTTCAACATAAGCACAGAAATTCCACTTCGAGGCTTTAAATGAAAGATATGAATATCAGGAAATATGAAGAATTCTTGAGTGGGTATCAATTGAGTTACTCGAACATTCGCTAAAGGTGCATTGAAAAAAGGAAAATTTACTATACGTAGGGTATGTAAGTTAACCACAGGGTATGTATAATTAACGTCTCATACGTTAGTATGCATATGAGACGTAAATTCACGTTCCTGCACGTTCTCTACAATTAAGTTGAACTGTAATTACGCTGCTCTCAACGCGGTACCAGGAGTGGAAGCGATTCTGCCCTCTGTCGCAAGCTGACCAAAGGGTATCAGATAGTTAATATCCACGAGATGCGGGAATACAAAGTTATGCAATAGAGAAAACCGAAACCATCGCTCGTGTCACCGGAAGCCGCTCAAACAACAACCTGCTCATCACATCGATACATCACAGCGTGAAGCATACCATAACCGATTTGCTGAAAGAAAAAGGATTCACTTGCTTCACGCTTCTGATATCGACGGTCAATCACGTTTCAGCGACATTATTGCATTCCACCCTAAACGACCGAACGCGTACATAATAGATCCAACAATCCGATACGAAATGAGTAATCCACATCAAGATGAGGAGATCCAAAAAGAAAAAGCAGAAATTCACGACAAATGTATCCCATTCTACGAGGAGAAATATGCCAACCAATTCGGAATACGAAAATGGTGTGTGCGTGGACTCTGGTTCGGCAGTAGAGGAACATTCGGAATAAGCGTCCTAAGTCTCTTCAATATTAAATGTTTGTCTTTGGTGGCGTTCACATATTACGGCACGCTGTTGTGTTGGGGGATGTCTAGCAAAACGTGACGATCTATGGAAATTGGGGTCAGATTTAGCCCAAATTACGCGACTGAGGGAAGGAGGTGGGTTCAAAATTCCAAAAAATAGCGTGTCGCAATGTGTGAACGACCCTTTTGTGCTATCGTGTGAGGCTGTTTGAGGTGCCAAAAAATTTCTTCAGAGTTCAGACTTTTAGAAGCGAGACACTGACACTGCGAGAGACACTTTTCTGTCAGTAAAAATATTACCGTCAAAGTCTCAAACTTTGACAGGCTGTCTTAAGTTTGATCGATTTTGTACCGTTTTTTCATACATTTTTGCAATTTCTGTAAAATCGAAAAATGCAAGAAAAAACGAATCGGTCAAAGTTAGGACAACCGGTAAAAGTTTGAGACTTTGCCGGTATTTAATCTCTAGTTAATATACGGCTAATACGGACAATGTGTAAACCTGTCGTATCATTCAACTGCCTATTGTTTAAACGATAACATGCAATGTGATGACCGCATTGTTGACTTTTCCAAACCCGAACCTTTATTTAGATTTTAGAAAACCCGAACCCCGAACCAAAGCCTCCTCTCCAAAGGCTCAAATGCCCGAACAACGCTTCGCATGGCTTATGTCAGATAGCAGCATTGGTAATGTCGCAGAGAAATAATTTGTTGAAGGTAAGCATCGAATGTGTCGGTTAGAACTTGGATGGGTGATCGCTTGAGTTGAAAAAAAGGTGTAAAGGAAGTTTTTCTTTCGTAAACCTACACAGGCTTTAGAGGGGGTGAGTATTTGGATAGGGTAGGTGCGAGGACACAGAATCGCCTAACATATTTTCATAAAGCCGGTTCCGTTGGCTTCCCAGCATTGATACCTTTCCTTTAACATCTTTCTGGCCTCTTTCCGACAACCACCTGCCGAGAAATACCGGAAAAAGTGCTCCCATTCTACGCTGAATCGCCCAAAAATACCCTATATCTCGGGAGTATGATAATTTTTCACCCAACAATGTTCAGCAAATTGTTGCCTCAAACATCCACTAACGATTGGCACTCAAAAATTATCTCTATTTTATCCAACAGCGAAACTTCCCCAACAACTAAGTGAGCAACTCCCGAAATTTTAGCAGTTTGCGCTGTCTAGCTCCTCCGGATGAATTCGGATCAAAAAATTTTCTTCATCAAAACCTCTAATAGATTTCTTCCCCAACCAAATCTCTAGCACCCACCTTAACTGACTTACGGGCGATTTCTACTTTTGACTAGTTTTCTACCTATAATTCCCTCATTATTAACAGTATGCCACCCGAACCATGTTTTCCCGACGTTTCAGATCATACCCGAACTCACCGTTGGCTCCGTGACATCGAAACCTTTCATTTGACTGGACTCATTCCGACCACTACACACTGTGATATTGCCGAATAAGTGCTCTCGTTCTAAGCTGAGTCGTCCTTGAGACTTTTGCACCTAACAATGTTCAGCAATTTTATTGCCCAAACTTCCGCTAACGATTGGCACTCAAAAATTATCCCTATTCCATTCAACAGCGAAACTTCCTTAACAACAAAGTGAGCAGCCAAATTTTAGCAGGTTTCGCTGTCTAGATCCTCCAGCTGAGGCCGTCAAAGTTGTAGCGCCATCAAAAACTCTAAGCCTTTGCTTCCCCGACCAAAGCTCGAACAACCCATCTTATCTGACTTTTAGGCGATTTTCACTTTCGACCGGTTTTTGACACACCTCGGATCAAGTTTTCTCCACGTTCCAGACCATCCCCAACAACATAACAAGTGCTTTTTTATGCTTTTCGATTTTGACGGTAAAAGCGTAACCCACAGATAATATGTGACCAAAATCAAAGTGTAACACTTAGAAATTAGGTCCACTGTACATGTCCGAAATATGCTTTGAAAAAAACTTACCTTAGTCTTATCAGTGTGCGAGTTTTTCGTTAATGTTATGAAACAAGCGAACAGTTAAGGAAACAGATAAAGAATCTGTGTTTCGTTGCTGCGTTGCACGTTTTGACGCTTGAAACGTCATTTTGACAGCTGGAATTAGGACCGATTTTTTGATCACAACAAACTCAAATATGAGGTGTAGAAAATCAGCTACCAGAACAAAGGACATTAAGTGGAGTATTTTACAAAATAATACAATTGGAGCTCACTAAAGCCCTGGGGCTCCAGATCTGTCCTAAGGACTAAGAACGAAAAAATTATTTCTGGAGGACGATGAAAAAATCATACTCATGGGTCGTACAGCTTATGGTAGGGACTTAAATATTTTTGCTATAGGAGTTCTGGCGTTCTGAGTAGTTTAAGACATTTCTTTCGACGCGACATGTTTTTCTATGCAATGAAATGAGGAGGTAATCGATAACTTCAAGGCATTCGTGAAATTATTTAATTTTTTTTTTGTTTTTCTATAAAAGTACGAGCCGTTAAGTGAATCGTACGGGTCTGTGTAGCCTTATGTTTACATCATCGTTTTATCAATCAAAAACATCTAAGTGTAAAAACGATGAATGACAGTTATTTTTGCTTCAAGGATGATTCAATTTTGTGCACTTCTTTCAGACGTGCAACGATATTTTCTGTTATAAAGTTTGTCAAAGAAAATTTGTGTTCATAGGTGAAACAATTGAGTACATTTTTGTCGATGAAATGTGGCTTGGAAAAGATTGATCACACCGAAAATGTGGCATGTCGTCAAAGTATGTATCTTTAATGTCATCACTGTCTCTCGAGTCCTGTGCCGGCAAGAGAACTATGGAATTTCCCAAGTATTCCAAACTAGAGTTTCATACTGTCGAAAGCATCCAAGTTTGACTTTTCAAGGTCACATTTTAAGTTCATTTTTTTGGCCAAATTTCAATGGAAAGCCCTGATGGCTCATTTTTAAGATTCGCCATGGTATAATTCGTCACAAGCAATACTTTGCTTCATCTCAGTTTGGAAAAATGGCCAGCGGGGCATCTCATGAAAACATCTGACATTTGCTATTGAAATTGAAAGCCCCGAAAGTTCTTCCTATTGTATTATTGTGTAAACTAGTTAAAAAAACAGTGTGCTGAGAAAATTAATAGCCGAATTGCCTAACTCATCATGTAATGTCCAATGTCTATAAATTGATAAATCAGCATGCCCTTATGCAGAGCCTAAAGTAAGCGATTTCCACTGGGGAAGACTTTCACAGAAAAGGCGTAATTTTCAAAACCAAAAGGCGCAAATTTAAAAAATTTATTAAAACCAGGCTTTCTCCACTTCCGCGAGCGGAGTGAACATGCAGGACAAAAATGGAATGAGTCGACCGTCGACCGAATGAAAAGGAAACATCAAGATTCGAAAAACTCAAAGAACGAGTGGACACTGAGAGCTAGTTAGATTGCTATGCATAACTTTTTGTCATAGCAAAAGATGGTAATAAACCAGAACTTTTTCGGTTGAGCCGTTCTAAATGCTATGTCATCTATCGCTTGCTCAGAACATATTGTTCATTATTTAAAATCATACAATTGTCAATTGTGCTGTACTTGAGAGTGTACTGATGAGTCTTTGATGAGACTTTGTTGGAACATTCAGATGCATACGACAAACGTATTTTTTCCGACGCATGCTACGCGGTAACATCGAAGTTCGAAGTCCACCACACTGTCAGATCTTGTGTTGGTTTTTAAGTTACTGCTGTACTTTGTATGAAGTCTTATGATTTTTTGACAGTTACTAATAGTGATTGCAATTAACCGGGAAATCATTAACCGCGGTTACGGTTAACCGGACGCGAAATAACCGGTTAAACAAACCAAAAAATAAAAATCAATACTTAAAGTCCTTTACAATTTGAGCGTTATGCCGTTGTAACCAAAATTTCATCGGTTTCAATTGATCCAGATTCATTTTGGCATTGGAACTTGTTGGGGATATACGTTCGTAACTACACTATTTTTTCATGCTTCATACGTGGGCAAAAAGCAAAAATGTAATCACTGCGGATGAAAATTTTACTTTTCATCACTTGAGATTACATTTTTTGAATTTCTGCCCTAGGAAAAAGTATGAGAAACTTAATACACAACTCTAGGCGCGCTCCCTTGTTGTCTAAATAACAATTTCAATGAATATTATAAAGTGGATCAATTTCATGTGATTCTATGTCACCACCAGATTGAACAACTGTTCGAAACAGCTTGAGTTGTGTGAGATGCAAAGTGTCCAAATCCAGGCTAATTCGCTTTATTAATACTCATAATAACTTGAGAAGTAATGAGTATAATGACCACCCAATCAGTCATATAGTAGTTGAGCTACTTTTTTAAAATTGCTTAGTTTTTTCAACAAACTCCTCGTTAGAAGATAGGTCTGCACTTTCAGCCAGGACACGTGGTGCCGAAAATTTGAAAATGCCGAAATCATGAAGTAGCGAGTACATTACATTGTATAAGTTTATAATTCGATACCTGGCTGCGTACTTTGGTCCCTTATCTGGGAATATAGAAGGCAGCCTGGTGCTAAGCATCTGTCTTCACCAAAGTGCACACATTAGTGATATCTATACGTCATATAAGTTCCAACTCGGCACTAGGCTGCGTCCTCGAGTTAGGACTTTTTGAATGCAGAGGGCAGCAGCAGCCTGGTGCCGAATTGAAACTTATGTTACGTATACAACTTACTACTGCCTCCAATCTGGCGAAAACAGATTTCCAGCACCAGGCTGTCATCTTTGTTCCCAGCTTTAGGGTCCCAAGTACGCAGCCTGGTGCCGACTTCTATCGTATTACTAACTAATAACCTCGCTTCTTCTTAAAGTTATGCCTTTGTCAGACAAGGTTTTACATTTCGTCGGAAAAACATTATAAAACTGGGGGTGATGGGGCAGAGAGACCAAATGAATAAATACATCATTTGCCATTCACAATAAAAAACATCTGTCTCTCCAGACACAACTTAATTGTCGAAGCCCTCCGTTTAACTTAATCGAAGAAAATAAACTTTAAACAAACTTCGGACTAATTTCAGTAAGTTTCCTAAGCCGATAGACTTTTTTGTGAAATGGTCAAACAAATATACTCACCGTTGTATGATAAACGAGGTTTGGTTAGGCACATAACTAAATGACACTCGATGTCATCTGGCAATACAAATTTGCTGCACACAGGACATTTGATGCCTGAAACATAAATAAAAATTAATGGAATTACATCACATGAATTTGACGCAATAGTTGGAAAAATTCCCTTATATGAACAAAAATAAAAACTTTGTTTCCAAGTTAGCAACAAAACAAGTTTATCAATTTCATAAATTATTATAGCATGTGTAGCTGATACACACGTTTCGTATGAATTTATTTGAATATTGCAAAAGTGTGTGTCATTTACCATAAACTCGATTTCTTGGCGGTGCGGCTACAAGAAAATCTTGATTGGGAATGCATGTTCCCATAATAATTCCCATTTAATTAACGAGCGACTCCTCTAGCAATAAACCGCGAATAATACTTTTACTAGTCGGATGTTTTACCATAAATAAAAATTCAATTGCTCAACATAGTTCACACGATATAAATTACGAACAAAAAATCGTTTCATAAATGCATAAACCAAACACCACCACACCAGCGGTGTAACAACTAGTGACTGCCTTTGGACATATAACATAAATTATTGTTTATAAATACACCATCGAATCTTAATGAAAATTATATTATTTTGAAAATTACGGAAAAGTTAATCAATAAATCGATTTGTTATTTCTTCTATACAAATGACTCTTCGGTTCGGACACTAAGCGCAATGAATATTCACAATGTCAATCTAAATGAAGTAATTGAAGTGAGCCGGGCAACATTTATTTTTAGTATTGGAACAATATTTACAATTCAATTTCGTTATATCGGTTGTGTTGCGAGAACCGATACTTGGAAATTAACAATAACTCAAAGTCGCATCGATCAGAAATGTGTGCGTCGGTATTTTACTTGACGATATGATATCTATTTGAATATCCGAACAGTTTATCCAACAAAATTAATTTTCTGAAACTTCGTTTACAATTTCTAAGAACTCCAAACGATAGAATTCTCGGAAAAGTCGAAACATTTCAATAATAATTTCAAGCGATAGAATTTTTCAAATAGATTATGCACCTCTTCCAACATGTTTATTTTGGCGATTTGAAAATCGTCAAAATAAACATCTAGTAGGTACATACCCTCTTTTATCTGCCGAAAGCAGATAATTGTTTATCTTGAACTTTGCCCTAAAGTAACAAATACGAGAATACCGTTGTAGGCATATAAGGGTTATTTGTTATCCTAGAGGAGAGAGTACAACCAAAAAAAAAGACGAAAATTGTACATTGTCGCTTTGGTTTAGCCAGAGGTATAATGTACAACTCATTAGTAAATTGTACAATCAAATTGTACATGCTGATCTTGTCGCTATCACTTGTAGAGTGTACATCGCACGACTTGTTCATTTTACATATTACTGGTTCATTATTGTACACATCACTCGTAAAAAAATGTCATTGTACATTGTACGCATCACTTGATCATATGGTGTCGCTTAAGCTACCGGTTTTAGCGGACGTTACATTGTACAATCTATCATAAAACAAGTACAATGTACGTGTTGTGTGTAAATTTTACATTACAGATGAACATATGTTCTGATGAAAAGTGTTCTTGAGAGTTGTACATGTAAATGCCAAATTCCTTTTTATGCTTGCGGTGAGAAAACTCGTATTTTGTCCCCGCAAAAGCGGTGAGAAAGTTACATATTCTTGCCGGTGAGAAATTAGCTACTTGTAGTAGTTATATTCTCACCACTCTCACGTTACACTGAATGAATATTTTGTCGTGGAAACACTCGTTTTCTCACGCGCAAGCACAAAAAATATTGTGTTACACTTGGGGTGAAAATTGAATTCCAACTCGAACGAATTATGGCCCTTGCTTCGCTCTGGCCGCAGACTTTCGCTCTCATTGTAAATAACTATTTTCACCCCATGTATAACAAAATACTATTATTTTCGGCGTCAATTCCAGAGCAGAGCGAAGGTCGTAATTCGTAGGAGTTGTAATTCAATATTCTTCACGAGGGTAACGCAATGTTTTTTGTGCATACGCGCACTGAATAATCGTTTTCATTGATGTAACAAAATCTCCTTCTATTTATAAACAACAAGAACAAAATGACAGTTTAGGCGAGAAAATTTCTATATTTAACACAGTGGAGAACAAATTGTCATCAGAAAAAACGCCATCGTCTCATCGCATTTGAGTGAAAATTAGGTTGTTCACCCCGCACACATGGAAGTCTCGAAAGGTCCATAAGAGTCAGAGATAGTAAAGTGCTTTTGTCTTAGGCATTTGTGAAAAATGTGGTCCTAAGCTAACGTAGGTATACTTAGCGGAGTGCTCCACAGAAAAACGCCTGGACTCAAAAACATCAGATTTCGTAATACCTAACTTTGACCGATTTTTGACTTTGCAAGATAATATCTCTGTCACCTTTCAACCTACGTCGTTGATTGGAAGCCCAATTTTGGGGCGATATAATAGATAGAATAGAAACTACACATGGACTAAGTAAAAAAATTTATTTTCTAAATGAAATTCGACAAATCGTTATTTTCGTAACTTTGACCACTTAGGGCGAATTTCATCGAATTTTTGTCGGAAAAACTAAAACAAAATTAATTCGAGACCTGAGTATCAATATTATAATCATTAAAAAACGAAACGCATCAACTTTGATGACTGTAAACAATAGACCAAGAAAATGAGAGCGATTCGAACACATTCGGACAAAAAGAGCGATTTTCTCCCGTATGGACGCATTGTTTTATCCACTTTCGTACATGCACGTGAAGATAAAATCAATTTACAGCACAGATCAATAATGACAGCAGTAATTTAAAGCAAAAACATCATAATTTTAGGCATAACTGGATATGACTATTAGAAATTATAATCCTCAAATAAGCGGTCAAAGTTAGGTGCATGGTCAAAGTTAGGTACACGGTCAAAGTTAGGTGGTTTTACGGTTTTACTCACTTATTTGCATTAATATACGCCCACATTTAGTTAATGCTAAAGGTTATGTAAATGTGTATGTGGTATGTAAAGATGATGTTTTTGGGATGACATCGTTAAGCGCTTCTACGCAGCATCTAATGAGAAGTAGAGTGTAAGAGCTGATTATGGTGGACTTAATTCGAGAGCAGTAAATTACGCGCCGAATAAGCCTGTAGAGCCAACACGTTCCGCCAGCAGGACCCGCCAATCCACTTTAGGTTGTGTGGAACGTTGATGACCGTGTCGAATTACGTAAGTATAAAACGCAATATTCTAATCATACAACTTCATTTGTTGAGATTATAATAATGATTTTAATGACTCCAATTTGAATTGTTCAAGGAATTCCATCGACATTTTATTGCTTAACAGACTTTAACTTAACAAACGTTCAAGTAAGTAAGCAAGAGATAGGTTGGTATGCAGCAGAAAGAATTTCGATTAAATCAAATCAACTCGTTGAAAGAGTACAGTACATAGATTGATTGATGCCGTCACGTAAAATGTTTGAGACAGAGATTTCTCAATCAGCGCGAATCTGATAGTGAAAAGCAATCTGAGCAGAAAGAGCTCATCCATAAGTACGTACTAGAAAATGACTATTTTTAGTCTCCCCTCCCCTCCCCCACACACGCAAAAATGTTGAAATGTATAGAACGTACACTTTTGTCGATCCCCCTGTCCCCTTCAATGTGTACGAACTTTATGGATGGCCATCAAGTTGTTAGCTTTCTAGTTAGCTCCTCACATCAAAAATTTAAACCTAAGTGCCCTAAGTGGAACTGTTGGCGCCCAAAATCATGAAAACAGATGGCGTAATTTAAGTGCAGATCCAAAATATTCTTAGTTTCTCTAATCCATCCAACTCTCAAAGACGACACCTTACGTTCACTAAAACAACTAATAATTGTATGTTATTCGTTACTCATTTTCACAATTCTATTACATTACAGAGACTCACTATTGTTGCGACAGTACACGCGACGGTATTTGTATGGTTAATTGGAAAGACAAAGGTCAGATATTGAACTTGGCATCAGAAACAGGTAATGTATGACGTTGATATCATTCCATGTTCGTCATGGTTGGCTAAAAATTATGTACAAATTGTGGTAACGGAAATTCAGCGCGATAAGGTTGTGTGGAAGTGTTTGAATATAAATAATATGAAAGAACAGAAATTTAATACAAAACATCTGGAATATTATTCGGTTATTGATTTTGTTTGAATAAAACTATCGCAATTTTTAGTTCATTATGAACATGAAAACTACTTTGCATATTAGTTGCACCTTTTTATGTAACACGTCAATTATTTCACCTTAATAGTCTGTTGCGGTAGATTTTTTTAAACAAAAAAAAAGGTTAGACCGGAAAATATCTACCCGAACTATTTGATTAACTGGCGGCCAACGTCGGCTTATATCCACCGTATTGAAGAATATATTCGCGAATGTCGTGACGAAAGTCATAATTTTTGTTATTGGATTCTATCGTCGAAAATTTGTTGAAATTGTCTGCGTTAACTTACTATTTTTTATGCTTTACGAGTTTTATCGGAGGATATTATGCCCGTGACACTTATTTTAATTTTCTGTTATGGCTTTTACGAAACGAAACCTCTTTCGATAAACAACGTTAATTTGAGAGGATCATTAATTTTATAAGATAAGCAGGGGAGACGGAGCTCGCTCAGGTGGGATTTGTTATAGATTACGAATTATGCGCTATGTTAATCAAAATCCTTTAAACTAACTACAGCTATGCACATATTATCACACAATATTAATAAATGGCATCCCTGATCTATACGTGCCATATCCAAGTTAACGCATTCAGCGGGTATGCGCATTTGTTAATTTTCGTTTCGCATGTATCGTTTACGTGTGGATCTACATGCGTGGATTTTGTGGGATAAATTGAATTATTATCTCAAAAAATGCGAGAAGGTATCAATGCATGACTGGAATAAATTTTGCAACTTTTCATGATCACCCTAAGATGTAAGACCGAAACCTTAAAGTATTCGCAAATTAATTTATTTTATTCATTTCATTTCAAAAATAGCTGGATCCACTCTAAAAGAGGTTTTGGCGCGGCCTGTCATTCATATCTCGTAGATAGTTAAGTTGGTACGCCTGCCGCCAGACAGATGGAATGAAACGTTAAAAACTGTGAATGGAATGGTAAAGGATACGAATTCTGGGAATTGTCAATTGTGATATAAAAATTCGAATGCATTAGCCAACTTCAAAAAATGTGAATTTGTTGTTAAATAAAACAAAAATTCATTTCGCAACATACAAAAATTACACTTGCAGGATACAAAGTGTTAAAGTTAAACGCTTTTGATGGAATTCAATATTTGACTTATGATATCACTTGTGTCTGGAACTCATTCCTCCAGACACAAAGCTATCTTATTCCCTCTTATATATTCGAGTCCTTGTGATTGCATCACAATTACACAAAAAGCGATTTTTTAAAATCAATTTTTTTACTCCAATTTCCCTTCTTAAACTTTTTTTGTATTCTCAATACACCAAAAATTTAAATTTAAAAAGCAAATCACGAAGTCTGTGTGTAAAATCAAACATTTGAACGATGCTTCGACATTTGTTCAGAAAAAATGTGACATAATGCGAACAAATGTGAAAACACATTTCGTTACATTACTCGTTACATTTCGATTTATGTCACATACAAATGTATTTTCACAGAATTTTCAAAGTCCACATTTTCTGAATTTTTACACTAAAGTCTATGATTTTATTGCACATCTGTAAAATATAAGCTAGAAACTTTTAGAAAAGCATACACTGCAACCTGAAGTATAATTGTTTATGTCCATATTTGCAATTCACATCTCGCGAATTCGCGTTTTTTTGGCAAATTCGCGAGATGTGAGTTGCATATGTGGAAATAAAGAATTATATTTCAGGTTGCAGTATATGATTTTCTGAAAATTTCTAGCTTATATTTTACAGATGTGCAATAAAATCATAGACTAGTGTAAAAATTCAGAAAATGTGGACTTTGAAAATTCTGTGAAAACAAATGTGAAATAGGTACATTTGAAACACATTTGAAATACATTCATCTTACATCTTTTCGATTAAATGACTCGAACAAAAAGAAGGTCGTTATATGCGTTGCGAGTCGCATATTTCAGCGGATGTTTTTCTTTTAATGAATTTATGGCATAATTCCTGGTACAATGGCATTTGTTTTTGTTAAAAAAATATATTCTATTAACGAAAATATTACAATTTGCAAATCATTTGTAACCATAACAAAATCAAATAAACATGACATTATGGAAAAACTATAGTACAATTTAGTACAGCTTACATAACATGAAGAGTTGAGCGGGAGGAATTCAAAATTTAATTTGTAATGTTTTTCAATCAATGATTGTAAAAACCTTAGCAATTTCGTTATTCGGGCTTAGAAACAAAATTTATTTTATAATTATTTATTAACTTATAATCTAAAATTGACTAATGTTAGAAAGCAAGTAAATTTAAGAAATGTAAATTTGTTGAAAGTGTTCCGACTTACTAACGATTCCCGCAAGTCCCTCTCAAGAGGGTTGCTAAATAGTAAGATTTTTTACTTTGTATGAACTTCTTGAAAATAAATTCACGAAATGACAAAAAATGTATGGAGAAGTAAGTTTACGCACAAATTTTACAGAATCGCGTGAGCGTGGTATACCCCTACTTTTGTCACATGCGTCAATTACGTTACGGTAACTTCAAAATTTATGTGATCGGAACTACTGAACGATTAAACCGATATAACCCATTTTGCTTTTGTTCTTTTCATTGAAATCGGTGCAAAATTTCACAACATATATCAGCATTCCACAACGTTACATTATGTGATTTTTTGTAACAGTGTGGATATATTTTCGATGTCTCGGAAACATTTTCATTGTTTTCAACAAACTTATCTTTCCCCGAAAGTAGGAAGTACAATGAAGAGAGAAAATAAAAATGAGTTAGATCAGTTCAGTTGTTTAGTAGTTACGATCACATACACACATATTCGAAAAACTTGTAAAAATGTAACATAATTGACGGTGGAATTACCCATTTAAGCAGAGCAAGAAATATAATGTGATCGCAGTCTACTTGTGGGTCTTAATCAACAAACAACTTGTTTCATTACGATTACCCACATCTTCAATTTGAGAGTTTTTTGCTCTAGTCAATCCATCAAGGACTGCGAATTTTTCAACGGGAGTTTCGTTTTTGTATCGATACATACTCGTTCATTTTCAAGAACTTCCCATTGAAAAGTTTTAGGACATAGACATAGACAAATAGACACTTCAGAATTTTCCAACCGAAAATTGCAAAATACGATCGAGAAGGAAACGTTTCCGTATGAAGCCGGAACTTCCCGTTGAAACTTAGTAAACTGTCGACCGACCTGAACAAATGCATTGGTTTGGACCTTTTCCAACGGGAAAATACAAACGAGAATGAAACATTCCCTTTCGATGCTGAAACTTAATTTGAAAAATTCCTAAAGTACAGTTATGGGTTATCGAATCAAAAATTAGTGATGAAACCCGTTCCAAGAAAAAATGGTATTTCATATAATTTTAGCAAATTGGAAATTTTTCCAGAGGATTGTTTCATCATGGAATATTTTCAATTCGAAGCTAACCGCAGATCAAAAGAAGAAAGAAGCCATCTTTATATTTTGTCGATCAAGAGTAGAGCCTAAGCTTGCAATTGATAAAAGGTATCAAGGACAAAGGTCAGAGCCGAAAAAGGCAATATTTTGTATTTAAATGCTCACCGCAACATAAAATCAGATTCACTGGCATGGCGGCAACTCTTCTCAAGGACCCTTGAAAGTCTAATGGATCACAATTGTTTATACAAACGCTGTTTTGATTGCAACAATAATCTGAATTTCAATAAAAATTTATTGACAGAGGGAAGAATTCGAACCCACGCTAACGAAAATGAACTTAACAATGCCAGTTAGACTCGGTAGCCTCGGCTATCTCTCACAATAAAAAATGATTTTGAATAATTTATTGATTTGTTATGATTTGTCTATTTCAGTTATGAAGTGCAAAAAGCTTTGTTCGCTACGCCTTAATGAGGGACTTTATTAATTAACGGTGCTGAAAAACTCTTAGTTACAAAACTTGATAGAAAAACTACCATTCTTGTTTTGTAGAACTCTAGTGTTGCTCAGCCTCGACGAATAATGTTCTAGTGTGGCCCGAGACTCGCGACAAGACCGAAGTGGGCTGGGCACCTCTGGCTGATGCAAATGACAATATGTCAACCACACAGTGCGGCGAGATAGAAGGAGCGTGTGGAAACGAAATCGCATGACCTTTAAGTTTACCCCTAATGTAAGTAACATATTAGGTGGAATTACCCTTATACGTTTTCTAACAACATGTAACTATTATTCTCAATGACATACTATAAATATAGACTGGGAGTCTTTGACAAAAAATGAATAAAAAGTGAAGCAAAACTGAAATGCGAAGTGTTTAGAAGTGTTGGTAAATTACGTAAAAGTTATGTGTATTACGTTAAATTTCGGTGGATTACGTGTTTTCAGCACAACAAATCAGCCTATATTGTGTATGTGTCGATGTGCGATGCGCATACTATACACAAATTACGTATTTTTACTTTTGATTCAGCCCATGGTTACGTAAAACAATGTCATTTATTTCCACTTTGGCATAAAGACCGTTCTACTTACTATATTACAGTTCTAAAACTTGAGGAAGCATTCTGTCACTGTAAAAAATTATTGAGTGCTAAACATTCGCCAGAAAATGATAAACGTACCGAAGTTTGACGAGAAATCTCCCTTTTGAAAGGTAACAGAAAGACTAGCACTACACGTCCACTTTATGTGGCTATTGGCTTATTATATATTTATATATTATATATGAGCCACATTTGTAAATTCATTTCAGGTTTCGGTTCTTTTCAACTTGTGAAATTCATTGCACGTTGAAATATTTCCTTCTATTCATAGATTGCTTTTTTAATTATGCCCTTGCAAATGAAACGACTTACTAAATTAAAAAGAAAATATTTATTTAAAGCGAACAAACATCGATCGATGTTACCATCATTCATCGTACACAATAAGCCATCCCTATAATCAATTTTCATTGCTGATACTTAAGATGAGACTCATTAAATTTCCATTCAATAAAATCAAGTTGAAGTTAATCAAATGAATAATAAAAGTAAAATGATCGCCGCAATTAAATATAAATCAATCAGTGAATCAATTTTGCACTTAATGTCAATTGTATGAAGAAGTTCTCACTTTATTTACGTTATCAATCTATGAAATAAGTCACTTGAGTTGCAACAGAAATCGTGAACAATTTATAAACTTTACTAATCACGAAAAGATGATTAATTTGACGAGGTAATAATCCGAGTGTGTTAGTAACCATTCGAAACAAGTTTTAATTGCTCCTTATTTCACATAAATAGCACAACATATCCTTGACAAGAAATCGGACATCTGCATGTCACCGAGTTAGATAATTGTTCTTATTCCCAATTCCCAACGTCCCCTCTTAAATTTTAGATTCTAATTAAAGTAAAACTGATATATGATCTCATATAAAACAGGAATCGGCTGAGTAAACCGCACTTAATACTTCGCAATCGAATGAAATAATAAACTGCAATTGAAATTCGAATGATTTAGATAAAGTTTTCTGTTATTTATTCCAAAATCGCACGACCGTTTCAACTGCAAACGCAGCCCTGAATGGCTTTACCAACTAATTACAACAATAACTTTTATCGATAAAGCTTTCTGTTAATTGCTCATGATAAATTCTTGGCTTTAAAGCTCACTGACCTTTGACCTTATTCCATTTGCTATGTAAACACCATGGGTGTAACAACTTTTGGTGAAATTATTTACCGTATTTATGTCAAGCTATGCATATTTTTAAAACATTTTTTCGCCGATGTCACTACAATGATATTTAGACAAATGTTTGAACTCATCACAATTGCCCCATCCAATTCATCCAGAATACCTCGTCTCAAAAATCTGAGCAAGCGAAAATAGAGGTCACTGACTTGACATAATGTAACGTTCTCAGTTTGAATGCCAAGCCACTACTTTAAGTTCTAGAACAAGTAATACAGAAGTCAGTCTGATACCGTAAGTCTCCTTAGGGAAGACTGCAAGCACTTCTAAATGATTTTTTTCGCAGGCAAATGCGAGGCAGGGGGTGGTATTTACAAGAGGAAAAATCTTTGTTCTTTCCTGCCTCAATAACACATGACAAACGAAAATTGGAACTAACAACATTTCGGATGGAATGACATCAGAGTATAGGTTGCATAGAGCGGAGAGTGCCGAGTCTTAGTGCATTCGGTAAAAACTGTGGGTTGCGACCCTCAGTCTCATACTGGCTGTACAAAGCGATAGTAAGACCAATTCTGTGCTAGGGCAACATGGTTTGGTCTCATTCGGTGGATGCTGTAAGCGTGGCGAAAGAGGTGACCAGGTTGTAAGGGCTCAGATGCCTTATGTTAGCGATAACTTCGATTCCGAATCGGGGGCCCATCAGCTTATTGGTGAAGCAACAGGCTAGACTTTACTACATGGCTAAGAAAGAATGTAGGTCACGTGGACATTCTGAATTCCTTACTGAGAGATTTAGAAGAAATGTCAATGCTTTCAGAAGGGATGGAGGTTCAATTTCGGTTTGAGAAGAACTTTGAAACGGTCTTCCCAGGAAGGGAGGAATGTCGGTGCGGAAATACAAGCGGAGGCCCTAGCGGTCGGGAGGAGTAGTGAGACGCTGATAGAAAAACAAGTTGAAAGTAAGCAAATAATCGTTTTCTCAGATATTGAGCTCTTGTCTCCTAAATTTTCGGCTAGATCTATATTGGAGAACCGATTGCTATGGGATCCGGGACACTAAGGCGTTCCTGGCAATGAGGCAGCCGACGAGTTGGCGAGAATAACTAGCGAAACCATCTTCGAGGGTCCTGAACCAGTTTTAGGGATTCACACCGAAATGGCAATGAAAAGAAGGACTCGCAGAAGGCAACAAAAGTCTTGGGAAAGGCTGAGAGTTTTTGGAAGGATGAAACTTGCAGACAACCAAATATCTCATAAGCCTTAACAGGAGAAGCTGAACGACAGTAGGACTGCTAACGGGACACAACACGCTATTATACCAACTGAACAAGATGGGACTCAGCAATGACCCAAACTATAGAAGCTGCGGCAACGTACCCGAAACAGCTTGCAAGCTTAAGGGTGAAATTGTTAGGAGACTTATCCTTACACAAGAGGAATTTCGGGGAACTTCTTTCGGGATAGCTACTGCGGTTTCTTAGATCACAGGAAGCAAATGATTTGACCTCTTTCACCGCATCACCAAACTGCAAGAGACAAGATTGGACCAATGAACATGGCCTAAGTGCTTCATAGCTAGCAGAGAACACAAGGAGTTCTTTTTATTCATTGTATTTGTTTGTATGCTTTGTGCCCTCCAATAAAATCAATCAATCATCGACTGCGTCTTCAAATATTTTACGAAAGTTGATGAATGACGCTCTTTCAGTTTTCGTATAATTTCAGTTCAGACTTCTCCATCTCCATATTCCTTTCATAAATATTCCCATTTTGCGTACTTATTACCCCGCACCTACCATACGGAGAAATGATAAGCTCTTACAAGCACAAAGGTAAAGTACTTATGTCAGCCAACAGTCTTCGGAAATATATTGAAAAAAACGTTTTCAGCGACCCCGGTGCAGAGGTACTTTTGACCACCTCTGCCGGCCGAACTTTTTTTAAAAACAAATTTTCTTCTACGATTTTCTCAGGAGAGTCCACAGATTCTACTGTCACCAAAATTCGGAGAATCGACGAGGTGGTGTACATCAGATTGGTTGAGTTATTGGCGAATTCACTCTTAAACTCCGAAATAAATCATTGTAAAATGACATACAACAAAGTAGCGACATTAGCTAATTGTTTCTTAGAGCTTTGAAGAAATTCAACACTATAAGCAGTCAAAAGTCATAACATCAATTTTATGCCAAAAAATAAACATTTCACTTTCGATTCGATGAGTCAAACGAAATGCCACTTACATGATGTCTGGACTTTTAATGTCAAGTAATTGGCTTTCTATTGGGACCAATTTATGAGAACGGATAAGCGTAAGGCAAAATTATGTAAACACAATTAAACGCTTTATTTTGCCAAACCCAAATATTGGTCCTATGGGAAAACCAATTTCTTTACAGTAAATCTGTACGTAAGGAACCACAGACTGGGACGTTATTTCACTCAAATCCATCAATTCAAAAATTGACGATGTAATTGGTTTATGCCGAAAACAGACGACAAAGTACAGAATATGTATATAATAGAACATTGACTATTTCCTACTAGATTATTGTTGCTATCAATGGAAAAGATTGCTTAGCATTTTGTTTGCAACTTTAAGGTAAACTGCAAAATCTACCCTCGATTGACAAGTGGTGCATTCTTTAGTTCATTTGACAAAAAAGGATGGCGTTGCGACTGTCGAGTAACGCAATCTATTATCCAGGGGTGTGACAGTCTTTTGTTCCAACAAGTAAAACTCAAGTAATACTCCAGCACTACGAGGCTGTCATACCGTATAGACTAGAATGGCTGAGAGGTTGGCCAGATAGTCTGTCCACGGATGGACTCGTTTGTTTCACAGATGGATCAAAAAACTCTAAAGCGTTGGCGTGAATATGGTGGGGCAAGGCACATAAAGCAGTCCCTACCAATTTCCGACTGCAAGTGGACAAATGCACTGCTGAACATAGACCGGAGTAGCATAAAAAGAGTAGTGGGAGCGATTACCGGGCACTGTGAGCTAAGCAGTCATTTGTCAAAGATGGGAATCGTTAGCGATCCCGAATGTACCTGTGGTCTCGGGAACGAAACCGGATATCACGAAATTTGCGAGTGAAGTTTTCTAGTGTCCAAAGTTTTCTCAACTGTGTCGATAGAGGCCTAGCACAGAACCGAGGGCGCAACTACTGAGAAGTAGTTTACGAATATCTACAATTTTACAACTTTTGTAGCTTCCGCACGTTTCCTTTTGTCCTTGACTTTTAGAGTTCCATAAGTTCCAGAAGTCATAAAAATTTTAAAAGTTCTTGATAAATTTCTGATCAGTTGCACCACGACGAAATTGCTGTCGCTTTTTAAATGTAAGAAACGATAGCGACTTTTCGCGCTACTTGGCTACAGAGCGGAAGAACTGTTTTTAAATCAAAAATATTTTCAAGACGGATTTTCTTTGTTGTGTATGGGTAACATAATATTATACAGATTATTCAAATGTTACACTCCTGTGAATGATCCAAAGAAATTTAAATAAAATGTCAACACTTTTGAAATTAAAGCTCGACGAATTTCATAAAGTTGAAAAGTTGATTTTCATCCACTAGATGTATGCGATATTCAGTTGTACGATTTTTTGTACGAACAATTTAATCCCAATAGTCGTGTATGTCATGAGTGTGGAATGAAAATGAAAACGAGAAATGATTCGTTGAATTTAGAGACATATCTACGGCACCGCAAAAATAATATTTTCCGTCTGGAATGGAATTACGTGAGTTGGATATTTTTTATGTTATTTTTTAGATCACGAACTTCTATTAAACATTTAAAGTGATAAGGAAAAATCGAACTCAATCGGAAATAATTTTTTTTTGTTTTGGGAGGGGGACTTTTTTCGATGACACTTTTTTATAAAATGGATATTTATGGGCGATTAAGACACACCCGAAAACTGTGACACAAATTATCGCCCCAGACAATTATTACCCAGATAAAATGGAGTCTTTGTCCGAGGAAATTATTGATTAAAACTATATTGTTTCCTTGGGTGTTATATTTTCCCGTGAGGGGGCGTTCATAAATGACGTCTGCCTGGGAGGGACTAAAAAAAATGACACTTCATACAAAACAATCTTCATTCGTATGGAACACTCCAGACAAGAGTGAGGGGGGAGTGACGAAAATTTAATAGTATTTCATTGTCATTTGAGGGGAATAATCGAGGCTTGCCGAGATTTCCCCTCAAATGGCAATATGATGCTCTATTGCATAAGCGAAAAAGAGAAAACAAATAAAGGAGAATTTCAACCTATATTACTAGATTAATCATTTTTAAGAGGAAACACACTAACTTTAACTTTTAAATGGCAATAAAGCATCATATTGCCATTTGAGGGGAAATCTTAGCAAGCCTCGATTGTTCCCCTCAAATGGCAATAAAATACTTTTACAAACTTTGTTCTTCTACGTAGGTTTGCACGATGTGAAAAACCTGCGCAGAGGTACAAAGTTTATAAAGTTCTTAATTAAATTTTTGTCGGTTTACACCAAAAAAACCCAGGAATTTGCCATGTACAATGTAACGTCCGGTAAAACCGATGGTTTATGCGACACCATGTACAAGTACCATGTACGATATGAACAAGTGATACGTACTTTCAATGTACAATGACATCTTTTTACAAATGATGCGCACAATGTACACATCGACTGTGTGATGAACAAGTAATGTGTAAAATGAACAAGTCGCACGAGTAATAGCGCGACAACATCAAAATGTACGAAATAAATAATAAAATAATTATATGAGTAGCGAATACGTGGATCAAGAAGTAAAATAAATTGTAAGTAAGTTGTTGCTGTAGACCGATTCAAAGAGAGAATTTCGAGCAGTTTCCTAAGCTGTCGATCATTTTGCCATACAGACACAACAATAGAAAAACAAATTTGAAAACCGCTCTCTCCGTTCGAGCATTTCCGAATTTTCTCAACTGAAATGCACCAGTTATCGGCCACGTAGTAGTCTCCGGCTGGTGGTAGCCGGTCATATTTCAATGCAAAAAGTGGCCGATTACTAGTGAAACTATGGTTTGACTGGAAACTACTACATGGCCGATAACTGGTGCATTAGCCCTACACACAGAAGTTGTTACCATCCACACGAAATGAGAAAATGGAAGAGCTGACCAATGGCGTGTTGTAGAGCACATTACGTGGTATAATAAAATAAAATTGGTAAAAAAGTTGAAATATATCCAACTTTTCATAAACTTTTGTCAGAGGTACCAACATTTACATTTCGAAAATGTAAAAATTCAACGTTTTTCATCGTTTACTTTGTTTCGCTAATATTGATGGAGGAGCTGTCCAACACACTCTCATTTACACAATCCATCCGAATATCGTAAGACATTTTTCTGTCAAAATTTCGTGTGAGCGGCTGCGAGCTACACATTAGCTTAAGTATTGAAATACTGCATTGTACTGACTTCAGAATACTCAACGAATTTTGTCAACTACTAGATTTATAATTATGACATCTGGAAGTTGTTGGTACCACTGGTACATCCTTACAAAATTTGTTGTTATTTGCTGTGTGTCAATATACGCGAAAATAATTTCAATTTGAAACCTAAGCGCGATATCACGCAATCATCGCTCAGATTTGGTACATGATATCAGAGTTTGTGTCGATTCGACTAATAGGCGGACGATAAAATTTTGTTTAACGTTTCGATTTATAAAAATGGAACGCATTATCCTAATAAACAATTGTAAAACAATCTTTGATTTGCAAAATAGTAACTAATGCTACTAGGGCTATAATGCTGTATTCCGTATCTCGGAAGGAATGAAGATTGGAGAGTGTTAGCCCGAGGTTTTCTAACCTTTCAATACGATGGCAACAAACTTTAGTTTGAGGTCTATAATAAGCGTATTTTAGACCCATGTGGTATAATAGTATATTATAACACAAGGGGTGTAATTTGAGATCTCGTATCTGGAATGGGCTGAAGATCCGAGGGCGACGAGATCTTAAATTAAAGCTCGTGTGTTATACCATATTTTTTAACACCAGGGCTCAAATTTTTTTTTGGGGGGTATAATATTCACGTTAAAGACCCGTGTGTTATAAACGTAATTTATCAAAAAAATTACAAACAGACCAATTACCACTTTGTCAATCGGTTTTTTTTCGTGTAGCTGTCTACGAAAAGAAATGTTGACAGGAATTTTCGAGAAACTGTCGGTGATTGGGATAGTTCCAATGCCATGGCCAATGCCACTAACAAAACTGTGAAGTAGCATAACAACCTATTCAATTCCACTTCATATTTCAATTTTCCTGACACGAAACTTGAATATCATTTTTATTGAAAAAAATTGCATAATCATTGTAAATCATGACCGAAAGATCCTTTATATCAAAACTGTGACTATAGACATTTTTTATCGCACGTTCTGATAAGAGAAAATTCAATTACGACATGACACTCAGTTCTACTACGAACAGAAATGCTAATGAAAACAACGACGCTACTTAATCTGAACTTCGCATACATCCTTATCAATTTTGATTTTGATAATTTTTTGTAAATGCTGAAGTGAAATGACTGCATCAATTACTCACATGCTTTTATGACTAAATGAAAATGTTTCAATGACACGACCGTATACCTACTATCGCTCCATTGCCACAGTTTTTACCTAACAACTTTTAAAAGAAAAAACAATTTAAATCGTGTGACCTTAAGCAAATAGAAACATTTATAATTTTCTTAGATTCATTGTGTGGTGTTTAGTTAACACTGCAAGACACCCCATGATTTTTGAACTTAGTTTTAGACGGTGACCTTCATCGTTTGAAAACCCGAAGTTCTCTAAAATTTACTTTTACAGACGTAGATTGTGTCCCTAATGTCTTTACCACACTAACGCAATGTCGGCTTTGTTTGAATTTTTTTTTCAATGCTTCACATTGGTTAAGTTAGAGACATTCTTTCATTTTTCTTAGTATTGCCCGTTGGAAAATAACTCGAAGATTGCATTAAATTTGCCACACTAAGTACGCCTTTTTACAATTTATCGTAAGTTTCTGTGAAGGATTTTGATCAAGAAAAATGAACGAAAAGTAAAAATTCATTCAAAGATGAATTGATTGATTTCTTTTTTTCGGCTTGCGCAGTTGTTTTTCTGGTAGATCAACGCTTGTGAAGATCATTTTTCAAATAATTTGGATTTAGGTAGGTGACGGACGACTTTTGTTGGTTTGTTAGAAAGAGACTAACTATATCTGCCTCTTTCAACACAACCACACACAGAAAAGTATCTTTCAAAATAGCCCAATACACTTGCGACGTGTACTTTCCTCGTACATTCATACGGTTCAACACAAAAGCTGAGTCGTTTTTATCCAGTAGCGCCACCATTGTTTCATTGATAAATACGATTCAGTAGAAAACAAATGACACCATTTGTTAGTGTAGTTTTTGCTTCACAAACAGACATTACGTTGACTTCACTTATGGGTTAATTTTCTTTACTACGTGTGTTTGTGGAGCTGGTAAATTTAGTTCTAGCAAAAACTGCACAAATTGGAAGATTCTTTAACCGAAGGGAAATAACTTCTAAGTAGGTACAAATATACAAAAAATTCGAAATGAACCAATAACAGGCGCAATTCGGTAGCTGTTTGTAACCAGCAAGATATAAAATGTTGAGTTTCCCGCTATTTGCTGACATTGATTGACGTTTGCAAATTATGTATAAAATGTTGAAACAGCTGTTTTTGTTTAGCAAAATTTTCGGAAATAAAAGACATACGGAAATCTTACACATTGTTGTTTTTTAGTATAAAGAAGTACCGTCAGAAAATCTAGAAAGACTTCGGAAACAATTACTGAATAAAGTGTTGTATCTTTTGGCATCATTTTTTGTATTCTAATCTCATAAGATAAATACCGACTGCAGTATGTCTATATAAACATTTTAGGTCAGAAGTCAAAAGACAAAGTTAAAGTGGATAAAAGTTTAGAGATTTCATATCTTGTGAGTACAGTCGGTAAAATGTAATTAGAATGATTTTTGTTCTACTGTGTTGTTCAAAGTACACACGAGTATACATACGAGTTCTCACCGCGCTCATGGCATAAACAACCTCAAGAGCGCGTTCAATACTAAAAATGTTTAATTGAGTGGCTCAGTTTATATTGTGAATTTTGTTGAGGTTGATTTCGCCATGGTCTCTGGAGACCAAAAAGTTATCGTAAAAATGTTATTCGTACAAATCATACGACAGAAGCATTCGTTCGCCTACGATGACTTATATTGTTGTTACTTAAGGACAGGAGTGGCTGGGTCGACTCACACCTGACCCACAGTTTTAGAGGGTCGACCCACACCTGACTGACAGTTGCAGAAGTCACAGAAATAGATTTTCTGTGCATTCTAAAACTGTGGGTCAAGTGTGGGCCGGCGCGCTAAATCTATGAGTCAGGTGTGGGTCGACCTACTCCGATCCTTATACTTTTTGTAAATAATTCATCACACCAAATCAAATTTTACAACTTCTTGAGAGGCCATTCAAATCGTGCGCACGCGGCTGAGGGGGGAGGGGGTCTATGGAAAGCGTGAACAGGCGTGCGTTCAAAAGATGGGGTGCTCACTCATTTTAAGAACATATTTCAAAATGACCAAGCAAAAAAATGTTTTAAAATATTCCAATATTTTTATCTTCTAAAACGAATTTTTGTAAGACTGCCGGCACACAAACGTGCAACTAATTGACGAGTCTTTAGATTTTGTCGAGGATTTTGCGTTTTTCTCCGGAAAAATCTTTTGGTAAAATAAGTTTTCTAAGGGAAACAATTTACACAAAAGTAAAAGTCCGACGCAATTCACCGACTCATCATACTCTATGACCAACTTCTCCTTCGCGTGGATTTTACCTTTATTCTGCAGTTTCATCACCACTAAGTTTCAAGTAGGTTTGATAATATAACTCAATACTTAACTATTATACAACCCGACACGTCTTAGCAAAAACTCAGCGATTTTATCTTGTACGAACAACAACTTTTCGACAATCTGCTACCAAAAACCTGAATATTTTGTGGTAATTTTTTTTTATCAAGAACGTGCGCACTTTTAGGGGGAGGGGTATCAAAAAACGTGGGAAAGCTTGCAGGTGGGGGGATCTAAAATTGTCGAAAAAGTGCGTGCGTGAGAGATCGGCAGAAATTGGATGAATAAGTGACACTCCCGTGCGTCAAAAGCTTTTCATCAATTTGATTTTCCTCAAGTTTCACGATGAGTTTTTCGTTATCGAAAGCACTCCAAAGGAACAACGTGCATGCTGAACTTGACTTGGTGAAATTTTGTTGAACAAGCTTTGTGCTGTGAATTAATTTTACCCTATATATACCCTATATATATCAATAAACAAGATAAAATAAAATATGTCAAAGCACGCTCATTTCATTCATTTGCATATTCAATTTCTATAGCGTTTAAATAATTTTTTTCTTTTCTCATTCACGTATGCATTAAAAGATATACATAGACATATGACTGATTCCTGGGGGATGCGGGAATCATTAATAATTTTCATATTTTGTTAATATTATAAATCTGTGACGAGAACACAAATGAGCAAGTTGTAAATGTAACCCGTGTTTTGTTGTTAAAATAATTTTCTAAACATCAGACACTTTATTAAAAATCATAAAATTCGAAGGATTTTTTGCCTTCAAAAATTTCACATTTCACATCTTCACATTTTCCG